>JAEDXX010000034.1:600000-935878 GCA_021725515.1 Epicauta chinensis
TCCCTGATGTGTTCTATCATCTGAAATTTCAGTAGTTTCCTAAACTATACAACGTTACATTACAACATTTGCTACCATGTAAATGCTATTAGGATTCAAAGCTTATTGTGGTGCAAAATTATCAATTTAAATTAGAAATAAATCTTTGGAAAGTACCGGATGTTCGCCTGTTTTCTACTGTCCGTTGTCTAGTTTAACAGTGTGGGAAATATTACACGAAAAACTGGCCTTAATCCTGACGACAAAAAAGGATTAACTGTAGTACAGGGTTAGTGCAAAATTTATATAAATATACTAGAAGGCCCATTCTTCTAATGACGCTAATAATGGGGATGATGATGACTGGGGATGGTTAAAAACGTAGTACAATTGACCTACCGAAATACTGAGAGACTAAAAACAATGTGGGCGTGTTTTACTACATTGGTTGAACGTTGTTCCAGTTGAAAAGAGGGTGGATTTTGCGACGACATTGAAATATGCAAAAACAAGGGTGTAGTATCCGTCACAAAACAACCTAATATGGTTATTATGGTTAATATAATTACCCCCCAAAATAACCGTTCTTATTATCATCATCATCATCAGTTTTATTTATATTTGAATCTCACGTTACTTAAAGCTAATATAGCAAAGAGAATCTTGAAACATTGGATGTAACGTTTATTTAGGAAATTTGTTTGGACAGCACTTGGACTAGCTTTGTCCGGTTCCGGTGGTATTGCTGCTATATTACACTGTTATAACTAGCTACATCTAATCCGGCGTTTCCCAAATGGATATACGTTTCCTCACGTCCCGCACGCTACACCCCCTCGAAAGTACATTTTAGTGGAAGACCACCGCCAGCAAATAACATACTCACATTACATGCAGGGTTGAGACGCACACACACCCACACACACACACACACAATCTCTAGTTGATGTTCTCATACACTCCACCCTTATCGTATTGTCGTCCGTTCATCTTTCATCATCAGTTTATCTGACCGTCCATCGATCACTCGCTGCCACCCCATTTCGCAAATTCTAATCTTAACACACAGATTCTCATTTATATTTGTTCCCTTATAATGTAATCATAAAAGACAGTGTAATCTTTTAAGGAAATTATAAATGCGTTACTGTCAGTTTTATGTGGCTGTCGGTGTCGGTGATTAATATGGCAAACAATAGAAATTCAAGTATTGTATCGGTGATTTTGATGAGCGCTTCAAATATTGTAATCAAATTATCAGCCAGTATCAGTAGTGACGAACGATAATTTTGTTGAATAAATTTGTATTTTTTTTTACAGTGGAATTTTGAAATAAATTTCACCCCATATTCGAGATAAACAAGCAACCACATTGAATTTTTTTTTGTTTTGTTTTATTGGATTTTGATTGCGTGTCGAAATTGCTAATTTTATGGACTTTTCAAATATTAAAATTCATATGATGAACGAAATTCTTTAAAGCCCCAACCCATCCAAATTCTCTTGTGCAATTGTAAACGACTTTGGTAGCCAGTATTTATTAGGGATGAATTTTAATAAGACCCAGTACGCTGTTTTAATAATTTAATTATTTACATTTCCGATATTAACCCATTTCGGCCCAACTTCCTATTTGCTAACCGCTCATATTTTTCGACTATAAATGATCATTTAAAGATACGAATTTATTAAACGGCCTCTCGTTTGTTAATTATAAAACCGTGTGTGGGTTGCCTGCAAATTGTCCCCAGGGATTAACGAGTTATTTCGGAAAAACAAACTGAATTAAATAAAAAAAAAACGTTTGGTTAAATAGTGTGTTGTTACTTTTAAATTCTCGATATTATCAGCAACTGTTGGTTTAACCGACAGTTGTTATATCGGTGTTCAACATAAATCAGTCATTGATAAGGTTTGGGAACCGTTCAAGATTTATTTGTACGTAACTGGTTCGGTGTTGAGCCCTGAATAGGCCTATTTAACATTTCAAAGTCGGAGCTGTCGCACGGGTTGTTATTTTTTTATGTGTAATACCACCATCTCAACCGCAAATTTTCTTATTTCGTAACAATTTCGGTAAATTGAAGTATTTTATTGGCTTTTCTATTGGGAATCGTTTTTGTGATGTGATTTAAATTCTGTCTGTCAGTTATAGATAAACAGTGAAAAGTTAATAACGTTAGCAATCTATTCTACCGATTTTCCTTTCATGTGTTCCAAGTAATTCTCAGTTGTGGGACGCCTTGGATACAGATGCAAATTGTGCCGATTAATTTTAATAACATATCAAGAGCTATACAACTTTGGTAAAGTACATTTGGTTAAGTGAAATTATTCAGTTAATATTAATATTAATTAGACGATTTTAATTAGGAAACGTTGACAGTATTTTCAGGAATCCATATACCTTAAATTCTCACTTTATTAATACGTGTATATTCGTAAAATAGTAAATATTAAGAAATTTAATAACATGCTCTTTAATATACGTCTAACCTATATTAACTTTGTCTCACTTGAATACTAAATTGACTGTGAACACAGTCTTGTTACTGTTAACAGAACTTGCTTAATTATCTCAAGTTTGTGTTTTCTATTGATTGTCGAGAAGCATTGAATGGCAGACTTATTCTAACGTAAATGTCTCACATTATTAGCACATTCTCCATCGAATAGCACCAAAGTTGAACAATTACCAAGATTATAAAACAATTGTCTTACACACCATCATTATTATTATTATTATTATTGTGGGGGTGAACTGTTTTATGTGTTTATGTAAATACAACTGTTGAGACAATTTATTTGAGACGGTGTATTCGGCTTTTGAATTGTTCTGAAATAATAAAAGACTTTGTGTTTTGCTCCAATGTTATGTCCGCAAAAGCCAATGAAACAATATGACGTGTATCTCCAGTTGGAAAGTTTCCTCCGAAACGAACGAAAGATAAGACTTGACAATATTCTCAATAAGGGTAGACAATTTACTGCTGACACCTTTCCAAAGCCAATACTAGCGAAAAGTCTCGTTGTTTGAGTTGTAGAAAGAGCTTGGTTACGTTTTGTAGTGTCTTCTTTTTATTCTCTCTCTTCCCCTATCTCCAGCTTCGTTATCTGGATTTCTGTGAGTTTTGCGATTTTATATTGTTACTATACAACTAGTTTTCCTTATATATATATATATATATATATATATAGATCGGCTATATCAATAATCCTGGACATAGTTAGTGCGGAGATTGGATTGGATGTTTGTAGTAGGAAGCTATTTATTAGAGCCCAACGACGTATATATGACGTCATCTTATTAAACTAAGGGGTTTGTTTGCCAAGCTATAAAATAAATTTTCTGACACACTTTCTTGTTCCGCATCTAACAAGGCCACTCATCCTACATATTATCTCCGCCTGTATGTATGTATACGGCTAGTGTTTTTGTTTGTAAGATTTATTGGCGCGTGATTTGAATTCCCACCGGAATATCTTTAGACTGCTCCGGTGTGTGTAGAAACTCTGATGGTATTTGAAAATTAGATCTATAATTTTCCAAGCAAGAAAACTTGATAAAGAATTGGTTGTGGCCGCGGTGGCTGTTGTTGCTGTTATAAGGGAACGAATGTGAAGAATTGGGAGAAAAGACTGGGAACATAATACACACACACACATATACAACAGAAAAAAAAACAGCATATATAACCGAGTGAATAGAAAAAAATACGAACTGGCATGATCAGGCACGTAAGCTTAATTTAATGCACCAGTCCTGTCCTACTTACTAACTCCACATAATAATTTTGGATCAAATGCCGACGACTATAGAATGAAGAATCCATTGAAATACGTAAAGTTGAATCCTGTTGGAATTTATTGTTTCTTGCATAGTTGTCGCGATTGAATAATAAAAAAAAAGAAAAACGAAAGGTTTCGAGGCAATTTTTATTTAAGCAGATTACTGCCGGATTAAATCCCTATCAAAGCTGCTTCATTTTTAGCTTGTGCATAAAATTGTATCTTAATTAAAATTAATAAAATCAAAGCAACTCTTCCGGCGCATCCACCAATTTTATACCTAAATAATTATTCGACGCAATTCCTCGTTCGATTTGTTTTAATTCACCATCAACAATATAAACGCAACTATTTTTTACCCCGAACTTTCTAGTTGCTTCCACCAATTTTACTCATAATTATCCTTGCTTTGATAGTTACAAAATATTCAGTTTGTCTTACCTTGCAATCAGGTGGTAATTTAAATAAAACACAGCAGTCTGAGATTTATGGCTTTTTGTTTATTGTCGTGATTGAAAAAACAAACGATTTCAGGGCAATTTTTCATTTAGAAGGATCACTCCAGGATTAAATCTCTATCTGCGATCTTTGATTTTCAGCCTGTTGGTACAGAATTATGTCAAAAACAGTTCTATCAGCGCTTCTACCAATTCTCCTAATTCTTCCTGATTTTAGTTATACACTTGCAATCAATGGAGCAATCAATTTTTCATATTGATTCATAGATTAGAACAATATTACTGTTGCTATTTGTTATTTTTTATATAATTGACGGATTAGTAACCTATTTTTCGTTTGAGCTTTTTAATCTTTTTTAACTTATTTAGATTGATAGCTTTGATTTTCTTCTATAGTCAGATCAGGCTTATGTTGAAAGAGCTGTCTTTTTATTGATTTAAGATTTACTGGAATTTTTCAGTTATTTTAGCGATAAACTTCTGCATTACGCCACAGCCACGTTTAAAGTGCATTTGTTGCATGTGTGGCCTTTTGATATTGGTTTTAAGCGTATTAGACCATAACGTGACGATTTTTAGTCTACTGAAATTATATCTTTATTATAATAAGCCACCTAAAACTCTACCGGCGCATCCACCAATTTTTGTTGTAATTTTTTATTCTTTTAATAATAGCTAGTTTGATTGTCTTTAACTTGCAATCGAGGCGTACTGTTCAACTACACACGGAATATTGTATTGTAGTAGAAATTGTAGTTTGAGTAAAACTACAATTTCTCCTTTGTGGCAGGAATTTAGAAAAATACTACTTGAGATTGCTAGTAACAAAAGCAATTATTGCCGGTTTGTTTAAACCACATCAATTTATATTATAGTTAATCGAATTGGAATATGAAGAAAAAAAACAACTTATAATTCTTCTCCCAATAAAGTAGGAGGCGAAGTAGGAGGATTGCTAATATTCCGTGACTAGAAATATTGGGAAAATTTAATCCGCTACGAGTCAATATTTTGATATTTTTACTTTTATAATAACTTATAAGCTTCACAGTATGTGCTTAATCAATTCGTTCAGGTAACCGCGTGATCCTTCATTTCTTCGAACATTTCACATCAATCTTTGTCTCAAAAATACACACACTCTCACTGCATCTCTCTCTCTCTCTATCCGTACGATTTTAATTTTCTTCTTGAATGGGACAGAGTCGAATCAATATTGCTATATTTGGTAAATCCATCAACAAGTTAATTATGGATGCATTTCAAGCAATTTCATCAAATCAATGGGAGATCATTGTAAAAGGAATGTACAAATAAGTGAGTGTGATTGATAATTTTTTCCAGTGGACGCTCTATAATTTTTCTCTTGTTGCGAAATTAAGAAATACCGCCCCATTGAGAGCCTATTCAAGACCAGTAAATTAATCGTACGAATAAACGGAGTAATATTTTCCAACAATTTCCATCGTCTTGATAGAATTTATGAAGACAAAGCGACCAAAGTTGTGACAAATAAAAGCCCATAATAAACGTTGAACAGGTCTATTTTCAACTTTATATTTAAATTTACTGTTATGATGTTAGAGAACAGTCATCATTATCATCATCAGTACTGTTCTCCATCGTACACCCTTTTGTTAGTTTATAATAAAGGTCGATTCCTGGAGATTCACTGCATTTATTGCTATGCTATTGTCGCCTTTGTTTTCTCAACAATTCTATTCGCAACTAATTCCAACAGTCTCAGAATTTTAACAGGATTAATCGCAAAATACGATGGTTTTTGTTAAATTAGATTTAATTAAGTGTGCATTTTCAAATAAATTTTTAATTAGAAATTAACAAATAAACAAACTTTTGAATAGCCATCGAATGATTGTAAACATCAATTATGGAAAAACTACCACAAACATTTCGAAATCACCGGACCAATATGCAATCACCATGAAAATAACTAATTCCCCGCAAATTTGTCGCCAGATAGAAATAAATGTCAATTTGTGCGTTGTGTGCAAATTTGCGGAAATCGACCAATTTTAAATACGTTCTAGATATTACGTAACTGATAGAAATCAATATAAATAACGTATAGAAATCGCTTATTTTATTAACGTTAATTTGTTATTATTTAGACATGAACTTCCCAACTTCATCAGTAGTTTTAAGCATCTTATAAAGCCGCACCGCAATATTTATAATTACGTTAAATTATAAACTTTGCGGCTATTGTTTTAACACCATCAATTTGTTTGTAATTAAGGTGGGATTATTGAGGTAACATACGCCCCGCACTGGACAGTATTTACTTTATCGACACGGCTAACTAATGATGGCTATATTTTGATGTGCCTTTATGGTGTGTTTACGGTTGATTGTGAAATCGGGCCAAGTAGCCAAGCTGCTATAAAATTGCCAGCTTCTTTGTTACGAATTTGAATTTTAAATGATTTCCGATAATTAATTAAGCATCACTTAACAACGCCTCGGGTATTCGTTTAGACTTTCGCATAAACTCAATCTATTTGTTGGTAGTCTCGTTAAGGCGACTACAATTAAAGCGTTACATCGCTCGACAATTAATACTAACTCGTAATTATCGTTAATTAATCGAGCGCCTCTGTTCATTTTCTCACTCTTTCTTATACGTTTTATAGATTGGAACACAACGAAAACAACAGTAATAACAATAACAACAACAAAGTAACAAAAGAACGAAAACCGAAACGGGGTGCTGTTCAGGAGGAAAATTTGGTGAAACGAATGAATCCAGAAAGAGATACATTTGGAGCAATCAATCGTTCCAGGATAAACTCTATGTTAGACCGAGAAATTCTACTCTACAGTCAATTGAAATGGTGAAAATTATTTGATTCTCTTTGTCTCCGTTTGTTCCAACTATTATCCTGCCTACGATTATTCGAGCCTTCTTCTTCTTCTTCCTCCCAACCTTTTTCCTATATTCTAATACACCCATATGTATTCAAAGAATCACACCTTTGGAATGTCAACATTGAGAAGACAAGAAAAAATATAGAAAAAGTTAAATCGATTTATATCAACTTTCAATATCATCTTCTCTAGTTTTATCGTCTTTTGTTCCAATAGAAACTTGATGAAAATTTCATGTTGAACTTTATCAATTTTCTTTTAGAATAATTTCAAAGATAATTTGATTGGGCCGAGCCAAGTTCTAATAAGAAGTTTTACAGCTAATTGCCCGACCTGGACCGTTTTATTTTCAAATTTATGCAACCACCTTCTGGCCTCGTTAGCAGCCTGGCGGAGCCTGGCTTTCATATAGAAGGCGACCTCATGAATATGATCGCGATTATTCCAATATATTTTCGTTAACGGCACAATTCTCCGGCTGACATATCACCGCTGACGATCTTCACTTGCCGGAATATTACCGAAAAAATTTTCTCGTTGCGGTTGTGTGTTATTTGTCAGTTTTTTTTTGTTGTGCCAGAAGCGTCTCTGAAGTGACAATAACTGATTTGTAACGCCTTCAGAGTTGCGAATTTGTAAATATAATAATGGGGTATAGCAATATAAATATTGGAGAAATACCATCAGTCTGTCAATAAAAAAGTTTGATGTTTTCGTTTTATTAATATCACTGTATGAATCGATGGAATTTTCCCACGTGATTCTTTGATGTTTTTTCACAAACATTTCAAATTATCTCTCTTTTAAGTTGAATTCTCTCTTTGAGTTCCCTTGTGAAAATCGAAGTTCTTATATCTAATTTAAATCAGAAATATTACCAAGTTCACTACAAATCTCCTAGTGAATATGTAAAGAGAACTAATTCCAGATGCGATGTTAATTATTCATCCAATTTACCGACACTTTTTCGTTTTGTCTAAGATATAATGTTAAAATTAACCCAAAAACTAACATCCATTTAGTAATTAACGATTAACGTATCTTTAATGGAAGATTTTTAAACTTGAACGACCACAGGCGAGCTCTCAACCTATTACAGCTGCCGTAATGGTGAAGATGTCCAACTTGCATCCAACCATGTAGTGTTGAAACGTGTCGGCTAGATATTTCCGGTATGTTAGTCTCTAATGCACAGGTATTTCCATCTCACCTGTTTCGCGTTTTAAAGTCATCGCCCATTTCGTTGTAGTCATATATTGGAATATTCGTAAATTATTTTTGATATGTTTGGGACAAATGCTAGTAACAGTATCATTAGAATAATTGGCGATTACGGTTGAATAATCTTAATTTAACTAGATTTGTGTGCATATATTCAACTTTATGACAAAGTTGTAGCCAAGTTAATTATGGACGAGAGCGGGCCAGCTTTTAGTTAAGGTAGTCGCCGACATGTAAATTGCATTAGTATTTCAATTCAAGTTGCAATATGCAGATTTTACATATGCGGAAGTTTTTTCAGATCGTCGACAATTGAGGCAATTCGGCCGCATCATCGTACTCGTATTCTATTTTTAATTAGCTCACGCCTCGCTTACACAGCTATTGAATCCCATGAAGAACTTGCTGGTTTTTTCTTCTTTAATTGTCGAACGAAATAGAGTTGCAGTAGCGTTCCAAATACTCTAAAGTTGAAAATTAATAATTTTCTAGGCAGTTTTAACAAAACTATCTAAATACAAATTTCACAGCCACAAATTTGTTGAAGTTTCTTGTTGCTTGAACTACGAAACAACAAACTAACAACAATATACGTTCAACGATAATTTTTGAAGAACAAGCCAGAATGTTGATGTTGGCAGTAATACTAGCGTAAAATCGTTTGTTTGCCATGTACGTTTACCGACCATTACAATAGATGAGATATTCAACTTGGACAATTTTCGTCAAAATTGTCTACATTCGATTAAACGAATAATTGAGTCAATCTTCTGTGTTGGACCAATTTCACACATTAGTCGTTCACACACGTCCTTTCATCTCCATAAAACTCGAACCAGAAAGATAATTATAAGGCTGTCATCTCTTTGAATCAGACCGCAATCCTGCAAAATTGCATTCAATCTTGAATAATGTTGAATAAATCTAATCAAAAGCGGCAATTGAATTAATAAAATCAGGAGACAGGAAGATTATTTAATTTTTCTTATTTTCATCGTTTATTATAGTATCTGTGACAATATTGGGTATGTTGTGTAAGCCCAATTTGTTTCATATCACATCGATCGGGTCGATTCTTGACCTGTTTCTCTATAAACTTCTCAATTTATCGGACATACACCGGATTAGTTGTATACTATCAACTCGGGCGATTAATCGAAGAAACTGAGTTCTATGCGATCGAATACTGTTAGATATCAACCTAACGATAGATCGAGTCTGTCAGACAAATGCTCCTTTTATTTATTTATTTTTTTTGTGACTATTCCCCATAGACTACAACATTTGAACAGTCTCCAATAATTAGATTTTCTTAGCAACATTAAAGTAGAATTAGAATGATTTGTGGATCGAATGGGAGCGACAGTCGTGTTATTTAATGCATTTGATTGGACATTAACATAAGCCCTGATTTATAGTCGAACACTGGATATATACACAGTTATAATTTCTTGGATGGGTTGTGGATTTATGTTTGCACTCTGAAATTGTTGGTGTGGCTCGGTAAGTTGACCCGGACTGTGTAAAGATATGGTACTGTCAGAAAAACAGGTCACTTCTTCTTTTACTATTTGTATTAGCATTTGATAGAGCTAAACCATTTCATTGTGCACACCAACAGTCGACTTTAATGTATTGCACTTACAGCATATTCCACACTGGGTAATAGATCGTTCCAGTTGCAGTTTTTTGCACATTAAGTCTGTAATAGAATATTTTTATCACTACAGACGCCAGATCGTAATAGATAATTTATCAAAAAAAAATTCAATACAAATAATACACTCAATTAATTTAGATATAAAAAGAAAAAATATATTTGATGATGTCTTGAATTTGCGACTGTATCCAGTTTCAAAGATGAGGCCGGTTGAAAAACCCAACAAACTGACTGGATGAAACAAAACAGAATGTACCGAAAAAAGAAGCGGTCTCCTTTCAAATTTCAGCAATGCTTGCGGCTGTTGAGAGAATGGTGGAAAATACGAGGTAATGATCACCAGTTGCGATAAAAAAATTTAATTAAACAGACTCTCATTTCATCCTCCAACAATGCAAACACGGCCCTATCGTTTTTTCTCTACCCACACAGACTCGCACATATACGTACATTTATCGTTCTTCTCGTCGATTTTGTCGAGATCAAAACAAATTTCGAATACTAAACAAATACAAATCAGTTGAAAAGTCCTAGAATCAAAGGAGTCCCAATTAAATTGATGTTAATAAAGGGTTTCGCTAACGAGGACGATTTTGGAATACGTGTGCGATCAAATAGTATTTAGTAAACTCATAACATGAGAAGTAATCGCTGGTAATCCTATTTGGCCCGGATTCACACTATCAGTTATTGGACTCAAAGAAGCCTTTTACTGGAACACAACCGGAGTCTAGACTGTTGCAAGTCAATCATCTGTATTGAAAACGATAAATGCTTGATCTGGAAATTATTATTTCGGAGGCAGCACATTCTTCTTCTGTACGAGCTTTTTCTAACTTTTTATCGAGAAATTGATTGATGCTACAGTGCGGATGGGCCGTGAGGATCAACCTTCAAAGAATTGTATGTTTCCTAATTTATGCAACACACAGGACAAAATTGAATTCCATCCGGCTACAATAAAAAGTTTATTTATCGCAATAATAGAGTTTAAAAATAACTCCAAACATCTGCTCCGACAAGCAGTCAACTTGATGCGGGATTATTATTTGTTGTTGTGTAATACAAGAAGTAAACATCACCAACTGTTGAATGATTATTTTACAATCCCCCAGGAGATGTGGTATCCAAGTCTTCCCAAGTATGATTACATGATTTTTAATTATTTAAGTGAACTAAAGTGTAACAAAACTGTACACTTTTACATACTGTTGACGGTAAATTACTATAATCCAGATCGAAAATTTTTTATCATTAAACGTAAGTATGATTCATGCACATAATAAAAGCTTTCTCGTTAGAATAAAGTATCTGTTTATGAGATTGGATCACTGTGTCAGTAATTGACAATTCTCTTTATTTCGTTCTTCCATTGAAATCGTTTCATTATTCGTCGTTTTTACTTTCCGACTAAATGTGACAATGCTCTTGCGATATTGTTGAAACTAACTGTATAAAAATGTTCATTAGTTCAATCTGTGAATGCATAAGCACTTTTAATGTTTGCATTAAAGAGTAAATAAGAGAATAATAGAGAAAGAAACTCTTAGAAATCTCTGATAAATGAGTGATATTGTGATAATTTGATAATGCAGCAAATTATTGCTACTTTTCTTTGTTCGAGTCGTATATGTAAATTTGCGTTGAACTGACTAATTGTATTTTACAACGAAGTTTAAATGATTTTCGGTATTTGGGTAAAATCAGTTATAATAAAACATCTCCAAAATGGCTCAATTTTTTTGACCAATTTCAAAATTCAAAACTAAAACATATCATATTTTTTATTTGACTTGTTTTTAGTATAATTGAAAGAAAAGATACACGACCTATTTTCTGATTTGCCATATTCTTAATAACTGAGAGTGTAGTGTTTGTTAAGAAGGATAACTTTTGGGCTTAATCATGTCCAAAAATTATTAAAGTGGGAAAATCCAAAAAGAAGTAAATTTTGTTTTTAGGTTTTTTACTTGTTAGACAAGATTATGTATATAAAATAGGGTGAGCCAAAATGACTAACCTATCGAATTTAGGGCTTCAAAAGGGTCTATATGTTGGAAAAAAATTCTTCCATTGAGAAAAATTTTTAGGTCAATTTTAAGAGGTGTCGGTGGATATTTAAAATTTCCTATTTAAATAACATGCAGAATAAATTGTGGCCATTAAAAATCCTATAACTTTTGAATCGTTTGAGATAAAACTTTTATCCAGGCATATTCTTGTAGAGCATTAAATTCTCTAAGAAGCTGTCTTAAAGTTGAATTTTTAATTCAAAAATTCATATGCTTACGGGTTATGAAAATTGATGAAAAATAGATATGTTTTTTTCGACTTTCATAACCTGTAAGTATATGAATTTTTAAGTTAAAAGAATCAACTTCAAAGTATTTTTTTATAGAATTTAATGCCCTAAAAGAATATGCCTGGATAAAATCTTTATCTCAAACGATTCAAAAGTTATAGCATTTTTAATGAAAATTTCCATAATAGCTTTAAACTAAACATATCTGTTTTTCATCAACTTTCATAGCCCGTAAGTATATGAATTTTTGAGTTGAAAAAATCAACTCTAAAGCATCTTTTAGAGAATTTAATGCCCTACAAGAATATGCTTGGATAAAATTCTTACCTTCAAAAGTTATAACATTTTTAATGGACAAGATTTTTATGCATATTATTTAAATGGGAAATTTCAAATAGCCACCGACACCTTTTAAAATTGAGCTAAAAATTTTTCCCAATGGGACAATTTTTTTTTCAAAATATAGGCCCTTTTGAGGCCATAAATTCGATAGGTTAATCATTTTGGGTCACCCTAATATAGACGGAACGAAAAAACTGAGACAATGACCATAAGGGTCGAATATTTTCACTGCACGAATGTCCTCAAAAAGCTCATTCACTAAATTTCTGAATCTGAGAAACCATTGGGAAGTTTTCTACATTTTGAAAGAAATTGATTTTACACGGTAATCTGAGTTGCTTTCGTAAACCATAAAACAGACATCCTTGACTTAAAATGTACTTTTCTTCTTTATGCAGTTTATTTTTTAAGAAGAAGAAAGTCACAACAAACAAATACACAAACTATTCTAATTTTATGATAAGAAATACTTCCTTCCTTCTTATCGAACGAGTTCTTGTTTTTACGTTCTACGTTCAATTACATATCGACTGATTGAGTACACAATCTAAAATTCACAAAAAAGATTAAATCCCAGAAATTTTAGAACAAAACATTTCAGTAGTTCAGAGTAGGTCGAAATCAAAGTAAAATTTGATAAGTGAGAGCATTGCTTTGAGAACTAGTATAATTAAATATCTGGAGTCCTTAATTTCAAATGATCAAAACAGCGGATATTGAAATTTCAAATAAACTTAACTTAAAATATTCCCTGTCACTTTCAGAGCTACAATTTGAAAACCCAACTAGCAATTCGATTGTCTCAAGTAAAGGATACGATCTCCTTATATCAGAGAAAATTTAGAACATGCTCCGTAGTTTTTCATCGTGCATATTTGTTTGAACCTTCCTGGGTAACACAACAAAGTGTTTGAGCATAATAAAATAAAAGCTGTTTATTCCAACAAGAATTAAGTTTTACAGCGTTAATGACTGCAGCACAAGTATACTCGAAAATAGCGCAAATATACACTAAATATTATTTCAAGTAATAATGGAACATTTAAGTTAAACTTTTGGCAATAGGAAGAACTAAATTTGCAGCAGCATTATAAAAGCATTCTTCTAAGTAGAAAAATTGCTGAAAAAAAACATGTACTTATCTTTGTAATATAAAAGATTATGCTTAAAAAATTTAGTATTTTGAGAACAGCTGGAGCTGCGCATGAACTCTAAATATTTTTGGGTTATGGTGCAAACCCACTAAAATATCCCATTATATTTATTTAAAAATAATTGCACTAATTTTTCGGATTTTGGCCACGTTTCAACCAGTCTCGACAAGACTATTAGAAAATGGTGGATGCGCCGGGGGCATTTGTTCGACATTGAATTTTGATACGACTTTATAGTGAGCTGAGGGATTTTTTTCTATTAAAATGATAAAAAGTCTTTGCTTTTACTAGCTGTGCTATTGTGTAACTTCCATACATTCGGTAACTGAGATTGAGGTAGGATTATTTCTTATTGTACGAGAGCAGCTGTCTGCAACACAATGGAAAATTTGTTTAAAAAAAAAATAAAACTATTTTCTACAAGAATCTGTGTTGCATTAGTAAAATGTAATCTTTGAGATGCTGTATAATTTACTTAAACTTGTAGCCTTTATCACGTTAATCTTTGGATGTTGCAATATTCGTTAATATTTGAAGATTGTTTCAAATGTTAACTGACTAATATCTCTACAGTAGGAGAAACACAATATCGACCGTAGTTGTTGTTTGGAGAGAAGTTGCTCAATCTTTCTGATTTATTTAGTTGGTAGAATGTATGTAACCTCGAGAGGTTGAAATGAAGAACTCCATTATCGGTGTAATATTTATATAGCAATATAGAAATGGCCACATTAAGACACTTGACATCTATCACATCTTCGAAAACCATTGTCACAATATTTGATATAAAAAACGAATATAGAGAATACGAATAGAAATAACAATACAAGTAAATTGTGTGGATTTTATTTGATCGTTACAGATTTATGTTAGCTAGCACGTGATAGACAACGACAACCACTGTCGTCGGGATCACAGCAACAAAGGTTGATGAGAACAGGCGAAAGTCAACTGTTGGTGGATGAAGTTGAGGGAATCTTAAAGCATATAAAAAAAGGGACAGTCGAGCGTTGACTGTAGAGATCTCTACAGGGACTACCGTTGGAATGGTTTTCCATAAGACAGGCCATGCATAATTCATGGATTAAATTGTTAATGCTCGCCTAAAGACAATACTGATGCTGATTTTTAAAATGTTTTTAAGAAAATTGTATTATCTACAGCCACTGTCGTTGCCACTGTATTGACGTGCTAAACTGAAAAGATTATGCTAATGTTCGGCACTGTCGCAATGACATTTAAAATATCTCGCTCTCTTCACGGTCGACAAGAATATTGTGATTTGAGTAAATAACTGATTTGAATTTTGCTGATGATTCCAAATAGAATTGGGAAAAACGGTAATCAGGATTCGTTTTGAAATTTTGTCTATCAGCCAGCAATGATCAGTTTTGATGTTTATAGATTGTTGCAGTAATATTAATCAGTACCAAAATTTACAACCACTAATCAACTGGAAAGCTTTGATGGTTGCGATCTCATCATACCATATCTATCAATTTGAAAACAATCTTCATAACTATAGATAATCAGTGGATATCCAAACCGAAACCAAAACCAAAACATTATATCGCCTATAGAAATGTTCACAGAATTAGAAATAACTTTGTGACAATATCGTGTATCATTCATTAATACGATTACACTGAGAATGAAATTTAATGAAATTTGACTGTGAGTAACACGTGGAAAGATTGAATCGACACACATGGAGATTATAAATCAGACGTACTGCATGATTAAATTACATGCAACATTGGTTATCATCGAACAACTGTCAATGTTTCATATATCAGCCGATTAACCATCAAAAGCATTTCATTAGAGCTTTAACTCGCTACCAACAGAAAAAAAAAACGGATTTTTTTACTACTACCGACAATTCCAGCGAAACTAAAAATTCTCCAATACAGATTGTCAACTGGCACTTTTTCTGTTATATCCTAAAATATAATGTTTCAAATATAAAAGAGCAAATTCGATTAGGCTGTTTAATATGGAGTGTCAATCGATAAATCTTGAAACTGTAAAGCGATTCAAGAATTTACATTTAAATTATACTGAAATTCAGGCGACGAAATACTTAATCAACACTCGTCTCTTCAATCACGTCGAGACACAGCCGAAATAGCAGATTTGTGCTAAGTTTTATAACAGATGTTTCTTATTTTCAGATAATATTTACCAGCACATTCTCCACCGATATGAAGTTTTTTTTATGATGCTTTTTTCTCGTGGATAGAATCTCGCAAATATCATCTCAAAGTTTTATCAAAATTCTCCCCTATACTCGACAAATTTTTTTTTGTTTCGTTATAATAAACAAAAGTGCTTCTACTGATTCCTTCCAAACTTGTTTATTTCAACTTCTTGTGCTACTTAAAACTCGAGATGCTTCAATTTATAATTCTAATAATGTATTGCGGGTCTTGTCAACAAACATGCTGTGGCATTGGTAAAAATTGTAACGAGCTTACCCGAAAATCATGAAAAAGTGCGCAAACATTTCATGTATTGTACAGTAACGATACAAACCGGGGATAAGCTCTCTATTTCCGAATTGAGCTACAAAAAGAATTATTAGAATTTTTCAATAAATCCCAGTTATACATAACTACCCAGTATTAGCAATAATAACAATCGGCTTATCTATAAATGCAGATTAGTGGTGTATTTAGTAATTAAATAATCGTTATGGCAGGGAGCCCTTTAAACAATAGTAAAGGTACCGTTCCGAATGTTGATATTAGTTAGGACAACAACAATAACAACAAGGGTGGTGATATCTGGTGAAAAGGGATTGTGTGTCCTTATCCGCACCCTTAATTTTGATAGATTCACTAGAACATCACTGGTTATGTTACAGCTTATAAATTACAATAATAACGTTATAATTTAATGAGGTTCCTCAAATTTAATTTGAAAAATTATTTTATACTGTCTGGCAGGTTCTCTAAAGAGTGGTCAAGAAGCGGTGTAAAATCTTACGGTTATTGTCTACAGAATGTTCTCTCAGACATTCAAAAGATCTAATAAAAGATCAACAAGATTACGTTTATTTCTATTCCAACATAAAGATATCGAATTCAAGTAAATTACATTAGAACCTTTCAACTTGAAGTCGAATTCTTTTTAATAGAATAATCGGTTCCAATGCTATATTGCACACAAGAAAATTCAATTGCATTCGGAAAATCCACGGAATATTTATAAATATTTGCAATGCATTTGATTAGGTAACATATACCACCTGTACAAACGATGGTTTTAATTAAATTTGCAACACTCGTGTAATTATTTGTACAACAATTTCAACGGGAATTATTTCAGTCGATGAATATTACAATGAAAAATATCGACAGTTTACTGTTGGGTAAATTGAAATTTACCAAACTAAAACAAAAATGTCGTGTGCCAATGAATCTGTGAGAGAAATCTGATAGGAATCCCGGTGACAATAGCTCGGAAATTTCTTCTATTTGAGAGATAAACCGCCCCAGCTGAGAGGGTGAGAGGAAAAAACGCGATGCGAATTCCACTTTTTCCGATGACACAATCACGGGAATTACATTATTGAATTATGCCCAGTATGTCTCTAATTCGATTGGATATTTGCAGAGATATCGGCGGATTTTTTTCGTTGGAGTTCGCATTCGCAGTTTTTCTTCTCAATTTTGACGCGTACACGTACAGCAACAGTTTCTCTGGAATTTTTGTTTACACATACAACCATTTAATAATTTCTTCTTTATGCTAATTGTGCAGGCAAGGCAAAGCAAATCTGTTGTGGTAATTGTTGGAATTATAACATTTTCCTATTTTAGACTAATTTGAATGGTGTACGGTAGAGTTCTGTTGTCTTGTTAAAAATTACAGTCATTTAATGTGTCACTTGTAATAGTTTGCATTACCTTTGTAATTTCTAAATGGTTCCAACAGCTGCTGTTTGAGTGTGCTATAGATGCACATATTTATATTATTATAAAACGGCTTAAAAGCGCAGGAAGATAGTCGTTTAATAAAAATAAACTAGGGTAAAACGGGGACAAGAACAATAACTAGCAACTAGATCGTTTCAGGCGTGTTTGATTAATATTTAGAAGTCGACAATTGCAAACGAGTCCTCTTTTGCCTCGCCCTTTGTCTTCCATCTATTTCTGCTGCAGTCAGGGCTGGCCTGGCCATAAGAATAATCTTTCAGAAATCTACAATTGCCACTCCGGCCCTGGAATCCAGAAATTTGTAAGATTGCACACAAACGGTCAGCTGTTTTTTTTTGCGATTCATCTTGTATTCGTTTCTCGTTGCTTTACTACCATTACCGGATTTTATTTATCAATAATGACGGATGCCCGGTCAGAATTTATGTTATTATATCCCATATTGGCTTGTAGTGGTTGTACAGAAGTTACGATTTCCAATTGATAGATTAAATAATGGAAAAAATATAAATTTAATGTCTGGCTGTAGTGTAATTTATGAGAACAATAGATTATATTTACAATATCGATTCAACGAAATAAAAAAATTGTAACGATCCCCAGTCAGTCCAGATATGATTTTGTCTTTATCTGATGCATTTGGCAACGCATGTGTCACGGCGCTTTGTTTTTATTAAATACAATTCAAGTCTGAGCTGATGTAGCGTACATCTTGACGGATGGAATCCGCTGATATGCGCCATGTTTAGTTGAAGTGCCAACATTGTATTTGTCTTGCACATAAAAGGATGCATAAACTTATGCAAAGTGCTCAATTGTTTCAAGATAGACTAAACTAAGTTATAACAATAAATACGTCATTGCCAGACGTATAACGTTTGTAGTCAACCGCGGCAAGAACAAGCAATTTACCAAGTTCTTAGTCATATACAGATACAGTGTATCAAATCAAATAATAACAAGTGAAATGTCTAGAATTTCCCAATTTTATTGGTGTCTTGTCGGTTGGTTCCGTTACCAGAACGACAAAAAAATTGTCTAATTATTAACCAACTTGAAAACTCACAGTACTCCAGCTGAATTGATAAATGATTCAATTAAAACACCACACCAGAAGAGAAGAGCAAAATAAAAAGAAAAAACGAAAACAAGACATGGAAAAGTTTGAAAAACTTCAAAAGTATGGAAATAGAATGAATATTGAACCTGCTCAAGGCAATTAAATTCAAAACACCACTTTTTGCATGCCAATTGAGAGACCTTCGAGTATAAAGAACGACGAACACAGTCTTTATGTGGGATATTCTTGATATTAATGAGACTTTTACAGTCAACTTTTCTCTTCTTTCTTATAAACGAGATAATGTCAAATAAATACGTTCGTGTGGTGCTACAAAACGTTCCCCACAGATTTTTGCACAAAAAGAGAAAAACACAATAGCGCACCAATCGCGGAGTCCAAGACGAATATGTAAATCGATGGATGGGCATAAATCAGTTGTATTTTAATGTCAACAAAGTTACGAATCGAGAATTTCAAGTGTTTCTCTGGTAAATATCGATCTAAATACGATTTGGAAATTGTTAAAATTTATTGTAATGCCCCGTTAGATACACACTATCGCAACGTCAACTTTTTCAATGTTTAATAAACGCTCAACTTTGGTATTATGTTGTGAAATAGTGTATTAAACAGTAGAGATAAAACTGTGATTTTATGCTGTAAATTCAACAAAAAGATGAGTCTGCATCGGCAGTAAATCGTCTGAAATGATCACTAAAGAGCACTCAATCTAGACATGTACAATATTTATTGAGCTTTCGTTATGAATATCGTTTGAATTTTACCTTCAATCAATCGATAATTTCAATTATTTGATTGGCGTAATTACAATATTATTTGTTTTGGAAATATATTATTAATGGAGAACACAATTAAAACGTAAAGTTCTCTAAAAGTGAATTCGCAACAACGGAAAGTAAAGTCCTTATAATTATTAAGCTTGTTCGATTCAGGGCCCCGTTTCTCAGGTATACTTGCAAAGAATGAAGAGATAAAAGCTTTCCATTAGGATATAACTTCATACAATACCCGATGTCGAAGTTAATAGGAATTTATACGGTAAACAAGGATCGTATATTTGACAGGAACATATTGATACAACTTCGATTCGGCTCTTTAAGCGAGCTCGCATCTTTATCTTTGACGCAGGTCAAAATAGCAAAAATCGGACAGAGTAACGTACCGCTTGACTTGTCCGACAAATCATAGATTTATCCCGCCGCTCGATTTTACGAGATTATTTATAGAGATAAGGATTGTGCTGTAGAATATCAATTCATTAAACTAATTGAATTTTTTGTCGCCCAAAATCGAGTTGAAAGCGTTCCTTTTTTTTCACCTCGGGCGCTATCTCTTCTCTACTTGCCTCATTAGCTTTTCTAAATATCTTCAATAGAACGATATTTGAATAAAATTCAACAAAAATCCAACAAACTAAAATGTAATAAAGAAAGATATTTATAAAAAAAATGTGGACAATCGTTAATGATCGGTTCCTTTGTGTTATGAGAAAAGTCAACATTTCCATTCGGCTTTATGTGAAATTCTAATAACAGAGAGTACTTGGTTATTTTCCACTTTTACGTGAAGAAAGCTTGTCTCTTTTATTTCAACGATATTATTGTCGGCACGTACAATTGTAACAGTTAACAAAATGAGCCGAAATCACTTATCTTTTGTACAATTACATGAATTACGCTATACAAAAAGAAAAAATTGTTTTTGTTTTAATTTCAACAACTGTAATAATCGTAATAATAAACAGTGGCATAGATGATAAATGCTATTGTTTGCAAAATTTAAAACAAACGAATTTATAATTGAGCTGTAAATATTACCAACAAGCAACCGAGTGTTGTTGAGGCATTTTATTTTCCAAAAAAGCAGTCAAGATAAAACAACAGGTCGTTGTTAAACAGTATGGTCGCTACAACGATGTTGGAGAATATGCTGGAATACGAGTAACATTCCTACGGAACAAAGATTTGATCTAAAAAATAAATTCCGTGAGGTACAATCGTCCGACTTCCATTCGTATTTGAGCTCAGGCTTAAGCGAGAAAATGGGGAGTTCCCCAACAAACTCAGTGTTTCCGAAATGCCTCCCAAACGGTTCAATATTTTTAAATGATTCAATTAGTGATCAACTCTATAGATTTTGGTGTGTGGGAAAAATTTGAAAATTTGTGTTTCACCGGCTATACATAAGCCTGTATAACAAAGTTTACTACTTTTCAAATACGATAATGTTATAAGTTTCTGCTTGCATTGGCCCAAATCATGTTTTAGTGATGTAAATGAGCCGATTGCAAAACGCCACTTATCCTGTTGGCTGCACTTTTCATCTTGTGGTCCATTTCTATATTTTGTTTATTACAGCCGCTCGAGCCGTTCGGCAACCTCATTTCATTCTTCTAAATCCAGAACGTGCTCCAGGAAACAATCTTATCAAGCGAAATCAAAGAGTTATCCATATAACTTACTTCCAGAATACATTCACTTATACTTCCAATAATGTCATGATTTTTTCTTACAATCCTGCTATTTCGTAAGAGCAGATCAACAAATTGCAAATTGTTCTAAATAAATGATAAACCATGATCCTTTGAAAATACAATCTTATACAATTCAACTACAAAGATGCAACTTGCAATTGCATTATTGATTATGCAACCGAAAGCGGCGAAAAACTTTAAAACCGCAAAAGAAAATTTCTGAAAACTGATACTTTCTACCGCTTGTATCTTTGGATATTAGCCGAAATTCCTGCAGGGCACATTGATACTTGCGATTTTTTTTTATCAAATACGCTCAACTCCATTATAATAGAGAAGATTTATGTGCTGTGATTATTTTTCCGGTGCGCGTATGAATAATGAATAAGCGACTTTAGAAATATGTTTGTGACACCTTTATCCACAACATGCCCTGATAAATATATCTGCCATATCGATTCTATCATCCCGTACACACGTCGGTTGGTGGATGCGTTTTTTTCTGATCGTATATTGTCAACTTTTATCTTCACCTCTTTCGGGATTAATTGGTTCAATATTTCCAGTTGATGGATAAGGGCACAGTCAACAGAAATTTTTTCTTTTATACATCTTTTTTTTCTGAATAATTTCTACTTCCTTTCCATTCATTGGTTACGTTTTTGATAAATTGATTTCATTGTTGCACAACGTAGTAAATTATTGACGGCCAATAATTCACAGATTATTTAGCCACCGTAAACGAATAACAAGAAACCTTTCAACCGACAAAAACTTTCTGCGTCTTTCTCTGAACAAGCACTCAACAATTCTACGATTAAACGAGAACACACAACTCTCGTTGGATATGTTATGATTTAGGTCAAGCTGATCGTGCCCAAATTGCCCGACTCTACAACAAATACTTGCACCAATAGTAGATTTATAAAGATACCTTTGGCGTATTTCCATGGGCTAATAAGCCACTTGAGACGATTTCGTTTGTGTCAATGTCCCAATTTTTTTACTGTGCTAAGAACGATCCAGTTTTAAACGCGAACTTTCGAAGTTTATTATTTATTTAGGTATAAAAGCGAAGTTAACTTGTTCAAAGCTTAAAGTGGTCGTTAAATTTAAGATTGAATTTCTATTTATTTTAATTCGTTCAAATTGATACATAGTTAATGATAGTTGATCAATAGAATCGAGTGAAATTTATTAAAATAGCTCTACTTTAAGAACTCTAGTGGAAATCGGTTTATGTTCTTTTTGTCTCTACGGCTGCTGCAATAATCCTGCAGTTTTCCATCTGGATTGTTGATTAAAATTTAAATTACCAACTAACGGCTTTTATGCTGTCCAGAATATTCCATTTTTGTATTAAATTCATGTTAGATTGGTCGTATAAGAAATAAGACCAAAAACGAAATCTATTCGTTATTGAATTATTTATTTTGCTAGTACGTTGTTTTTTCTTTTATCAATTTATTCCATTTACGTTCGCCTGCTAATCATTTTAGTAATTTTTGTTCTTATTATATTTCTATAATATCAAGATTGTAGTTAATGTACGTTTAGGGTGTTAAAAGCCGGTCACAACCGGGTTTCATTAAAGATAGCGGAATTAAATTAAAGAAAATGTGAATGGAGATAATAAAATGAGGAACTCTGCATGAGATTGAAGCAGTCTTCCGGATCAGAAAGTCTTCCAACGTTATATATATTTAAATACATTTCTATCAAGTTTCTGCTCTATTTTTTTCTATTTTTGTTCCAGTAACGGTGCGAGATGATTTCAATAGATCCAAAGAATTTAAACAGATTCAATATCTATATGAATAAAATTTACATTATCGTCAGCATAAAGTTACACACTGTCAAATAATTGAGAATCTAATAAATTTGTGGAAGTAGATTGATATTAGATCTACCTAAGAAATTCCATCGAAATCTTTATGAGAATTTTTATACTCGCCGTGTATTTGTGTGTATAACGAAAGGAATCTTTCCGGTTTTAGGTATTTAATAGAAAAAATGCGGTCATAAAATCATGCTCCATAGCCGGCGACCCAATTTGCCTCATCCGATCCTAAACTGAAAGCACCCATTATCACAGTATTCCCCAGTCGGTGGCGCATTTCCTCAAAACGACTTTTGCAGTTGACGAAATTTTTTGGTCGATAAATTAAACAGACCATCAACTCGCTCTGTCTAACATGCACGATTCGCAAATAAAAAAATTTGTGAATTGATTTAATAGAGTGACTTGGTGGATTTGTTTTTTTTTTACAGGGGAGAGAGTTCAACAGTACGGTTTAATAATGGTTAAATGAATGGATGTGTGTTAAAAGGTTTTCCGATTTGGATGCTAATTGGCGGGCCATTTCTGAAAATTTGCCATCAGTGTTATTGTTTTATCGATCCTAAAAATTGTCGCATATCGACGACACGCCCGTTCTATCAACACAGGAAATGCTCCTTTTTTACTGTGTGTGTCTCGGCTTGTCAGAACGTTTTTTATTTTGTATTTGTCTGTGACAGTGTAAACAGCGTGTCAGTAAGTTGCTTGTAAAACACGATCAAGCAGTGATATATTTTGTTTTGACATATAATCTGAATATATTTTTTTGACCCAAGCCAAACATATCGTCAAAGTCACCGGGCGAGATTGAAAAATTTCCAAACGAATCGAATCGGACGGCGATCAGAAAGATAGATGGATCCTCAACAAACCACCCTCTACTAAACAGCACCAGTTTACTACCTCCATCATCTAATGGAAAACAAACAACAGAACGGATTACGAAAATATCAACTTATTTTTGTTTATTTCATCTCTTATCCAAATACATCACAGATATTGATAGATCCAAGTGGAAAATGTATATATTTTTTCTCTCGAAAGTTTCCCATCTCTGTAACGTTCTTTGAAATGATTTTGACATGCGAAATTACAGTGAGTGGATAAGAAGGCAAACTTCAGATCTATTTTCCGAATGAAATGAATTTTCACGACTGTATGTATAAAACGTGATTTTTCAATCAATCGACGATAATAATAACGATAATAGAATTTCCATCTATTAAACGACGTTCCGAGACAGTACCGGAATGCTCTATTAATTGGAGCACTTCCCTTTCAATTTATCCAATCGTTTCGCCGTTTTTTTCTCTCATCTTATTTGTCATCTCATTATTTATTTAGATTCGACCGAACACAAAAGGTTCTCTAATAATTGTGAAGTAGTGCACGAAATGGGATGACCGTCTTGTTGTCGTGAATAAACAATTTCGTCTGCCTTTTAATGATGAAACTCATCAAATCGAGCTTTGCTTTGTAGTATTTTTTCTATTAAACTCATCATCATAAGGCAAAAGTTGATTTGAATTAATGTTGCAACATAAAACACAATACAAACAATATTTTCCAATTCGTTATTGAATACTCAATTCTACGGTTCCCTAGAGCAAAATTCAATCATAATACAGCTGCTGCTCGCCGAGTACAAGTCCATTTTTTATCGTAAATCCGCATCGAAACTACATATCTATGGAATGGAAAATTGTTTTTTTTGGCCGGCAACGAAACGTTGACTTTCACTAATTTCCAAGCAATAAAACTTGCCAACAAGCGGTATACTTTTACTACCTTCACAATATTTCCCTAAAGTGTAATATAAGAGATATTTGAGCCGTACGAGAAATTACAGCTTTTTAATTTTTCTGGATTCGCGTAGAGGTAGACGAAGGGGGATTAATTTCGTTGGCGCCTGTACGGCAAAAAAAATTAACTTCTTCACCACGACTAGAATCGATGTGGAACCGAAATCGATGTTCCATTCGGAAAGTTCCAAGTCAAATTACATAAAAGTTGCGGTTGGGAAAGTTTCCACTGTTGGACATTAACTTGCCTTCTTTCTCTATATATTTTTTTTTTGAATGTGTAGTGGTGTTATATTAAGAGAGTGTTACTAGCACGTGACAATAAATCCACAGAATAGAGTAAAACTTCTACAGTCGAATCGGTGGTAATATTCTAGGGAAACACACTATCAACACTTAAACTCTCCACGACGGACACACGCACTGTTCACTAAAGATTTATACAATAACAGAACGGTTAAGGGGGACTGGAGTGTCATCTTTAAAAAAGCGACTTGTAAAATATGGGATGTACTCGTTTTTGTTGTTGGTAGTTTAATCGGAAAGACGACAACAACAGCATCGACAGCAACGCCTTGAGAAAGATTGTTTTGTTTAATATCGACAAGATTGGAATGGATCTGAGACAAATTGGTGTTAGATATCTGAGAGAATGCAGCCCGGCTTGACATCGTTTCAAACCTTTAGATTAAATCGTTTCGTGGACGTTTACAAATCGACAATTCTCTATCGTTAATTTCAAATAAGAACAGCAGAAAAACGCCACTAATTCACACCACTATTCACTGTCGAATAATCTGTAAAGTATATTTTCTTTTGTAGAAATTGTAAATGTCAAGCTTGCTTTAAAGACATGTTTTACTTCCATTTTTCGCTTTATTCATGTATTATTGGAGGCGACAGGTTGGAAACGCACAATTGTTCCACTTAAACTTATTGGAAACTGTTCAATGCCCTGTCAGAATAATATCTGCCTTTGATGATCCACTATTTTGGACAGTTTGACGTTAACAAGATATTGTCGGCAGCTTTACTCTATAAATAAGTCAAAATAAAACAAAATCAAATGCGGGTAGGTATTTCAACTTAGAATGTGTTTACAAGGGATTCCTTGTGGCTTATAATAAATATGTTGATGGATTAAATTTGACTTTGTACTGTTAGAGATTGAGAATATTAACGACAAATTCGATTGAATATGCTCAAAAATGAAACGATAAAGTCGCTTTTATTCAAATAAGGCAGAGGTGCCCGGGCTTAACTCTACTACCCTTTCGTTTAGATACTGTTTGCAGTCTTTTTTCTGCCGATAACTTTTCCGATTTGGATTGCCTCAGTAAATAAGTCAAGTTTGAGCAGACTAAGTAATGCTGGAATAAGACACCGATGCCCAACGAGACCCTGGCAGTTCCTAGTCGCTGAAGAATATTTTACTTTATTTAGTGTCTCAACTGGATAGCTTATAAATACAACAAACAATTTATGTTGAAGCAAAAAAAGCCTTACTCTGAAAATTGTGCATCTGTTCCACTTTGAATTGACTCTCTGTGAGTCACAGCGATTCTGGCAAGTTTTAAATGCAGTTTTGTGCAAATCAACTCAATTCATAGGTGAATTTGCATGAAAAAGTTTCAGTATTGATGAGTAAAAAAGCTATACCTACCAATAAGTTATCTGAGCGGTATGTAAATACAATGGATTTAAAGCCAATGATCTTGACTTAATTTGGCTCCTCTTGAGGCGACTTGTTTCATTACTTTAGCAGATCGTGCTTAGCTGGGTTTCAATAGACTTCAGATCCAAAATACGACGGGATTACAACCGTCTCAACAAAACAGTGAATCGCATAAATTTAATTAACGTTAATTAATTACATATATTGTCCGAAGGTGTGAGTTAAATTTTGTGAAAATATTCAAATATTCAGTAACAGATTGTACTATCAACTTTTTGTTTGGTGCCTGATTGATCCAAAATTAGGGCACCCGAATCAATTTTTGACTTTCTCAATAATTCACTACCACCGCTCTTAGGGCCGAGGGATATTTTGACATCGAAACTGAAACAGATTTTGATAATTGTAGCCCTTAGAAGGTAAACTGGATTCAAATGCGTTGGCGCTCGAGGCCTAATTTGATATGCCGCCCTTTTCATAACACTAGCGTGTTTTCTGTAAACATAATCTACAGTTGAGAACTCCCATTACCCATGAAGGGAACATAATAAAAGTCTCACCTATTATGACGACTTTTCAAATATTAAAAAGGGTTTGTAGTTCGTTTAGAAATAGCGAAAAATTAAGCTAATTGTTTCCTTGTTGCTTCACACGTGAAAGCAACAAGGATTAACTAGAAATAGATAAGTCAGAGCTCAAACATAAAGGTATTTCCGTCTTTGACCCAAACCATTGGACAAAGCTGTACAGTATTCTATATATTTCATTGATTATATTATTTTATCGCATATAAACATGAGTCGCCCCTAAAATTTTGATTATATTCTAGAATGTATGACCCAAGGGTAGCAAATCGAACCAGAACTCGAAAAGGGAAGGCATTGTTTGGAAAATTGCTAAAATATAGTTTTCGGGGTCGCTAATTGCAAACTTTATATCAAAATTACCAAAATCAAAATAGACAACACATAGTGGCCGAATACTTTGAAACTAACGAGTGTAATGTTTTGAAATTGGTGATATTATGTTCTGCGGGCCGTTTATTGTGATTTTTATATCGATATCATCGAATTCAAAAAGGGTATTGGAATTTTGTCCAATTTCCAATATTAACATCTCTTTTAAAATAACTTATAGTAAGGAAACCAAATATTCTCTGTCATTTCTTCTATTAAAGAAACCAACCAATAATTTTATAAATATTATAATCTCTGGTAAAAGCACAGAACTTCATTTAAGCTTTACTTGCTTAAGCTGGAAATGCGAGGGTTAAATATTAAAAACACATGCTATGAGAATTAACATTCTTTTGGGGGATTTACTGGGTGTTTCCTGATAATTTTGCTCTTATCGACGACGTAGAATCTATTACTTTGTATTTGTGCGTAAGATAAACCATAAATTCTTCATTTTAACACACATTAAAGTTTCACTCAATCATGTCGTTAACGTTATTAACGCGAGTTCATTCAAAGTGCTGAAAACATGACATTTTGGACCAAGAAAATTCTACGCACAAGGTCAGATTAACGTCAACTTTGAGACGAGCTGAGGCTTCAAATAGAAGGTAGGCTCTCTGACAAAAACCTTGATTTTTCGAGTTCTGGACAAGTTTCAGGCAAGTCTGAACCGTTCTAAATTGATCTGCCCGGGTGCAAGCCTAAATCCACCATTAAAACCGACTAGGGCTTGAAACAATACAAACCACTTCTAAATATTTTAATTCAACAAATGTAAATAACGAGAACATAACGTAGACAATGAATGTCATAATGGATAGAACTTTATTTATAAATCAAATGAAAAATTCAATTTCGTGTATATAACGCACAATTAAACCATCCTATAATAATGTGGTTGTTGATAGTGTGACTAGAATTTTGCAACAAGTGCTAAGCTATTTAAAACAGCTTTGAACATCAGTTGTTGAGTATCAACTGTAGTACAGTTTGGGACAGTTTCCGAAGCTATTCAGGAAGAATTTATTACAACATCTAAGCTAATTCCGAAAATAGCGTACAATCCTTTGGGATAATCACTGTGAAAATTCAACAGTAAGCTATCTTAATACAATGAAACTTGCATACAACACACAAACAACAACTTCTCCACTGAACTCCGGGGAATCTAGAACGGTGGACGGAATTTTTACAGCCGATGACAAAGGGCGTCTTATAAACAAGCGTAATATACCTAAATGCCAGTTAACAGCGCAATAAGACTCGATCAGTGCTCTATTGTAGGTGAAAATTTGAGGGGCATTAAATCAATCCAATTAAGTCAATTTGAATGTTTATCTGCAGTCCTAATGAGAACCGTCGTAGATTAGAGTGAGTGTTTTGATAATATAATGTTGCCGCCACATCATAATAACCAAAGTTAGCTAGTCGTACGCTTAAATGAACCGTTCATATTTTATATTTTAAGTTATTTTTAATGAGCATAATATATTCCGTTAAGCACCCACCATTGTAATATAGTGAACTAAGTAGAATTCCATGAATTGAATAAAATTATAACTACAATTTATCGTGTGGAATATAGTTTGAAATCGTAGTTGAACAGCCCTTCTATAATTTATCTACTAATAATTCACGGAACGTTTTTAGTCGTTGTACAAAAACGGGAACACACCGAAAAAGAACAAGGAAAATTGAATTATAATTAACACAGTTTTAATTACTATCCTACCAGACATAGAAACGGGAATTTATTGTCTATTATTGAATAAAAACAAATACGAAATGGTGGAAAATAAAAATTAATAGCTTACCAAAAACGAACGCTACAATAAGTTACCATAAAAACACCAGTGAACACTCTGATTTCAGTCGTAAAATCCGAAACGACCCACACGAAAAAAACACGACAATAAAAATAGATAAATAATAAAAGAAAATAAGCGATACTTTTCTAATAATGAGATTATTTCAATTTGGAGTGAAAATTTCAACATAATCCACGACAACAAAAAAAAAAAGAACTCGTCCAATATTCCTACCACTTGAACTTGGCTGAATGATCGTTCACTTTGATGATGGTGTATCCTATGGGAATCTGGGCTCAGTATGGCCTAATGGAAATCGAGATTTCCATACAGTATTGGGAATTTTTCGCCCTCGTATTCCCCCTTATCTCTCACTCTCGACATCCCTACCAAATTTAACTCCCTTATTCTTACATTGGCGGAATGAGGCGAAACGAAGGCACGTTCATATATGTCGATGGTGAGAGTGTAGAGTCTTATATTCGTGAATTTTAGTATCGATAAAATTGAAATTATGGAACGGAAAAATCATTATCCAACAACTCCTCTAGTCTGTTTGCTTGTGGCTATTCTACAGTGTATTATTTTTTACGGTAAAAGAATTTTCGGCTTTATTACTCGATTCTGGTTGTTTCAATCCGTATAACATATTGGTACGATCTTTTTTTCGGTTTCCTTGAAATAAATTTGATTATAAAGTTTGATGAAAGTCTTGTTTGTTTGCTTGTCTTCTAAATTACCCTCTCACAAAACCACACACTAATCAATATATTGTGTTTATTATGAGAATTTAATTAATGCCGAAGAATGCAGACTAATCGAGATAGAAGAGATTCGTTATCTTGGATACTGTGTGACTGTCTAGACGTGAACGGTTTTTCCGGGTACGGATCAGTAAAAATTTCTCATTAAATCCTGTTGTTTCGTCAAAAGGAAAATCATCTATTTATCTATTGGAACATGGATCTAGCTGTAAATAGAAGTTTTAAACAAATTTGTCTACATCTTTCTTCGATAAAGTTGGAATTTGATTAAGTATCTGTAACGACTGAGCTATTTAATTAAAACTTTCCTCGAATATTTGAAATTCTATCAAGAAATTGTTGTTATATATAAACTGTGTTTATTATTAATTCAATCAAACTGTCAATCATTTATTTGTTCGAAGAATTCGCCACTATTGTTTCTCAACTTGGCTTTAGCTCGATTACGAGAACTTTTAATTTCAGTTACAACGAAAGGCAATACGCCGATATTTATAATTAAAGTAATCAAAACGTATTTATAGTGGAAATTACTAGCAAGGATTGCTAGCCAATATAGTAGAAGTCTAAATTCGTAGATTTCTCACAAACGAAAATTGTTTTTAAGCTCACGACTCACAAATCAAATACAGAAAAGTGTAGAACAAATAGAATGGTTGACTTTATATAAAAATGTGAAATGTCGAGGATTTTTTAATGTTTTCTTTCCAAACACGCCTTTCATGGCGAACAAAAATGTGTTGAAGAAGTTGACAAAAAAAAAATAAATCAATAAATGGACACGTTTTAACAATTTCCAAGTTGCCAAACAAATTTGTACAACAATTAAGAAACGAAAAATTTAATTTCGTTCCACACTCCAATGGACGAGGGGAACGACAGACGAAAAAAACAACCTCTTCAAAATTATCAACTGTTAAACACAAAAGACGTTAATCACGACAATAACGGGAACTGAATGTTTGCAATGTTTGGTGTTTGATTTTCACAAATTCGTCTCGTCAGATGATCGAAAACGATTAAGGATTCTGGCACCCTTATTTGCTCTTTTCCCACTAAATCCCAACGACTGAACTTTTATCGTAATAATAATAATAATAATAATTCAATTTTAATTTTCATTCTTATAAGCGCCCGAGATGACAATTATATAAATTTTCGTTGTTGTTGTTGTTGTTGAAGGAGTGAAATATTCGACTAAGAAATGGTGTATATAACCTTTCCAAGCAATGTAACAATAAGACAATGAATATATACATAGTGGAAAAATTCGACTTGAATATAAAGCTGCTTAACAAACATAGAGAACAGGAAGGAAATCTAACAATAGGGGATGACGAAACTGGCGGAGGCGAACAATAAGTATCTAACTTGTGTACTCGGCCTTAAGGGACCAAAATACCCTTCTAAAGTACACATTTATACATGTATATACATACACACATACACATATGCGCCTATACACAAAAAATATCATAGAAATAGAAATTGTTCGGATTATAATATAGAAAAAGTCAGCAGTATTTTAAGGCCACTTTACTCAAAATAACAATCCGGCAGCACATGCTCTCCTTAAGAGATTTATGGTCTTTGTCAGCTTGGGAATATCGATAAGCTGCTCTGTGCCTGTGTCCCCTATTTTATTTTGTATGATTTGAGATCGATTGATGTTCGGATTGGAACAAAAGCAAACTGTCCTTGTACGTTATTTCTGCTTGATATTTCTTAAAATACACACAAATATGTTGCAAAATAGGCAGGCCATTTATTATGTTTTTAGTATTTTCTCTTTTTATCGTATTTGCCTTAGAATATGTGCGCCTGTGTGTGCATATAAGCAGTATATGTGAAGACCGTATCGGCTTTACTATGCGACTGAAATATTAATGTGGTAAAGAAATCATATTTCAAAATGTCATTCTTACTAGAGATATAAGAGAATCCATCAGGGCTCTGTAAAGATAATATTATTTACAACATGTTGAAGACAATTTATTAGCGGTTCACGACTCCCAGCTTATCGTTGAGGAATTTGACAAGAGTTGGGTAACAAACAAAAATACTGTAGAGCACCACCAACATACACATCATCACTTTCACGCAAACTAGAGACTTTTCGTTTGACGCAATTAACTCTCCACCGAAAGGCGAAAGGTCAAACTTTTCCTCTTATTAGTTTCAAGAGTTTTGTATCGTATCGTTTAGTGTTTTTTTTTGTCGTTTTGAAGTATAAATTCTGCAACGTCTCACCAGGGGCGATAGTGTAGTTAGTCTAAATAATCGGTCTTCATGCAGTATAGTGTCACGATTTTGGTTGATTTTCTGCGCAAGAGTTTCTTTTCTTCTTTGTTGCTTTAGATACACGGGTGTAATTCTGAAAATTCGATCATTGCAACATTGCTTTAGCCTCGCCCATCTAGAAAGTGACTTTCAGGATTATAAACTGGGAGAATTGTTTTATTTTATGTAGTCTGAAGTCGACAATACAATAAAGGGCCACTCAAAAAGTGCAACTGTAGCTTCAAATATGAGGGAGAGACATGGGAAGTCTTCTTCAAACATTAAGAGCATATTCGCATACAAATCTATAACTTTTTTCACTATACTTTGGCTTATTTCAGGCAAATCTAAAGGTTGCGTTTCTATTTCTTTTTTGAGCATAATTTTGACTACGCCAAAAAGGGGCTTCAGTCTTGTAGATTCAATCTTTACCAATGTTTTACACTGATTTATATGGCAATAATTGTCACGATTTTGTTTGTTTGTTCAATTCCAATTCCTTTTTTCGACAGAAATACAAACTCACTGCCCTATCTTATTGGAAATACCACCAATAATCGATATTTTTAATCACCATAGAGGTAGTCGAGTTAAATCAGTTTACATGGAACAATAGTATTTCCGTTTGTTTGGTTGAGCTACTTTGCCAAAATTATTCGAGATCTGGCACTGTTAACCTTCTTCCTGTTCAACCGAAACTTGCCAACTTAACTCATTACACAACACTAAACAAGTTAAATTTCTATCCTGTATGATGGTAATTCTGTATGAAAATAAAATTAATATCACTAATTAAGGAAATATAAATTTGTAACGGAGATGAGATCAGTTGTCCTCTCTCTATATCTAATTATAATCGTTTCAAATTGATCCGATCTCGTAGCCGATAATTACGAAAAGAAAAAGCCGGATTTTAACGTTGATTGAACATTTCTAATTATATTTAATAACATTATCCATGTACTTTTTAATTGGAGTCTACGATAAAATTGATATTGATGATAAGGCAATCAATAAATAATGGTGCAATGGATAAATATAAACGTATTTTAGTTGCCGTTAAATAGTACAAATAACAAGTCGAATAAATGCATCTTCCGTTCAAGCTTTTCCGGACGATAAATATATATATCCAGGCGCTTTGAATTAACAACCATTGTTAACGAAAGCTTTGTTTTGTTAGAAATCAATCGCCAAGACGGTCAGCCGGACTCGTTTCAACAAAACACAACAAACAAAACAAAAAATAAACTCCAATACTTTGACAGATTTGTGTCGTTTAATTGTTCAAATTGCCCCAACTTCTCAATGTGAAATTGGCAAGGAAACAGGATACGCTTTTAACGATTCACAAAGCTACATAATTATGGTTGGGAATTTGCCCTAATGATTATGAATTAAACGAATCGTTATCGTGTTTTGTAAGGATCGAACGAGGGGGTGGATGTGTAAGACTCTCATTTCAACGACTCAATTAAACAGATTCAACGTTTATGATTAGTTTGAGAAACGTTTACTTAATACGGCTGACATTCAGTATTAGTGTAAATTAACAGCAATACACTGTACACGAAACTAAATGTTTGTATTGACAATAGGGCTCTATCAAGAGACTTCATACATTCGAAACATTGACTAGATATTATGTGGATATGTGTACGGGGCGATATATAGTTGCGTTTCAACTACCACCTGGGGATATGCATAGAGGGAGAGAGTTAGATTAATAAATAGTTATCATCTCTATTCCGCATTAAATATTCGAACGTGTTTAGATTATTGCGTAGATATGGGAACGATTCTTATTTCCATTTTGAAATTGACGCAGAACTATCAGTTAATTTGAGCAACTCATTACTCAGAGTTCACGTTAATATTTTAAGTATACTCTCGATTATAACAGAAATTTCCAATAGACTGACAAGTGAAATTAAATTTTCAGCGTACATGCTGCTTAAAAATTGTCTGCAATTTGGAATTCGACTGAAGTACTCGCGGATTAAAAACCTTTTAGACTATTGCGCATATTTAATGACTTTTTTCCTGCCTTCCATCTATGTTGATTTTGGTTGGAAACCATTGGTCGAAGAGGCTCTCCATTGCTTTTGTTATTTAAATCTGTGTGAAAGACTCGGCAAGTTACTTTATAAATTCGAATCCAGATTTGCGTCCCCTTCCCGGGATTAACGACTTTAGTCGGGTCGATTGTGTACGTTCCGATTAAATACGACCCCCTATAAGTCTTCACCGTATTGTTGATAATAACCGAATTCATTTAGTTGAAATCATCAAAAATACTTAGCTATCTTAACGATGCTTTAATCGATGATTTTAGAATTTAATATAAAGCAATTTGCAAGCCTGGTGGAAACTATATAAACTTTTTACCTAAGTTTCGAAAATTCTTTAGTGCTCAACGATGTGTATTAACTAATGGAATTTCATGGAAATACACTGCCAGGCAGCTTTAGATTATTTCATTTATTCAAAACTATCCAAGAAAGTTGATTGATTTCGTTTTAAACTTATACAACCAAACGAGCAAAAAAAACGAATTTTCTATTCGTATTAGATTCATGAATTTTCTATGTAATTTACTATACTCTATACTAGATTATTATTCAAAAAAAAAAGTAAATTGCGAGGCATGAGTAACAATGAATACATTATGATCACTCCAGAAACTTGGGCGGGTTATGTATTAAGAATTCCATGTAAACGCACAGGCATCAAAAACTTTATTTTCGAGCCGAGTCTCCAGTTTGCATAACTTTAAATAACTATCATTCCAAGATTTCAATCTACACTTTTCCCCAAACTCCTGTTGCAATTCTCTACGAAAATCTGTCCAGATTTCTCTAAAATTTGACTGATCTCCAATTCCGGAGATGTATCTACGTTTTGTGGGTCATACTATTTATTACGGTGTAGCACTCAGGTGTGTCCTGAAATATGTTGAAAACGACCACATTACGGTTGGCAATTTGCATTCCCATTAAACGATACAAATTTTTCGATAAAACTTTGACAATTAATAATATGTCGGTGTGTTGCCCGAAATCTATTAAACTGAAATTGTTGGTAAATAGGGGTCGAGATCCATCTACATCTATCTCGTTTCAAATCGTTTAAGATCATTGAAATGGGATGATACGTGGCATCTTTACTAGTACCTGAATAGTGTTGTGCGGTGAGTATCGCTCGTAAATCAGACGTCCACATAAATACCAGCTGTTATACGAACTACAACCACATAACATGACCGTAAAGAGCACAACTGTTAAGAAATATCAATCGTATTTGCAGCGGAATCGTTCAAATCGAACGAAATGCGATTACTGTAAAATTTATTCAAAAAATTGATTCTTGACGAAATTGTCCAAAGGCTTTTTCTAGTTGCAAGCAAATATACAGTGGGGGACTTGGGTTTACGTCCGTAAGCCCCGTTTTCGAGAGGCGTCAAAAAGTTGTCATCTCGACGCTCTAGGGTGTGTTCATGTCGGAGATATCTTGCTACCTTGCTGCCTCGACGTTGACATTACTAGCTAGATGCCAAAACAACACTGTGTTTTAGAACGCAATGTAGCGCAACAAAGCATGGTTCGCTATGAACGTATCTAGGTAGTGAGATATCTTCGATATGAACGCACCCTTAGAAGCGATTTTCCTGCAAGCGTTGCCATCCTAAATTGATGACTCCAAGCTTAGGCCTTTTAAGCTGTTTGTTCGCCAATCCCAGAATTTCCCGTATTTCCTAACTCTGAGTCTGAGTGCATTGAATCCTTCTCGTAGTGCACAGTAACTGTTGTTCTTTTTATCAAGCATAGCATATCAGACCCGGCCTAGGAGTCCATCCAAGTGCAAATGCATCAAATAAAGATATCCAAATTTCCTTCTTAAATGCATAAAATGACATAAAATTAAAAGACCAGTTGCTTTAATGTCCCTATTTGACTCGCCATCACTGTATAATAGGAGAAAACTTCACCTGAATCTGTGGTTGTTTAGATCGATTGCCCGCCCTGTATTTCCCAAGACACTATCGAAACTTTTTTCGGTAATAAAAGCATTATTAAACGCTCCTCTCCATAACCCGACCACTTATAATTTCATAGTGATGATGGTAGATAAATCGTATCAATTTCACACTATCACTGTCACCGTAATCGTGGCAAAGTTGAGTGGTGTTGAAATTAGAACGGTAAGAAGATCTATTCTGATCTACTTTACGTCGGGTTATTCTGTACACCAAAGTTTCCCATCGAATCTGACAATAGTGATATCCTGATTACATCTTACACACTAACCGCAAGCTTAGTCTATAATCCACCTGATGTGCGGCATGAATTGCTAATCAAATTTGTGCGATTTTTGAAGAATTCAATTAAAAATGCCGTTACCGTACTGGAAGAGATGGTCTCAGGTGATGATAAAATTCTTTCCGTAAATAGATCGTTTTCTATTTTTCTCTGTTGAAACTATTACGTTGGCTGTTAGTTCTAGGAAATTGCTGCCATTTAATTCCCAACAATACGAGATAGAGAAGGCGAAATATATGGTGATTTTAATTCAATTGACACTACACGAGTTAAGTAAATATAAAATACAGTTCTGGGTTGTTCATAAAACTGCTGCGATGTTAAATTTGAAAATTTCCCACCCGCGCACTCCGATAGTTTTCAGCAATTGTGAAATGTGCACTTGACAGTTCCTTTGAGTGAAACAAACTTTTATTACAAGAATTATTGTCATAGCTCCGTCTTCGAGTAGCGAGCACTTGCTACTTCTTCATAAAAATTAAATAAAATTAAACGTAATAGCCTCTCCCAGATGATTGCATTACAGTTAGTTGAGTCTAAGTAGTTTACCGGCTTTTACTGCAATTATTTTCGGTATTACCTCATAAATAAACATTAATTCTATTGTCTGCCAGATTGTTATTGATTCAGTAGGGCTCGATGAATCTAATTATACACATACTATCTGTTGTCTGTACAGAGTCGAGAAACATTTGCGGAAATTGACACCAAGGGTCATGGTGAAATTAATACAATATCTAGTAATTTGTAATACGATCACGTTGTTATTTACTTCAATGTATTCCGTTGTACAGATAGTTTGAAGGAATTTCTTAAAGTCTTTTGTGTGAAAGTTTTGCGGCTTTTAAAGTGTGCTGCTGCTGAAACTTGTGGTCGTTTTAATGTGAGTTATTATCGAGCCGTTGTTGTTACTGTAAAAATTCCGCGTTAAGGTGATAAAGATGCCTAATTTTCTGCGTTTTCTTCTTCATGTCGTTCTCTCGTTTATTTATTTATTTTTTTCCAACAATTCTTTTCAAACAACAATTAATTTTCCCATTTTCGGTTTTTATTAATATGAAAATAGAAAAATGTGGCGTACGTACGTCGTAAAAGGGAATTTATTTTTCATCACAGGAGCTATTCATTTTATTTACAAAAGAGAAAAATGGCGTGTCATGAACATGAGTTATAGGTTGTATTATTTCATTTTTAGGGGGCAGACGCCGTACACCACACACCACCCTTTACTATATCTTGTGTTCTATAGGAAAAATGTCATCTCTTTATATTATAATGTCGATCAAGTCGAATATGTGAAGATTTCCAAATGACTCATTTCACTGTCGATGATTGTATTTGTTGGAAATCGGAGACAAAGCAGAATTGTGATAGAAGTTTATCGTTTTTTTTTCTTCTCCAAAAAAGGAACATTCAGCTATAAATATAGAAGAGAACGATTCTGAACCAATTATCCGCCTCTATTTCCCAATAAACAACACCGCACAATGTGGTCCGAATTAAAGACAGAATTACAATCGACAATAAACTGGCCAGTGGTCGTCCTTTGAACCGACAAAGCATTGTGACTTTTCAACACAAAACCCAATTCTCGACATGAACGAAGACTGAAATGTGGAAAACTGATTCCACAACAGTTGATTGTATTCATCTTTTAATTGAAATTGATAATCATTCAGAGATCAGATGTTGCTTTGTTGTGATGCTTTCGATTTAGATCTACAGCAATATGGCATAAAGCCAACAAAATTGATTGTATTTATAAAAATGTGTAGTAATTTTTAATCCAGACATTCATCCCCAACCCCCAAAAACATATTTAGATGAAAAATTACACGTCTTCAAGCTTGCCTCATTTAAAAAATAAATTGAATACTTTATTAATAGTAGAGCCAAAAGCTCTTGCGTATAACTATACATAACGTGATTACAAACATCAACTTGAACAGATGCCTTCCGTCTTCGCATATTTTTAATTTAAATTAATTAAACTTCCTTAAGAGATACAAACATACCGGAAAGTTTGTCGAAACAAATAAAAACAGCGTTGAGATCTCAACAAGTTGAATTTTTCCGGTCAAATTCAAGACCGAACTAATTATGATTGAAACGTCTCCCATTTTTCGTTGGAGATTTAGTGAAAAATCCACGTCGGTGGCAAAATTTCTATTAATAGATAAATAGCAGGTAAATTCCCTTTCGTAATTTTAATAAATGAAGATTGGTGATAAAATATTCTACCGGTGGTGTGGCTATACTGGATCGTAAATAAATTAGTTAGTTTGGCGTAGTGCCAAGACTTTGCACACTTCCTAGACAGTACTCAAGAGACTTCACCAAATCATCACTGCTTTGTCTTTGGAAAAAATTGTTTATAACAAAATTCAAAGATTTTCACAAACTTCTAACGAATTGTTAATTGTCAAGATGAAGTAGCAAATTAGGAAAAAGTGTGCTTAAACGCCAATTAATTACTACGAGAAAGCTTTTAGTCGGATTTTTCTGCGAGACGAAGCCAGGCCGAAGCCAGTGATTATTAAGATACTTAAAAAATTACGTTTCGCTTTAATGTCATTACTGGTCGTGCGAAAAGAACGTTGTAACAATATAAGCTGTCGGCTCATTCTATTCGATAGAAGAATATCGGCTATTCAACATGGGCAAGCGTTGGACGGGTTATCAATCATTTTTTATTACTAGTCGACAAATAAGTTTAATGGATAAATGGTTAAAATATTTTTCATTTGATGTTTGAGCTTTCGATGTGCAGAAATAAACAAACGCAATGTTGAATATTTAATTTGGACCAACGTGCATTCGTCAATTTTAATAATGGTTGGAAATTCGGAATAGGCTGAAAATAATTGCAAACAGTTTTGGTCTTGATTTATGCTCACAACAGTGGAATATAATTAAATCCATTGTAAACCGATGTTGAACGAATTCTCACATTATACTCAGCTGCACTAAGAGGAATGTTTTATTAAAAATTCCCAGGATTGTTTACAAGCCGCCACCGACTTGGAACAGTATAACGTAACCTATCATCAACGCTCCCCACCGTTAACTAAATGATAAAATATGATTGATTACCGTTCAAAGATTTTTTTTTCCCCAACAAAAACTTGATTAAATTATCAAAAATGATATAAACTTATATAAAAATGTTGGAGAATACAATACGAAAAACTTTTTCACAGACAAATTCGACGGCAGCTTTATTGCGGGCAAATTGTTTCTAATCATGAAAATGTTTTACGCTTACCGCCCATTCTGTCTCTGGTGGCTCAAATTACCGAAAGTGCTACAGCTTTTCGTGCTCTATACACACACACACCAACACATACACATATACGTATAGACGACCTCTATAAAGTACTAAACCTAAATGTCGTCAATCTGTTTCTTACTTCTACACTATATCATTCGGCGGGCGTATCAAAAACTTTCCCACAAGAACGCAAAAACAGAAAAATGCGAACGTTTTTATTGATATTGAAATTTTACGACTCTGTTGTATTGTTTATTGCAGCCAGAGTCGTTTAGGCCCCCAGATAAATTGTTTGGTATCAAACAGGAGAAAAAAAAACACTATAACACATGCTCTTTGTGCCAAAGTTCAACACAAAAAAAGCCGATAATTGCCGTCAAATCATCTTAATCGGTGATTTTATAGCCGCCAATCGTTTCATATCGATTCACTGTCGTTGAAATTAAATCAAACCATTTAGTCTTATCAATCCTTATCGGCGTTATGTATATTCATGATTTTGATGATCAGTGATCAGAGCGATATAAGCTGATACTAGTGTTCGTGACTGTATAACATTCTCTTCTGGAATATTTACGAAACGGGAGATTTGTTCATTGTAAAGAGAGAGAGAGATATATATATAAAGAGTGGCGGCGCTATAGAAAATAAATAATAGAAAATACTCAAAATATTAGAAAGAATAGACGTTAAAAACTGCTTCATCAGTTGATTAAATGTGGAAAATAATTCCACCTTACAGGGAAATGGTGGAGGCGCCAGGTGAGACTCAACTGTTGTTGCATTAAGCTTCCAACAAGTCGGCTAGTGTAATTGCTTGAAGATCGCTATAAATAGCTGTTTGTTTAATTAGAAGCACAGAACTGGCCATTAATTATTATGTTGAATTATTTACGCAGATACAATACGGAAACGCTTTATAGTTGCGTGTTGACAAATGGTGGATGCGCCGGGAGAAATCTTGTCTCTTTTGGCACGAATATAGATAACAGTTGAAGTTGTTATAGTTTTATTTTTATGTTCAATTTCAATTCGACTCCAAATAGTTTGTTTATAGACGTCGGCAATGATGGTTGTTTGTTGAAAATTTCCCGATGGATTCAGCTCCAGTCTTGAAGTTGCCTTCTAATCCCCAAACTCCAGTCACATAAAACCGCAACAAAAATAAATGATTTGATTCGTTTAAAATGTTGCAATTTCTCATTAAACACAACGATGTTGATCGCATTGTATTTGATATATTTTTTTTTTGTTCTTGAGCGAAATGTAAATCTTCAGATTTGATTGTGTGTAAATCCTAGAAATTCATCGCATTAAATGTATGTTGTTACACAAGAGTCGAGGATAAAGCAAATCTTCAACACTAAAGACAACTGTCACATCACAAGCGAAAAGATCCATTAGTCGGAGCGACAGCGATGCCGACGACAACGTCGTTCGCAAGGGGCGGGTGGTAGTTTATTGTACACCAATGTCATGACGTCATATCCCAGTAACGTCATCTATTACCTTAAGTGACAGACTAATGCCGCGAATTTCAATCGTTTTTTTTTTGGTCCGGCTACATTGTATTTTCTATCTACAATAGCACTTAATGCCTTCGATATAAACGCTTTTCATTTTAATATGACATTTTCCATTTCCCACTCGAAAATGTTTGATGAATTCACTTGACTGTCTTGTTATTAGCTGTTGTGTTGGAATGTAATTCAGCTCCATTTTCATCTTTTTTTGTGTGTGTGTGTTAATAGCATTCCCGTTTGCTCTATTTGATTCGTTTTTCGATTTTAACAGCTAATTTGGAATTCTTTCAAACGGACCGAATATTGCTGCGGCTCAGTCCCGAGTCTATTTGAATTTTGAAAATATTACCTTAGGGTCAACAATAGACAGAAAATCAATCCGATTGCAGACTATTGATAACAAAATCTTGTTCGTTGTAGCAGATCACGGAGCTTAATCTTCTTTAATCTCAAGTAGGGAGACTAAATCCAATGATTGGCTACTAAAGTTCGATTTTAAAATAAGCTCGATAAAATTTCGTTGAATAATCCCGTTTATTTGCCATAAACATTGATAGAATCATTAAAATTTGTTCGAAGAAATCGATCTACCATTTCAAATTTCCACAGAAAGTATGTAAGAGAAAAGTTTTTATTGTTCTTCGTAATTAGGTATAAACAATTTACTGGCATGGGAAGAATTTTTTGCTTAGTTGCTTGTTAGCTGTTTGGTTGCGTCTTAAACAGTTCAATAAAAGATAAGGGCGCAAACTTGGGGAAATTTTTTGCCAACACTACAACTAGAGCCGCTTTCGTAAACAGTTTGAGGATCCTTGCGCTTGATCCTATATACTTATTACAACGAATTCGAGTATTTTTTGCCTTATTTTATTGAAGTTCGATCGCAATTGAAGAAGAATAAAAATAGAAAAAAAACGCATTGAAGTGTAAATGTTATAATAATTTTTCTCGTTGATCTGCAGTGTTCCATTTCGACCAGATAAATATTTGAATTAATATGCGAAATTAATTTAAATTATAATGAAACATAGCTGTTCCCGATTTATTTATTAGCTTTTTAATCAAATAAATTCAATTGGATATTAAATATTTCATAAAATTGCTTAATAATAATATCAAAGTTGGCTCAATAGTCGCCATTTAAAGCGAATTAAATTACATGATTTCAATTCATTTGCAAATTAAATCCGAACGAAAAACTCCGGTTTTTTCGGTCTTCTCGAATTATTGTAACGACCGCGGGCGTTACAAGTTGCTTAGCGAAATTTTCAACTTACAAAAGTAAGCTATTGTGATTAGAAACCGCTACCCTTGGACTACAGTAATATAACAGAACAATAACCGGAGTAACTAATTCACAATTCAAACCTAGATGTTTGCTTAACGGATCAGTTTCTTTGTTTTAGATGAAACCATTTCATTGAAAATATTTTCTTTAAAAGAAAAAACTTTGAAACTGGCTACTGTGGATCTGCCGACACGGAATAAAAACCTTTAAAATCACACAATTCAAATAGAATTCTTCAGTAAAGCAAGACGACAAGAAAAAACGAGCCTCATTAAAAAATCAATGTTCATTGTTTTTATTGCGTCGCTCTTGCTGTTTGTTTAGAAGAGTCAAGATTTCATCACCAATTTGGCGATAATTAAAGCTTGTCATTGTTTGTTTTTCAACTGGCGTTTTGGTTGTTATTAAACCATTCTCTTGTTGAGTCTTTAATGATAACGAACAAAGTCTCGAACAATTTTTTCTGGCGGTTGCTCAACTCTACAGTTATTAAAATTGTTGTTGAGAAAGATTAGGGTGATTTTTTCACGTCGCCGTGAATTAAATGAGAACATTATGCAGGCGAATTGCGAACGTTGGCCCGCGTATGGGCGACACCTGTCCGTAATGGTAGTCGGTCTTGCCGATTTTGATGACGCTATTACTCCAGTCATTCGCCTTTAGTTTGACTGATTTTTTTTTTTATTATTATTATTAAATATCACTAATGGTATTCGGTTGAGAATTTCGAATTCAAGATTCTGGCGATTAAGCAATAGATAAAGTATAGTTGGAAACATCAAAGATTACTATCCAAGTTCTTGGAATGGATTCCCATTCGAAATGAAGAGTCTGAATTGCATCGTAATGTAAACTGAATTCAAGTCAGACGACGTAGACGTCTCGTATCGATGAAATATCACAATTGCCTCGTACAGATCGTGATTTCAATTAATTAAAAGCTTTCATATCTGGTAATATATGTTAATTAAAAATTCGTATTACAGTATAATGTTGCATGTTTAAATATTAACGATGAAATGTTGAAAATACGGCTCTATAGCTAACTAGTTGCCTGTTCATGACCGATAAAGTCCTCGCCAGCTACAAATAGAATGGAAATTTTGTTTGTTTTCCAAACGAAATGTAACACACACACACACACACAGACTTTGCCTCTTTGTTTCCCTGAACCATCTCCTGAAAGGTCAATTGGATTTTAATGGATAAAAGGGACTTTGGATAATTACAGCAAGAAACCTCTACAATGTTATTGATTCATTTGAATAAAGTTATTGTATTTGGATGTGTGAAAGCCAATTGAATTGTTCAACTGCAAGTGACATGAAGATTTGGGTGTTGAGAAATTAACAGATACTTTATTGTTGTGCAGGCTGTTGCGAAAATGTCATTAAATCGAGATTTTATGTGTTTGTTCGCTTGTAATCACAGCTAGATAATTCTCAACACAACTGAAATCGTATTGTTGTGCAAGAAATGTAATTTCCTCTCATATTTATAAATTGTACTATTTTAAATTCTTTTGTTAGTGTACTTGGATTTTTTTAGAATTTTGGCTTCAATTTCTGCTCAGATTAGAGCCACAAGTTGAAGGGCATCGATTAGTGATCAATGTCCCTGTACTACAGTCTTTTTGTTATCGATATCACCAATGCACCAACAAAAACAGAGACACAAAAGCTGTTCCAGACTTGCTGCGGACAACAGCTAGTCATGACGTTGTCTATATTCCTTTGATCTAAGCGATAAGACAAGAATCGAGGTCAGATTGAATAGAAAATCCAGCCTAAAATATAAGCTTTTCAGGCTAGCTAAACAGGTATAAGAAATGATTGCCATAAGGACAATTGGTCAAATAAATACACAAACAGGTTTTGTAACAGAAGAAATCTCCAAAAGTCACGTACAAAATTTACGTCTAGTAATACCGCCCAAACGAGAATCGTTTCGTCTCGTCGAGATATTAAAGATGACATATAGTCCAGGCGCTGGAGGTAGTTTTTCTTTTTTTCTTGAAAATATGCTTCATTGACTCTTAATTAATGAAAAAGTGTTTGATGCCAAGCGAAATTCGTGTTCGATTTTTGTTTATAACAATAAATGAAAAAATAGGCTTATCAGCTCAATAATTCCATAATTATTCAAAAAATTTAATATATTATGAACTAAATCGGTAAAATATTTATCAAATAGTAACTTAGAAGCCAAATATTTATCGTATGCCGTATTTGTTTATAATAAATCCATTTGTTACTAAAAAAACGGCCAATTCTATCGTTTTATCATTATATTACTTTAATGGTACAAAATGTGAAAAAAAAACATAGGGAAGAATTTTGTAGAAAATTTAATTTCGAACAAATCAGGTCATCAACAAAAATTCGAGCAAACTAACATTTCTTATGTTATATAGCTTTAAAGGTTAGATTATCGAGCGCAGAGTCACATTTATACCTTGCGAACAGCGTTTTTCGACTTTGTCACTATATAAATAATTAACTAATTGAGATAATCACCTGATTCTAATTTTATTTTGTTTAAAAATTAATTGTTTACATTAAATTTATGAAAAATTTCATTAATTCGATTAATTTATATTTTAAAATTAATTTTAATCTACACGCATAACACTTCAAAAAAATAGTATTCTCACATATTTTTTTTAATTAATTAGGGATAGGGGGGGGCAAGATGGGCCCCTTAAGGAAAAAATGTTCATAATCTAACTTTATTTTATCCGTTTCACTGTTTTTTAGACCCTTGACATATATTACGTGTTAATATGTAGCGTCCGTGGATCAACAAAAATTTTAAAATGTGGGGCACGATTGGCCCCCTTAAAAAAATTGACTATTGTCGTTTTATTATTTAGTTTTATTTTAATTAACATGATACTGAAGTTAACAGACATTAGACAATTTTTATGATTTTACTCAACAAGAAAAAAATACAGGAGGCCCATCTTGCCCCCATATGTTTATCGATACCAAAAATTTTAGGGGTCCCATCTTACCCCCCCTACCCTATTTATTTTCAATATCATTTTTAGTTGTTCGAACATGAGTTGGCCAGGTACAATTGTAGAAATATATTTTTCTACCGTGATTGTCGAATGAAAAGAAAGAAAAGGTGAAAATCTTGGACGTGTTTCTTATTTATTTATAATAATATATCTTATTAGAGAGAAAAATGTTTCAAATAATTGATTTTCTAAATTTTATCTAACAATTGTCATTTATTTTCAGTAGAAGTAACTGTTTTAAGTAAATTTGTCATGTAATCAAAAAAGCTGTTATATAACATTTTTTTTAGAATATTGTGTAATAATTAAAATACATTCAAACTGAGAAGGCATAAAGTTTCGACATCTTTTTAACACATTTTGGTTAGAATATTGAATTTTGAACAGAATAAAATTAGAATCAGGTGATTATCTCAATTAGTTAATTATTTATATAGTGACAAAGTTGAAAAACGCTGTCTGCAAGCTATAAATGTGACACTGCGCTCGAAAATCTGACTTTTAACGCTCTATAACATAAGAAATGTTAGTTTGCTCGAATTAAATTTTCTACAAAATTGTTCCCGATGATTTTTTCATATTTTGTACCATTAAGATTATATAATGATAAAACTATACAATTGGCCGTTTTTTAGTAACAAATGGATTTATTATAAACAAATACGACATATGATAAATATAATAAATAAGTTAATATGTGATAAATATTCTACCGATTTAGTTCATAATATATTAAATTTTATAAATAATTACGGAATTATTGAGCTGATAAGCCTAGTTTTTTATTTATTGTTATAAACAAAAATTGAACATGAATTTCGCTTGGCATCAAACACTTTCTCATCAATTAAGGGTCAATGAAGCATATTTAAAAAAAAAATTGCGTCGCCCCCTTCATGCATACTCAAGTACTTCCAGCGCCTCGATTGCATTCCGTTGATCTAAGCGATAAGACAAAAATCGACGTCAGATTAAATAGAAAATTCAGCCTAAAATATAAGCTTTTCAGGCCAGGTAAACAGGTATAAGAAATGATTGCCTTAAGGACAATTGGTCAAATAAATGCACAAACAGGTTTAGGTAGTTGTTGTTTGTAATAGAAGAAATCTCCAAAAGTCACGTGCAAACTTCTTCATTTCTATCTCATTGTAAAATGAATAGATACAGAAATGTACGTCTAGTGATGCCGCCGAAACAAGAATTGTATCGCCTTGTCGAGATATTAAAGCTGACATAGAACACAACTTGTTTTTGTTAACAGATACGCCTAAACTTATCAGGAGACCAAATTTTGAAAATATGCTATTCTTGTAAATGCTTTTTTTGTAAATCTATTTGTTCTTGGATCACAATTACGCTTTATTGTTCTTGTCGGTTTTTTGTATTCAAGACAGTTAAGTCGTTTTTTTTTTGTGTTTGATACTGACAGCAGGCATATACACCTGCTGAAAATATACATAAATATCAAGAACAGCGTTCCAAATGGGCTACCCAAGGCGCTTAAATGTGTTGCCACAGTCCCGTTTGTAACACTAAAATTATCCTTTAAATACTATTAAACGAGAACGTGGGACAGAATATAGAAAAAAACTCCTATTGTTTTAGAATCTCTAGAGGCTCAGTATCCAGTAAACTGTAACCGAAAGAAATAATATCTGGTACTGTAATGGAAACTGGTATTTTCTCGTAATTTAACGATTTATTTTATCCTGTATTACAATTTATTTACAATGCGATTGTTTCTCGTAAGTGTACTTAAATTTAATTATAGAAAGATTTATTACTGTCGCCGAAAAACGAACGCGTATTTTCTAGCAACAATCACTCCCCCGACATCCATCCGACACACTAAAATAATCTCTACTAAATCATCAAATTTATTTCGTTCTGATATTTTTACGAAATCGATCCGAATAAATATGATAGCGATTTCAACAATTAACCAAGTGGAATAAACCGCTACAGTAGTGAAAGAGAAAAATCATCCAATCTGAACGAGGATCACCGGGAATGGTAATGGAAAATTAAGTGAAATTCTCCATCGTAACAGACGGACGATTTCTCTTTTAAAACCGTGTGTTATCCGATCGAGCTACATTTCAAAAAAAAAAATCGTAATTAAATGTATTTTTGCGGAGAAAGAAGCGGATATGTGCGGATCAATAAAGTAAAGATTTATTTGTGTTGAAGTAGTTTTTCTTTTTTTGTAAGTAAATAATCGCATTATATTTCGTGTTTGTGTACATATATAGAGAAACAGAATTGACCTCTGCAGCGATTTCATTTTGTTAAAAGCTGAATGAAACACTAAAGGCCATATATAGAGATTGAACTGGCGAATGAAGGCAGCGATAGTAAATCGTTGTCAGGGGATGACAAAACCGAAAATTTATTCGACCATCTTACCGTCTAGTTAGCAGTAGTTCCATCGATATCGACATAATTATGTCGATTTGAAAACGAAACGAGAAAAAACGGTTAACACATATTGATCTGGGTGTATTGAGGAATTTTCTAATTAATTTAAACCAATCGAGAGACGAGAAAAAAAATAGCTCAATTGTCCGCTTTATAAGAGTGTAGAGTATTTCATTATTATAGAGACGATTAGTGAAATCATGCAGTAAATTACATCGTTACAAACGATTTTATCGTTGGTAGATATTGTGGGAATAATCAATTTATAACAGATATGGAAATAGGGGTTGGATCGTACTTGTATTTTTACCGTTCGTACGAAAAATCGATTCTGATCGCATGATAGGACACGAATATTTGTACCACTACGTCAGAAATATCCACAGCTTAAATCAAAGGCAAAAGACTCATTTCAGAGAGGCTGCACTTTACCAATGCTTCATTTCCTCCAAAGCCGAATAGAAACCTTTATGTGCGTATTTCTGTAAACTTTCCTTGCTAATTAGTTTATGAACTTTGCTTCGAACAGCAACGGGTTCCTCATTCTAATCCCGGGACAGTTAAAACTAACGATGACTAAAAGAGAATTCAAAATTATTAAAACTGGGCCCAGTTTTATCATTTATCGTATGATAAATACTGAGGTGAAATATTTGCCTCTATTTTGCCCTTATTGGAGATTTTAGTGGCGATATACCTAGCCAAGAGCAACTGATATTTACAGCAATTTATTCTTTCTTTTCGAAAATAGCATTTGTGCTCTGTCTTACAACTTGTTAAAAATCTGTACGAACTTGACGATTGCGAGGTTAAACTACCTATTTCGAGTGAACATGCTTTTTTCCTTTTACAACTTTAAACGAAATATAGGCGCCTAGTTTTATTGATTCAGAAATCATTGCGCCTACAACAATTACAATATTAAATTGAAATAAGCGACTGTGTTGGGCAAGAAACGGCACTTTTAGAGGCGTGTGTGCTAGACACTTAAACTTCAATTAGAACTCAAGGCTGCTATAATAAAGTTATTGTTAGTAAGTTTCAAATGTCTGGCTGTACAGTTGGGAGCTTGTTAGTTCGTTTTCGGCATAGTGGAATATTGTTAGCAACTATATGCAATGGTTTTATTTTGTTTCAGATGTGGTGGCTCTACGAGATATGCACATTAAAGTACCGGAGGCTGTGCGTGTCGGTGATTCGGTTACATTATCATGTGATTATGATTTAGAATCGGCTGCCCTTTATACAATCAAATGGTATCGATACGATGAGGAGTTCTATCGATATGTACCGAAAGAATCACCACCATCTCGTGTATTCATTATGCCACATTTGAATGTTGATGTAAGTATTATACAACTTGCTCGTTTCTATATAGATTTTACGGAGATATGATGGGTAGGCTTGAAGTGAACGGCCAGATGCTTATAATGGTATTAGGGGGTTCTCTCATCTCGCCCTCCTTATGTCAGTGGAACTTGTGTCATTTGTAATACTCGAGACTTAAAATTCCATGCATATTTTATCGGGATATTTCTTTTTACTCTCGAGTAAAGAAAAAAACAAATTTTCAAATTTATAAATATGTAAACGTAGATTCTTATCGTATTATATCCATACATATACAGTCACCAGAAAAAAAGACACACGGAGACAACGAAGGGTTGTTTTTGAATATGGAAACGGGGGATGAAACTCATCGTGCTGAAAAAAGCATTTTCATTTAATTATAGTTACGAGGATCATGTTGAGAACTTGGAAGTTTTGCAAAACTCCACTTCGACGAATAAATCTACGCTTGATGTAATATGAAATAGTTTTAGGGAAAACTTGTAAATATTGAATTGCTCCCCGTTATGATTTTAAGGATATTATCAGCGAGAAGTTTACAACATTTTTAATTGGTATTGTGTGCATTCGAGCTTATTTAAGTAGATTTGTGATACAACAAATTAAAAAAAAAAAAACGAATCGATAGAATAAAACCGAAATTGGAGACTGTCCCAGTACATTAGGTACGTGACAAACCCTCTCACATAAATTTCCACACACAACTTGAAGAGAAATGTAGACAGGAATGGCGTTCAAGTAACTAAAATTCTTTGTTAAAATATTCATCACTTAACCTGATCCCTTTTGTTACAGTAAATCCCTCTTTTTCAACAAAAAAACCCACCGTGCCTAACCTATAATAGACAATTGGATGGAAACTTGTCGTATTCGGAGCTTGGCCCTTCATTATTATATTGAAGTAGAGCCCGAATCCTTTCTCCGACTAGAATTTCCAACATTCCAACTTATACACCAAAGGCCTGGATTCATTGAGGGTACTAAAGCCGAAAAAACCGTATTATTATATGGGGTTAGTTTTGAAACAACTCGCCCCTCAGACTAGCGTTATAGTTTACGATTTTATGAATATATTAGAGTCGAGGATAGAATAAAGTGTCGTTGCGTGATAACGGTAATCTGTACACATATCCTGTTTGTGTTTGCACAAACGCCTGAAGTACTGACCCATTTTACTCACTTACTATCTGAACGCATAAATACATACAAACACACAATTTTTTGACAATTCCGCTGAGAGCAGCCGATGTTCCGGCGACAAACACAATCATTCATAACAAAAGATGTACTCTCAACACACAACAAACGAAGGCCTCGAGACGGAATTGTTAACACTAAATTGAAAATCTACAGAAAACAGAAACAACAATTCCCTATTGTTGTTTTATCAATAAATCCAACTAGTCCGCACTGAAGAGAACGAAAATCAATCGATTCACTGATTCTCATCATACAACACCAACGGTGTTATTAAGTAATAAATTTTAACAAGAAAGTGCAAACGTGTGATAAACTAATGTTAACATTGTTGGAATTTTTTCCGTTACAAAAGACCAGCTGTAAAGCTGTAATCTTTCATTTTATAGTATTTGTAACGGCACATATGTCGCCGCATGAAATAATTAGATGATAAATCATTGACGTGGAAGCAATAACACTCCATATTACATTACCAAAAACTTGTAATAAAAGCGATTTGTGTGGGGAAATTCGCCGAATCTTCATCGTATTATACACAATTTGACGAAATCCATCAAAAATTGTAAGCAAACTTCCGAACTTTACAAAAATGATGGAAATGGCCCTTGACTAATTCGAATCAGATCAATCAAAACAACACACAACTTCCCGAAACGAAAGGAAACTGATTTTTCTTAATCAATTTCTATTAAAATCAACCAACTTTCCATGGAGGCGTGCGGTTTATTGATCCCCTATTTGGCATGTTAGAGTTTTCTCTATTATTCGAAAACATCGGCGCTTGTTTTATTATTGTATCTAGTAGCATTCGATAGTGTTGCAATATATAAAATTTGTTGACATTGTTGTCGAATATGATAAATCACAATCACCAATATACGAATACGGGCCACACCCTTTGATTCAGTCCCCAACAACAACAACAACAACGGCAACATATCAAAGAAAACAAATACTCAACCATCATATTTATCACTGACAGATCCAGATATCGCCTTAGTTGGAATTCAAAAGTCTTTGTTCGCTTCACTTTTTATCTATCGAAACGTCCGAATGTTGGTGGAAAACAATATTGCTTATAAAATAGCACAAATGTATCTACAAAAAGAAGAGTAGTAGTTTTTTTTTTGGAGCATAAGTGGCAAGATGTCATGCCAACATTACACACAACAAGAAGATGGATCGTGTGCACACAAGTTCACGCTTTAATCTGAGCTTATTTCGGCGAGAGAGAGAGACAACAACAAGAACACGTTGACAGTTGAAGTGGTTGTGCAAGTTTTTCTTTGACAACAGTTGATCCATAAACGTTTCGCTTCTTTTGCGATGAAATTTGGCCGAAATTGGGGGGCGAAAGCGAGATTGTAAATCTGTGGCGTTCAACATATATACGTTTTTGGATATAAATCGACTAAGTTGGGTGTTAATTGGAGTTACAGGATGTTATTTCAACTCAACAGTTAACACCGCCACAAAGAACATTCATCTATTAAATTTAAATGAGAGTAATTACGTTATCCGTGGCGCTTAAACATTAAAGCGCATTTCTCAAACGTATATACTGTGAAAATTCTGATATTTGCATTATACTAATAAATTAAACATTTATACAGGTGGAATTTTACCTTATTACAAATTATAATGGATTAGAATTGTGTGTAAAATAGATTGGGACTTACTTGGTTGTGTGATTAAAAGGGGGCGAGTTAGATTACTTGTTTAAATCGCAATTGAAGTTTATTCGATTCAAATTTCTCCAGTAATCTGTTTTTAATCGTACTCATTAAAGTCCCAGATCAGATTCTATTTATCGCTCTCAAAAAGCTCCGAATAAGTGTATAGAGGCGGGAGCATTCGCTTTATTTATTACAAAATTACATTACATTCCAAAGTGGCTGTAAACTTGACAAACTGCCGTTAATTAAACTATAAATATCCGAATGATTTTTATTTATTGTAACACTCGACAACTAAAAAAAAAACAACAACAATCCGGAAAAAGCCAGTAATTTATTTCATATCAGAATTGGAACAATTTCAAATTCGGTAGCGCTTATCAACTATTTGCATGTTGATTTGAAATTGAAATTAGTTAGGATCAGATTGTCATCGTCGACAATTCAACAAGATCTCCGCTTTGTTATCGAACAGCAGCATCTTAAGATTAAGTTTACGGTAGAGTTTGAACACTCGATACACACAGCACAATACCCGATGGGATTTTTTCTATCGTGGAACTGGAAAAAACGCAATTTTCTGATTGGACAATGAATATAACATCGACAAAAACACACCACAACGACACAGTTTTTCTCATATTTCTCTCGTCGTTTTCTTCTGTTGTCGCCCCTCTGCTCCTACTTTCGTTTAGTTCCTGATTGATTTATATCTTTTCGTCGGTTGTGTGTTTGTGACTTAGATTAATTAATTTGATCTTTACGTCTAACAGTCCACACCGGTTTTGTCTCTTGTTTCGTATCGTATAAATTTTTTCGGGCCGACGGTTTCCACGATGCTTTCACTCTATATCATCAGTTTGAAAATAAAAGTTTCAACCGACCCAAAGCGAATTCCATGTCATCTTGTTAAAGTTGAGGGTGTTTGCTTGTAGTAGCGATTTCTGCAGTTTTTCTCGGCATTTCTTTTGAGTTGTTTTTGTTCCGTTCCCATTATTGTGGCTGTATAGTTATTAATTGTACAATATTCGGCGTTAGTGGCTTTACTATGGAATTGGTAGAAAATCTTGTTTTGTGGTAGAGAATATAATATTGGCGTCATGAATAAATCTGCATTACATTATTAAATTTCTCTTGAATGTTTTATAAAATTGTTGACCGTTTGGAACAATAACAAGTTCATTTTTCATACAACAATCTACTGGAAACGCTATTATTCACTTATATAAATTTCCCAACATTACCTACTAACAAAACTATAAAACTTTTGTTGTGGTCGTCGCTTTATTATTGTTCACAACTTACGCCTTTTTAGTTTAGTAATTGTAATATACGTATATGTTTATATGCACTTTCAAAACCAAGTACAATTACGGCCCGACTGGGAGAAATGACACTAAAAGCAACAAACCACGAATAATAGAACGGCCAACCAACACACAATTACGTGGGGCTCGTTGGTCAAAAAAATTGACTCGAAATTAACAGTTCCGGTGGATGCTTCACTGCAAAGTCGTCCTGTAACAATCAATGAATTTTAAGTTCTAGTTGGCATCTCCAAGTGTCGTAGATATCTCGTCAAATGGACAGACGTCTCAATAGGAGAGTGCAACTAATTGAAAATTCCCCCAAACTTCCCTATTGTGATCAAATCTGCGAAGACTGGAGTATTTTATTAAGTGCCACTGTAAGCAACTTTATTAGAACAACGTTGATTTAATAAGGATTTTACGAACAAAAACTGCCTGCAGATGCCTTACTTAATGATTCATGCATAATATAAAAGAAAATCTGTTGTGCCAAAAATAAAACGAGAATATTATAGAATTCAATCATAATACCTAAAGAATTCCGAAATTATGCAATGTTTTCCTTTATTAAAATTATACTTTTTTATTAAAAAACAACTGAAATCTTCTTGGAAATTCATTAAACGACACTTTTGCATTTCGCTTTATTATTATGAGCGATTTTTTCATCGTGGTTTTCCCATGTAAATCGCACACGGAAAACTCTTGAAACATTGGCATATGTTTATCTTTCTCCCTAGTTTAATTTTGTAAATATTTTAAGATGATTTCGGTGTGTTATTAAAGCATAAAGAGTAGCATTATAGAGCCACCACAAAGCCTCCTCAACATTGTGCTTGTGTCTCTATTATGATGTCGTTAGTTTTGAACGTTTTCTCTACCACCAGTCAATTTCAACGAAACGAACTTGACAGTTGAGTAACATTAGATAATATCTCAAATACCGGATATGATGCCATGGATTTCGTCGTTTAACTTGCAATAATCTTGCAAAGTTCAAATTCTTAACTTTACGATTGGATAACATTGTTGTTGTGCTTGGATTTTCATCAATAAAGATATAATCAGTCGACAAAGTTTTTCAACTTTACAATACTATGTTTTATTACAACTTTACAACAGTAAATTAGATTTTTTTTCTTGTCGGTGGCTTACAGTTATGATAAATTTCTTATACTGTAAAGTGCAGTAATCATACAACAAAACTTTATTGTTTAGTGTTTTACAATAATAAATTCTCTTTTGGTCATTTAAGTTCATAACTCGATACAGAACTGGAACGAAATCTACAATAGCCGAATAAAACATATTGAAAGAAAACTTGGTCGAGAAAAGATAAAAAGAACAAACTCCCAGTACACAATATGGATCGGTTGGCGGACAGTTATGCAACTGGGGGAAGTTTTTTTCGAGATGAATCTTTTCATATTGCAGCACATTTGAATAATTCAAAAGCCCGTCATAGCGCTGATTAACAAATAAATATAATCGAGAAATTTACTGCCTTTATCTAGAACAACAATTGATTGTTGTAGGCTGTGTGAATGACTAACAAAAAAATCTGTCAAATCTTTCAAAGTATTGTTTGGATCTATTTTGGACCAAGAGCGATACGATTTTATACGTCTCAACATTTCAATTGTGCCCAGATACAAGGGGAAGTCGAACAACTTTATTATCAAAGAGTACATTTAATGTGAATGAGTTCATTTATAAGAGATGGAATAGTCGTTGTATTTATGCAGGTTTGATGATATTTCAACTTATCTAAACAATATTATTATTATTATCATTGCTGTATTGTTTGTGAATGCAGTCACGTATGCCAATTAACTTCCGACATAATACGATTTACTTTTAATATTCCTGTTGAATTATGTTTGTTGGTATTTTCCATATGACGCGTCATATGAATTATTATAAATAATGATAATAACAGAGCGCAATAAGATCAACAAGTCAAAATCTATTGGAATAAATGGGTGAAAAATCGCAGGAAAACGGTTCCAAAACCAAGGAGCTACATTCAATATTTTTAAGCGAATAACGCACAATTTGCATAAAAATGCCTGCAATGGTTTATGTTCTTTAAAATATAAACAGAGCATTTGTAACACGGCAAACACTGTTGTGAATGCTGACTTTTTCTATAAAGGCATCTTTTATAAAGTTGTCCGGAAAAATAATGGAAGCGCACAAAAGCTTGGCAAAAAAAGAACTATAGAAACATCTAGAAAATGGCAAGCCAAAATTGGTTTACTTTGGTAAACCAATAATTGCACGTACTCCACTGATGCGCATTATTTGTAATTATCCACAATCAATAACCGGCCTCATCTGATGTTTATACAGTTTTGACCGAACGTAACTTCATTCAAATAGATCCTAGAATAAATAGAATTATTTCCACTGTCAGGTTTGATCCCAGCTTTTCAGGTGCTCCAGGCAAACTCAATTTAATTTAAGATGATAACTCATCATGCCGTCTCGAACAAATGCTTGTATTTCTGTAGTCTTGGACGGGCCTGTTGACAATTTCATTGCGTATTGCCGAATTTTTGTAGTAATTCAGTTGTAAGCGCAACATTACAAATCTAAGCATTGCCCGTTGCAATTCGTGTTTTGCCAAATCAAATTTATCTTCAGCCGATCAACGCACTGAGTATGAATTTGATATGTACGATCAGTTTGAGTATGTTGCAATTAATTGTTTGAGAAACACTGGCATACAGAGAGACAAGAAACTCCTAATAGCTGTATGTACAAAATATTGATGCTGCATTCACTGGCAATATTCCCAATGAGATTGGTTTTGAACGCATACGTTATAGAAATGTATCCACAAACTGTCATCTACATCATTTGCATTATTATCATTATATTTATTTATGATTAAAGCTAAACATAAACCATCCATCCATTGATTCGCCGAGTTATATACTTAATGAGAATTACTAAATATTTGAATTATGCTATTAAACACGACGAGGGAGCTTTAAATAAAAAAACCCTCAAACTATATAAGGAAAGAGAAGTAATGTCTCGCGATTTTCCCTTCTCTCAGTAGATGCGTTCCATCTTGATCATTCTTTAATCATACAATCTGAATTTTTTGTTACGAGTTTTTGGAATTCCTTAACGCGGCTTCCAGCAGGGGACCTAATTTATAATAACTAATAATAACTAATAATTCACTTATAGTTTATAATTCACTATTTTATATCTAATTTTTGATAAATGGATATTTTTCTGAAGTATTAGTAAATTAGACTTTTTGATTTAATTCCTTACTTTACATTATTGGTATTGAAACAAATAATATAAAATTTAAAAAAATGTCTAGATTACAAACAGAGAGAGAAAAAGAAAATCGCATAGAAGGGACATAGCGTTATTTCCTTATCTGGCAAAAATTTACAAACATAAAAATATAAACAATCTAAATGTTCAAATCGAATTACGTTCGTAGTTGAAGAAAAAGCGTTAAGAACTTCGTTCCTGGCGGGGCTCCCTCGACCGCACAAGTTTTTGTTTTCTGACAATAAAGTTAACATGTTTGAATAGTATGTACCTAGTCCCCAGTTGTTGTTTTATCATGTTCCGTGTTAATCAATAAATAGAATTCCTTTAGCGTTCCAAAACTTTGACGTTACCTAAAGCTGCTCCAGTTGATTTGTGTCTGGAGCTAAACAACCGGCCTCCACACATTATTTTGAATTCTGCTACAATTCAGATATATTTTCGTAAATCCATGATTCGTCAGTAGTAGCACATCGATGAAAAAGACAATTTTACTCTTGTAAAGACAAACAAGTTTTGACACTTTTGATCTGGAGTTAACAAGTGTGATATTCAGCTAGCACCAAGAATTATACTTTATTCGCCAACCATCTCATCTCAGGTTCGACAACACATTCTCAGCTTCTTTCACGTGAATCATTTCAAAGATTCATGTGGCAGCGGTTGAACTTTGCAGTCGATTCTTTTTAAATGTTGAGGGAATTTTATGACTCGACGGTGGGGCGTCGAATCTTGCTAACGGCAGCTCTTTTCAGACCCCCCTCGTATCCGCATTTTCATATATGATATCAGCTACAATTCCATTCATAATATTCACCCAATATAGCACAAGTATATAAAATTGTTGAATTATGTATTAGACACGACAGTAATAAAGAATACTGTACGCTCTCCCGATATCGGCTAGTTGTTATTATACCGTTGGCGATGTATTTTATGCGATTACAACCCACAGGCTTCTGTCCATAACATTGGACCATTTTACTGATACAGACACTCCATCATGCTTCATGTATATTGTGTATAATTGTATATGGGTTGAAAATTAAATTTTGATTTATGTGATACTGTTGTAGTGATAATGTATGGATATTAATCAATATTCACGATTCTTCTACGATTTCAGTTATCAATTATAGATGAAATTGCGATAAATTTGCACGTTATTCCACATTAAATATAACAGTGAAAGTCTATGATCGTTTTACAGAAATTGTTCAAATGGCCCTACAAGAACTCTCCATAAATTGTCGCTAATTAAGAAATACGAGAACACGTCTCATTTGACTAAAACCTCTTGAAAAATTCAAAAATCTGTAGTCAGTTTGTTTACTCTTCAAATGTACTACATTTCAGATTTGTGTACTCGATTTTTCGTTCACCACAAGTGTCGCCCTCAATTATTGGCACCCTAGAAGATTTACTAGTTCTCCCCTTGCATCGATCCAATATAATTCAAAACGACATCGTCCGTCTCTGAACAAGCTAATTGTAATTTATCGGGCAGTTGCCAGCCAAAACTCCTAATTGATACGTGACAGATAATAATGATAAATATCGATTAAGTGACAATACGAGACTCTGATCGGTTTTCTTTCTCTTCCACACAATCCACTATTGTGTTGTTGATGTTTTGGTTTTAGCAGTGGAGTGTTAAAGGACTGAAACCATCGAATTTTCGAGGGTTTTTCAGCGTCAAACGTCGTCATCTACAATGATTGATGATAGTTGACAGTATTATAGTTAAAGTTGAACGGGAACAACAATTCTACGATTATTTATTAAATTTTTGCGGTGTAATTAAACTGGGACAAATGGACACCGTCAACAGGAAGACTTATCGATTTAGCTTCACGTCTGTCATTAGAAATGGTTTAATTGCTTTACAGTCTGGAAGATGTTAATTGATGAATTAAATTTACAGTCAAATTGGTTAATGTCATATTTACATCAGTCCGTTTTCAACGAGACTACAAAAAATAAAAATGCAACGAGAACGAGATAATTTAATCAGACTTCTATTGAAACTATTCAGCTAGTGAAATGCATTAAATATATCTACAACTACAGCGAAATTTAATTTGAATTTCGTTACAATAGCCGTGGGCTGTCTACAGTTTCTCTCGTATCCTCAAAAATCTTCAATCTTCAATATTGTAAATATCGCCATAATACACCCTTCTATGCATACAATATTTCATCGTGATCGAACACGCTCAGTAGATTCCAAACTACTGTTTATAATAAATAAAATCAAGCACTGGAACGTTATAAATTTGTCAACCGCTTTAGATATTCACATCATATGATTTACAATGTTGGTTGTGTTTCCACGTCTCGCTTTCCTATCTCCATCTCCATTCAATTCACTCACTAGACACACTTAACTTGGCCTAAGAGTTTTAAGATCTTCTTTTAAACTGTTGGCAGCAATTTCTCTCCATTATAAACTACACAAGAAATAAGAAATGGTTTCCTGTTTCCGTTGAATAGTGAAGGATACGAAAAGTTGGCAACATCATAGTGCAAATATTATACGCACTGGCACCAACAACGAAATAACCATATTTCTTGGTGTAATCCGGTTTTCGATAGAATCTCCGTCTAGATTCAATATCCTTATTATAGAGATTTATCGAAAATTATTAAAAGATTATAAGAATATTCGCCGAGTTGTTGGTGTTGTTATAACAAGACTTTACAGCTATACACGGAAATCGTTATGGTTATTCTATATAAACATTTTTTTTTCTATTCAGTGAAGAACTTTTTGCTCCTTGAACGGTTGGTTTTCGAATAGGAAAAAACCAGCGATAATAGCACTTGAACTGCGAAAAAAATCCAAAGTTATATCCATGAATAGGGAGAACGTTAACCAGATTCTCCTGAAAAATGCAACCGACTTCCTAACGAATTCACGCTTCGCTACATGTTTAAGTTTGCGTGAACATTCCTGGTTGTTATTATTGTTGTTGTTGTTGATATTATACATTCAACACAAGTTATTGGTGTTTGAGAAAACGTAACAAGCTCGTTATATTTGGTCCGATTTGCTCGTTTCAACGGATGTCTCAATTATTGTCCAATTGACAACTAGTAGATACAAGTTTGCTAGTTCAAAGGGGACATATCGATCACTATCAAGTTGAATAAGGGGCGACATCGTGAAAGATTCCATCTAAGACAAATAGTGTGGCGGTAGAAAATGAGCAACAACGTAACAAACTGTAAATTAGCTATCAGTAACAACAATAGAGATTGTTGGAGAAATTAAAAAAGTTTAAAGTCGTTTAAAAAACTGTTAAATTCGTGCATGTTCATTGAAATTTCCCGTACGAGTTCATTTGTGCGGAAGATTTCGTTTCAAAGAGACACTTTTAAATCTATTCCAGTTTTAGCATAAGCTATTTTAAATTTGGGTTTGAAACATACGATAAAAGTTGGTAAAAGGATCGACGATTTTCTTGTATGGCTCTATATGTGTGTATCTATTGGGAGTGAGTTTCGGAAAATAAGAATATAACTCGATACAACTTTGTAACACGATGAACTTTAGAAAAACGTTTTACTATCGAATTTATCTAAAACTTACCACATGGTTTGCAAAATGGTTTCACACAAACTGATAATTTGAATTGAATTGGCAATTAGTATTTCGATATTGCCAATGTTATTTGTTGTATAGATGTTTTCTGTGTTGTCGTACGAGTTGTTATACATTATAATCAAACATTTTATTGTGTCAATATCACGAGTGTACAGGCGTTGATTGTGTCATGTCACCAGTTCACCTCCTATTTGAAAGGAGGAATTCCCCTGAGTGTTATAACAACTATACAATTGTATTTTCCATTATAAAGCTCGCGCAATGTTCGAAACAAATTAATTTCGTATTTCAATCCGGTCGCTTGCTAATACTTGAACTGAAAATACCAAAAGATTTGGTGAACTCTGATAACATTCAAATCGGTACATAACTCTTACACATCAATTGATTCGATTTAGAGCTGTTTATGAACACACACCTCAAGTAGAAGATTATTTAGCAATTGATAAAATTCCGTATAGCCGCTTAAAGAACATGGGAGAAGTAGTGTACCAGACAAAGTAAGAGAAACGGGAAAGAGAAAAATAAGACTTGCTTTTAACTGGATTTCATGCGCTTCTATTTAACTTGATTTCACCATGCCGTATAGTGTTTGAATTGGGTTCGTTTAATTCGACCTATGGTTGCCTGAAAATACAGCCGATATATCGAAAATAAATCATTTTTGCGCTTTCCCCATGAATAAAATTTCTTACTTAACCAAAAACTGTTAAACAATTGATTATATTTTCTAATTACTTTCCATTGAGTACATGTTGATATACAAGGCAAAAACCAGTTGAATACAGAGCGAGAGCAGTTGCTCCGACTTGGTTTCCACTTATTTAGCGCGTAATCAATGAGAAACCAAATTGAGAAACACTGATTTCCATTTTAAGTTCAAGAGATCTAAGAAATTTTAATCTATTGTTGCATAGGTTCTCAGGAAATTCTTCGATTTTATCACCTTCCGATTTCTGTTTTCGATCAAACTAAACAGTCAGCACAGCAGCAGATTTGCAGACTTTACAGTCGGTCTAACGACACTGGAATATTTGCAGAATTAACGTGGGAATCGGATTCATCTTCTGGCTATTTCCTCCTAACTTTTTATTAAGATTAAAATTTCGTTGATAATATTGATACGATAAATTATAATTATTCCTTCGGAAAAGTCATCGAATTTGGATGGAAACACGACGCCTTATGAGCAAAGCCAAAATTGCGTTACCGAAGAGTGAGTATTTCATGATTTGTATATACGACGGATTGTTTTTTCAACTAGCTCAAGGAGGTTAAAGTTCAACGCGTACAAAAATATGTTTTTCAGTTATTAACGGTACAATTTTCGTTGATTTTCACAAGTGGCTTGTTTGCAGATCGTCAGACTTTCAACCCACATCTAAGAAGTCCCTGTTGTGCAGTTCTTCTAACAATATCTGTTGATTTCATTCATTTAATTCTCGTTCTCATTGTATTGTAGAGAAGAAACAATTTTTCACATATAAAAGTTGGAATTTACGGTCATCCGCCTTTGATGTGATTCTTTTATATTCGCCGCCGTTTTTCGTATTACTTTAACATTCTATTTTTTTTAATTTTATCAAAAGTCTTCACTAAAACACTGTAGTTTTCAGGTACTGTAAAGCTTTATTTTAACCATTATGAAGCATCAAATAATCTGAACAAAACTTTTCATGTATTCTTCAAATTAACGTTGATGAATTGTCAACTATTACCTACTCGTAAAAGGTTATTTTGATCACAATAATTGATGAATCCCAAAAGCTATAATTTTAAATCGTTTGAAAGAAAAATGTTATCATCCCGAGGATTTTACTGGAAGATTTCCCAGTGAATAATAGTTTTAAGCAAGTTGGGATAGTGAATCACTAGTGACATACTCCCACACATTCACTCACTGAAATCTCATTTTATTACACGATAAAATCGTACAGGTATCCACCTCGACCATATCAACGAGCTTAAAAGGATTTATGCCGACTTATCTAAAAGAGAGAGAGAGAGAGAGAGAGAGAGGTGGATAATCTATATAAAAAACTAGTTTATCACTGATTCTTGTTGGTACGAAGAGGTAATTTGAAATTTTGATTTACTCGTATATTGTACTGTCATCATATCAACGTTGAGTGCTAAATTAGAACGGAACAAGACACACAGTCATCAGATTGTGAAAGATGGAATGTTTGCGGGAGTTATTTGCCAAGTGCGTACATTGCTCGAATAGAAAGGGTAGGATTGTTAATGAATCCGCCGCAATTTTACGACAAAGGGTTGTGATATCGAATAGGGTGGGTGAGTTATCGTCACTGTCTTCTATATGCGATTATATCCATTCATGTTAAAGTAATAAGGGTGGTAAATAAAACTGAAAATTGGCACAAGTCGGGAACTTGCAATTAACGTAATTATAACATTGTTTTGAGTGAATGAGATTTGAATTTCCACCACAAACTCCAAATGATATGCATTGAGATTATAGTATTGACAATTGATTCAGTTCTGTGAGTCAGATTCAAATTTAATATAGCCTCATTGCAAATACATCTGATTTGCTATAACTCGCTACAATTAGTGTTGAATTTGAATATTTTACGATTGTAATTAGAACAAAATTCCATTTATCCGTTTCCAATTATCTAATATTGGGTATATTGTTAACGATCTAGTCAAATAGCGCGGTATGTTTATGTTGCGAGACAGTTAAACGTATTAATCAACTTGCGCCAACTGTAATCCCCTTTAATAAACAGCAGTATAGATGTATTTATCGTTTTTTGTTTTGTTACTATCCGAAAAGTTCCCCAGTCGTATTCTGCAATCATATAAAAGTGGAAAGTGTATTTCGTAATTTGGACAGGGATGTAATTTTTTTTCAGACCATCAACTCCAACATTTCCTTTTTCTCTTTTATTTTATTTCCGTATCATTTGAGACGCATTCGAAGTCACCAATCTTACTTTACCTACATTTATCATACAACAACAGTAGAAAAATTTCTTTTAAAAACTTGTCTTGAATTATTGTTTCCATAAGAAAGTTTATTTTTTACTGTCAACCTAATGCTACTTTAATTAAGTATATCGCTTTCTGTGGATTAAGCCTATTGATTTTTTGCAACAAACGACAGATATATCGAATAGTTGCAGCTTCCCAACGGAAATAAGGAGAGATCCGGAAGTTTAAGTGACAGCCTACGGACAGTTCAAAGGTTAATAGAAGAGGGTCGTTGCCGGTCACTGCTGGACAAATGAGACGCCTGACATGACTGTGAACATCTCACCTAGCCTACAACTATTCTAAATCCAATTTATTTGCGAGTATTTCTTGTTCAGTATTAACATAAATTAATTAAACGCTGATCGGCAGGATTCTTGCAGTTGCATCGATCCACCCTAAAAACTCTACCAATATGCAAATTGGTCGCCTATCATAAATGAAGCAACTTGTATAAAGTCTGCAGTTATCGTGTTTCCCAAGTAGAATAGTAGTGAGTTGTTTTGGAAAGCACTCACCCAAATAGATAAGACTGCTTTCATATCTGACGTCGCATAAAGTCGAGAGAACCATGTCGCCACTATCACATCAAGATAACAAGAAAATATACGAAATGACAACATAAAATTTCTCACTTCTAATCGAATCGAGAGATTGACAAATGAGAAAAAAGACAAATATATAGAATCTGCATTGCAGTTTGATATTTCGCCTATAGATTACCTGACCGCTACTGCGCCATTTCATAACAAAACATTTGTTATTATCTGTAAATCAATAGAAAACTAGCCTCTCTAATCAATTCCATTTAGTCGAGTCTAGTTGCTTGTTTAATTTATGAAAAGCTCAGTTTAAACGTAAAAATACATCAATTATTATTTATCAACAATCGATATAATGTGTTTTGCATTTTCACTAACAAGATTCTTGCAAAGAATGGAAATGCATTTGCGAATCGTTCACCATTTCTCAATTCCACAATTGACATGGTCCTTTCTACAGATGGACCGATATTTCTATTTGCTGGATTGGTCTTTCAAATCTATTTGCTAGAGAATCTTCACGATGTAATTCCACGGTTCAAATCTACGCTAGCGATAAATCTCACTCGTCTACACACAGTCGTTGGAGCGTCGTACAAGACATTTTGTCCTGATATTTTTTTACGTTTTTCGTCTAACAATCTGTCGCCATCCTGGTCGACGCCCATCTCATCAATCCGAATTGATTCGCAGACAAATTCGTTGTTGTTGTAGCAATTAATCTATTTGTTTAAACTCAAATAAGACGCCATAATACTGACCGTTTCTTGTCGGTTTATAGCAGGAATTTTACAAGGAGTCTCACGTTCTAAATCGACCTCAACGTTTGGACAGAGAACACGAAAACGTATTAAACAACAAATGTGAACGGACTTTGTAATATTGTTTGTTATTCGATTGTGAATGTAGAATTTGCAAAATATACAACTCTATAAAGTTTATTAGACGAAGCAGTTCATCTACTTGTTCATCAGGACGACCGAGTTCAACTTACTTTACGGGAGTCGTAATTTATTTATTTTAGAAATTTGATTTTCGATTCTTATTACTGTTCGAGAATTTAAAGTGTCACACAAAAGTCTTCATTCAACTAAGAACGTGCAATTCAATCTACTTTCAAGCTGGAACAAATTTAATTTCAGGAGTTGCGCTGAGCTTTTAATAAAAGCCGCAATCAAACGCTACAGAGAGAAAAAAAAAGGAAGACACAACACAACAAAAGTTACACAATGACGAAAGAGCAAAACAACGACACAAAAGCGTTACGCCATTTTCATATCAATTAAACGTAGTTGATAGTCGAAAAATTATCAAAAGACACAATTAACGTTTGTGAAATAGATGGAGTTTACTTTTAACCTTTTTCCGATTACTGTTGCTTTATTTCTGAACGGTTGGATTCGTTGAATAGTTCACAACAGTTGAGTATACACAATGAATGAGGTACAACAGAAAAAAAAAATAAAAACGACGAGAAAAAAGGAGGAAAATAGTGAAATACGCGTTTTACTTTGCTGTTTGGATGGTGTGCCCCATCTATTATGGCCAAAGGTTTTATTGTTGGGCCAGCCCAGGTCGGCTATTGGGCGGGGTACATTTAAAACTACATTTATTGCTAACTCTGCATCCATCCCATTCTATCTTGTTCCTACAATTCCAACTGGATGTGTTGGTCTTGCTTTTATTTTCCAAAAAAGAAACTGGAAGTAGCAAGTGTACATTGGTGTTCATGTGTGTTGTCCTAAAATACTCACAGACAGTTGAAAAGCGTACGTGCAGCACGTTTCAGCAAAGGAAAAAGCTTACAATTCACTACAAAATTACTATTTATTTTCTCTTTTGTATAAACAATATTCTATTTTAGTAAATTTCGAAATGATTGTCTAATCGACATCTGGCATAGCCATTTGGCTTGAATACGCAATGATGCACAATTGTCGAGAGTGAATCGAAAAATCGCGGCTCGTTAAAATGCAAAACGTTTCCATAAAGGATCGTTAATTAATGCACATATTAAAGTAAGTATCGGTCAAATAGAATGCAAATTTTATCATTGTACAGTTTGGCAAATGTTTGAAAATTGATAGTTGTAATTGTAACGTTACAAATTACAAAGTGTATACAAATTAAAATCGATCGTTATTATTTTTAACGGGAAATTTTCGAATATTAGTCAGTTGGTGAATGTGGCGCCACTCGTAAAATCGCTAAATGCCAAAACGACTACTACCCAAAACTATAACTTTTATGTATTATGTTGGCAATTATCCCTCTTGACTGGATGGGTAATTGAAAAAAAAAATTAAAGGAGCTACTTTTGTTAATATCCCTCCATCATTATGATTATCGTTCTCCATCTCTCCAGAATAACTAATATCCATCCGTCTCTACTATTTCTCTGCTGTCTTTACGATAGTTTCCAACTATCTATATGTAGAGAGAGTTATAATTTAGGCTAATAGGTTCCCTTGAATATTAATCGAAATTTTAACATTTGCCTAAAACCAAGTTACAGGCGAACAGTATGCATAATTACAACTAAACATCGCTAACGGCTATTATAGACAACTTTATCGTTCAATTAATTGAATGACGATCGAATTGTATCCTGTTTATTTACAATTTAATAAACAACAAGGTAATGTTAGTGAAATAGTTGCTCTAGCATGATTTTAATAGGGTCGGTAGCTATCAAAATACTCTATTACCAGGCAATTGCCGCACCATCCCAGAGGCCTGTCTTTGGTGTAGCATTTTCCTCACTTTAATAGCACCAATGCCTTACCGTTTACCTTCACAATTGTTATGAGTTTACCTAAATTGTCCCTATACAACGTCTTCAAATGTATCTATGTGTGTATTCCGATTGTATCCAATCTCATATACGGTAATACGGTATGTAATTTTATTATATCTGTTCACCAACTAAATTTGCAATAATATATACCAAAGACTGAATTTAGCAGCCAAATCAAATTAAACTGCCAACAATCTTGAAAATAAATAAGCAGATGGACAAATTTAATAAGACTTGGAACTAATTCTTCAGCAGTAAGTTATGAATCGATTTTTGTTTCAACAATGCTGTTTAATATACGAACGAATTTTCAACAACAAACAAGTAATATTGATCACGTCTCGTCTAATTACTTTTAGTGTGTACAACCACAAAGAGCTCAGTTTTGGTGCATAAACAATTTTAATGGAATTACTAGGTTCTGATTGAACAACTTCCCAGTTGATTGTTGTAAAAGCATTTCGGCAATAACACAGAGAAGTTGAACATCTAATTTCCTTAAACAACAAAACCCGTGATTGTGCACACATTTTTCCGGTTGCAATCAGAAACGAACTGTACCTAATCGAATTTCGCCATTAGCAAATCAACACAATTAAAATTATGATCTTTAAGATAAAAATTTTTCAGCAGAAAGCCAAAAAACACCGGATTCATCTTCATCAAAATTAAACCGACCGCTTACGGATTTGGATCGAGAAAAAACGTAAAAAACACAACGAGAATACGTGAACAAAATTAAATTAGTTAATCATCTTTAGTTTAAGTAAAAATTGCTATCAGATTACAATTGTGTGGAAAGTTTTGTGAATTTTTTGTAAATATCGACTATCGGCGACCACTATGTGTAGACTTGCTAAGAACTCTTTCATTAACTTTCAGACAACGTAAAACCTACTTTCTGATAAAACCTGAAACTCGAAGAAGTTTTGAAGTGTGAACGTGTCGCAACGGGACAACTCTTTCATGTATATTTATGATCACCACCACTATTCTGTCTGTTTCTATTGGATGTTTAAGCAAACAAAAAAAACAGAATGAATGAAATTAAGAAATTCATGTGGAATATTTTAAAGTTTCATATATTTATTTTTTATTCCTGAAAAATGCACAATTGTGTCGCTGGCTACAGCAGGAGGCGTCATTATTGAAGTGAATATTAATACATTGTGCGCTTTCATTCTAGAAAAGTTTTAACTTTAAATTTATGGACCGTAATCCTTTTAGACTTTTTGTTGTGATAAACTTAATAGAAGAAATGCTAAAAGGAATCTTTTAAAGGATCTGAAAATGGCACAGCGGGAGGGCTTTAAACACCATCCCAAACCAACGTAGATAAGTTCCTGGCCAAGATTGGTCACAATTCTGAACTGGAATTGTTGAGAATAATAATCAGTTGACTATTGAACGGCACAAAACAAAGCCTTTATGTAAAAGTTAAAGCAAGAATGTCACTTTTCAAACAACAATTAATTTTACAAAATTCCCAACGTGCCTGGGAGTCGGCCGGAAATTACTGTTTATAAAATGAAAGAAACGAATTGAAGGATTTTAGCCTAATCACCAAATGAACACGACCTGTCACGGCATTGTCTCACTGACAAGAAAACCCTCTAATTACACGATGTCGCTGAACACATCGGATAGAAGAAGACGACGTCGACGAAGAAGCTGTAGAAACTTTCCCAATATATTTAAGAAAAAAAAACGTCCAAATTCTCTCCCACATTCCCTCACTACTTTTAGCGGTCAGTGAACAACTCAAGAGTGTGTAATTCTCGAGAGATTGCCGCACGAATTATCAGGACACTTGTAAAAATACGAGCCGAGATTCCATCGAAAGTCTTTGTTTGACCTCTTGAGATTACGATTGAAATGGACACTTGACATACACACTCACATATACATAGGGAAAATAAAGGGAGCACGTACACTGTTTTCTAACACATCTATCTACTATCCAAAAAATAAAATGGAACCGTTCTGGTCTCGTAAAGTTTTAATTTAAAATTGGGGAAAGCTTTGTTTATAATGGAAAGTTGTCGTTAATAGATTGAAAAATCTATTTGAAGGGTCGGCTAGATTTTAATGAGTTTCGTTTAATTTGTATGTTATTCTAGTCGGAAATGTGGAACGAATGGATTATGTTCAGCTTATGGGATAAATCCGAATTGTTTATTAGACGTATGTAGTGTTTGGCTAGCAACCAGTACATATCATCGCTATATGTTGCTATGCATTTGTATTGGTGGCGTTGAAGAAGAGACAATTCGGGTAATATCATTATATTTTCAAGGCGCAATATCCAGGACATTACATTAAATTATTAGAGTTGTTCAGTATTACTGCTATTGTAGTCACGGTTGCCAACCTTCACGCTTTAAACGTAACAACAAATAATTGTTAAGGGTGGCAGTAGTCGTTGTGTTGGTGGTGACGGTGGTGGTGTTGTTGATGTCTACCAACCCTTGCCCATTTTGTTGAATTATACAGAGTTTGTTTGAAATTTACATAATAACAATACTGTAGGATGATTAAAATAGACTAAAATATAAATACACAAACACACCAAAAAAAACACACAACGGCGGGGTTTATAACAATGGTTGTTGGTAATTTAAGGGACTATCTTCAACACTGACTTCTTACAATTGAATCACTCACCGAAAAACAAGAGATTAATTACACCCAAATTTGTGGTTTATAAACGTTAACTTGCAAATAATCTCCGATATGAATTTTTGAATCTGGATAAGCGATAATTCAGCTAGGAAATAAACAAAACAATAAGTATTAATTAACTGTAGGTTATACAAATATGTACATAAGAGGTAGTAGTAGGAGTCTTGGCACGAAAACGGTAGGTTTCCTTAAAGATCCATTAAATACAACATTAAGTACGTGTTACTTTTTTTTTGTAGAAATAAAATGGACAGTACGTTTATAACGCCGTTTTTGACCGATTGCATATAATTTCTAGAAATGTTGATTATATTTTATACAGACATTCAAGTAAATACGGTCATTTCTTTGAAATACTTCTTCAGCAAATATTGAAGGTAGCATCAGACCCTCATCGGAAGTAACTATCAGACGTAGCTGTTTTTGTACGCTCTGAAACCCATAGATTTCATTTTATTTCTACATGGGTCTAAATTTACTTTGAGGACATGTCTGGCCTTTATAAAAATATAATTTTGTCCAAAAAAATTGAAAATTTTAGAGGTGATTAGAGAAAAACATATAATTTTTTGACAATCTCTTATAATTTTAATAATATTACTGAGAATTTAAATGCATATGAAGCAAATGCCTATCAGTTTTTAACGTGATTGGTGAAGAACTTTTTGAGTCCACACAAGTTCAAAAAAGGTCAATTTAAGACAAATGCATTTGAAAAAAAGGATAAGCGAACGCAACTGATTAAAGGCAATGCTTAGTTTATTTGAATTACTTATTTAATGATTACTTATTAGTTTCAGAATTATGTAACATTCCTTCTTCTTTCTCTTCTTTGCCTTCGTTTTGATGTTTTGACTCTTGTTCTCGAATTCGTAAAGGACTACTTGAGTAACAACTTCGTTTTACTCAGTTCTGCACTTAACAATTCTTAAATTGAGAACGTTTTGATATTTTTATTTCAAACTTTGGGAAGACATTTTTGAATATTTTTACTAATAACTTATGAGGCAAAAAAGTTGAATAAACCTCTTTTTAAGCATTTGCGGCGAAATTTCAAGTGCAAGTTCGTAACTCAAAAGAGTGTATTATTTATGAATTTTCTCTGTCAATTAAATCCAGTTAATACTGCATGAAATTAACTAAAAAATGCAACTTTTGGATTATTAATCTTTTATAGATTTTGGTAAATTTTGCATTTAACGGAATGGAAAGCGTGGTAATCATTGAAAAAATGCTGAAAAACGGAAAATAATCGAATTTTTGTTGGTTGTATAAAAATGTCTAATCACCTTTTAATTGTATCATTAAAGCTCAAGGGAGCCCTAAAAGTTCCACTGACTACATTGAATATATTTTTATGTAAATTTTACAAACTCAATCGCCTTCGAAAGAAACGCTCCAATTCAAGTCCGTAACACAAACCGTGTCCTCGTTTTGAAATCTTTGAAACTGGACCTTTCGAGCTCAGTTTAGAATACATAAAACAGATAAACTGTTAAATCATAGAAAAGCTTATAATTTTCTTGATTGTGTAGATTTTTATTAAGCTACAAATCTACGTGTTGTTGTTGAGTTGTACACCATTGACTTTGAACATTTTTTGTACAAAGGATTGAATAGTTTGAGAGAACCGGGTTTTTCATTAAAACGTACAAATTTAATGTTTGATCCAATTTAAATCCAGTTTTTAATTCTGCTTTGTTCATGAACTTCATTGAATGAATGAAACTTATGCCAATTATAGCCAATAATACGCTTTATATCTGTTGGAATTCCTTTTTCCAAGATAAATCAAACAAAATCGGACGCAATCGAAGAAAAGGCTGATATATTTATCAGTCGTAGCTTGTGTGTTTCTTTTATAGCTTTGTAGAGATCTTAAATTTGCCAAAAGGAGGCGACTTCTTATATTGTGAGCAAAAATAGTGCAGCTTCTTTTGATAATATTCAAAACAGAAAGCATGTAATGAATTGACGCAAAATAATCGATTTTTGCCAACAATATTGCCCTATAGTTTTAAAAGCTCCATGAAATGCTTCGCACGTTGGATAGAAGATGACTTGTCGCTTTTAGTTGTAACCTGAAGGCTCAATAAGAATGAATATTTATAACAATAAATCTTAGAATAAATACTAATTATACAAGCGTACCAAATAAGTAGGTATATTAGAGAAAAACTATATATTATCTCGATATCAATTAAAAACAGACACGAATGTCCAATGCGTTCGTCTGAAATCTTTGCAATTTCAGCAACATAAGCATTTCTACGCTCACCATTATTGAGAACTGCGATCTCAACACTAGATCAAAAGTTGTTCATTTTAAATGAGTATAAAAGCAAAATTATTCAACTAGAATGATGGAAAATTTGATTTCATATAAAAAGCGTTATATCGACAACTTTTCATCCCGCCCTCGTACATGCAACTACATGAAAATAAAATGTAGAGAATAATAACGATTCAAGGGTTAGCTACTCAATCATACGCCCCCGGTAGAAAACCACCCCTTATATTAAATCTACTCATAATTCATTTTAAATTATTATCATCTCTGTAATGGTATAATCCTCCATCCTATTCCACAATAAATAAAATCAACGTACTCGATCTCTGTTCTAGGCATAGATAAATTTTAGAATCGGATATATATATATATATATATATATATATATATATATATAGTATAGTGTAGATTAGGCACTAGAAAGTTAATGAGAGCTTTCTTTATCAGTGCATGTTTCCGAGCTCGTTAGTCCGATATAAAGGAAAGAGCTTTAATTGGATAAGTTAAGCTCTGTTGACGTAAACTTTAGCTTTCAAATGCTTGATTCAGTAGAGGAGGACGGCGACGACAATGATAATGATGATGATGATGATGACGGTGTCGTTATGGCAACCATCTTATATCTACGATTTGCCGAACTGTAATGTCGACAATGACAACTCCACAACAAATATTCTTTCTCCTAATCTCTCTCACTCTGTGCCATTTTTATGCAGTCAAATCTTTGAAGAACAATTCCTATTAATACATCATTGGAGATTTTTAATGTTTTATTCAAATAGTTTTCACTTTTCTTTGCGCGCGTTCGTCGTAACGTTCCCAACCTGTCATTGCATTTTCCACTTAATTTAACTTTCTCACAGCACTATTTCATTGAGTCATTTTTCATTTTCAAAGTAATTCCGTTTGAAAGACCCTCAGATTTCTCTAGATATACCTTTTATTTCACAAACTCAATTCAAGTGTATTTAAAATAACTATCTCAAGAACGAATGTTTTCTTTAAGCCGATTGTATCGACTGCACTTCCTTTCATTCTATGCGATTTTATTTGTTTTCTTGTTCGTTTTATCAACGTGAAGTTTTTGAACTGTATATTGACAATTCTCTGTAGAAGATCCACTATAATCTGGGATTTTACAAGTTGTAACCTGATTAAAATCTCAAATACTACAATGTTGAAAGATTCAATTAAACCGTGTAGTCTATGTGATATTTATTCAAGAATATTCCACATATAATTTGAAACGAAATTATGTGAATATAACGTTCAGATAGTTGAATTTTAAATTGCTATTAGTTACCATAACAAAGGGGTGTTAGATACGCTCAGATTTTGTGCAATTTTCATGAAATCCACACTAGACCGTTTCAATATTGCACTAGACGGAGTTGAACGGATTATCGTAACGAAATGTGTGTAATCTCGAATAATGATTTAATAAGAAAAACCGTTGTATTCATCTCGGGATTTCTATTGTATTAAAAATCCGATAATGTTCGTGGTAAATAGATGAATACGGATGGATTTCAGTGACGCCTCCAAGTTTTTGATATAAAATATAATTAGACTAATATACAAAAGTTTTGTGAATTTGCTTTTGAATTCATTCGAAAACACCAAAAGTTACTTTAAATTACCGAACAATTATGTGTGCTTTACGATTCTGAAAGAAATGATAACAATATAACATCTTGCTGAGAATGCACAATTTTTTTCCTTTACTTCTCCCACACCCCTGTTACTATCATTTCAAATTTACTGTGGAAAATTGAAACGTAGCAGTTTTCCTTACGTGCTCATGAATCTAACAACTGTAACATTATTTCATTAGAGACGAATTGTTTTGATGAATATTCATAATTGGAATACATAGTGGTTTTGGAAATGGAAAAGAAACGAAAAAATCAAGAGTAATAATTTGCAAAATTGTTGACAGTAATCAAGATATTCTGTGTCTAATCTCCAAACAAACTCTACCACTAATAAAACTTTAATTGGTTGTTTACTCAAGTTTTTAAAGACCAGCAAATAATGGTTAGTTGAAATTCTGCTGACATCTCAACTACTACCACCACTGTATTTGGAAGAAAGAAAATTCAAATCGTTCAGAATCCCAAATATACGGCCATCAACTAGAGTGGAATTTAATGAAGTCTTTAAACTTTAACTGCATTCTATGTGGATTGAATTAATGTAATAATTATGATGTTATTTTCTTATGAACGATCCAAAAAAATAACAAATAGGGATTGACACAGAATGGGGGGATGTCGAGGACGGATTTAATAGGGAATTTCCTAATTTTGGCAAGAAGTAATGAATTTAGAAACACGCTTACGTTTACTAATCTGTTTACAATACAATCCTGTCAAGTAGAAATATAACAGCTCAGCTAGAACACTAATTGCATTACTTGCCAGTGATAAATCGTTATCTCGCTCGTCACTTTATCAGAATCCTGTTGACAATTTCGTTAATCGCATTATAAATTATTCTTGCAAAGAAATCGACAAGAGACTTGAGAATTTTATTAAAACACACACACACAACCCCAACCACCACAACAACAACGTTTTTTATGTCTAAACATCCCAATAAAGAATCAAACGACCATCAACATCCACCAGATCTAGTTTCAAAGCTTCTATAATTTTTTTACAAACACATTTATTTCTAGTAAAAGTAGAATTATTGTGGAGGACATACACAAAAAAAAAACAATAGCTGATCAAACAGGATTAGAAGAGATGCTGGACGAACGAATTTTATCTCATTTCGCCCGCCTATTCTGGGCTCGAACAAATGGATAGTCGTTCAAATATCCCTAACACACATACAGCCCACAATCGTAAAACTCTATCCGAGTATTTGTCCAACTAAAAACCGTTGATAGGAAAGTAATCAAGTAGTTAAAATGTTCGTTTAAATGCAATAGACGCTTTTGGGGAAGAACAGAGAGGCGGGAGCTAGCCTCTCAGAGAAAAAAAAAACGAAACGAAAAGATAAAATAAAACAATAGAAAATTCAACCGTACTGTTAATGCGTCGTCTACTTTTCTAATCATTGTTGATTTTCAAAACGTGAACAAGAACAATAACACGCATTTATTTAAATTTCTTTAATTAAAGTTTTTGTTACATTCTAATCCGTTTTGTATCTTTGTTCATTCTTGCTTTTGTATGGTTCGAAATATATAAAGTTGAACGGCACGAATTTCCTGTTGAATAAAATTAGTGAATTTTCTTTAGTATTATTTCCTCTTAAATACTATAGAAGTTACATTAGAGATGGAACGTTTGAATAGAAGCGCACGGTTAAAACTAAATCCACCTATAAAAGAGGAATAAACATAAAAACTTGTCTCTCAATTTGATGACGAGACACAACAGTATTTAAATCATTGTAATTACTGAATGGTGTTCTGGCGAGACAGTAATTTCGGTTTTGAAGTGTGAAATGACACTCAATTTTTGTTTGATGAAGCGTCAAATTGAATTAATAATATAGCTGCCGCTTTATTCGATAACATTCTAGCATCTTGCTGGCACTTCATAGGAATTTTTGTCCTCGTCAAAAAAGAACCGAACCAAGTGAACTTTTCGGTCGTCATTTTTGAAAACATTTGACCATTCATGAAGTTTTGTAAACAATGAAATAAATGGTAATCTGAAGGTGCAAAGTCTGGTCTAAGTGGCGGATGAACAATCACCTCCCAACCAAGTTCCAATAGTTTCAACCGAGTTGTTAAATAGAACGAATCCAAGATTCTCTAAATTCTTTTCTATTATTGTGCATGACACATTCAACTTTTCTGCAATCTTCCACACAGTTATCGAGGGTCAGTCGCAATTCTTTGGTCATCGTTAACCTCTATCAGATGACCAAAGTGTTGATAATCTTTAAGTGTAAAGCTTTCAGAACGAGATACTTTGAACCAATTCTGACGCCGCAGCGGTTTTTTTTCTCTTCGAAACAGCCCTAGAATGTTCATTTGAACGTTCCAACCAAAAGTTACAGTGACGACAAAAACATTTACACGTGCGACCTCGAAGTTAAGCGAAAAGTGGCAAAAAATTCGGTACTACCTACTTGTGAAGACCGAAATTATTTTCTTTCCAGCCTGTACACCTCTTAAAGTCATTCTTGAGAGACTATTTTCGAATCGAACCTTTGAGAACAAACCCGTACAGCTAAATACCTGGTTGACCCCCATAAATCGCATAGATTTTTCTGTTTTTTTTTCAGAAAAGCTAAGTTTTTTCTTCTGTTACTAATAATAATCTACGTAAAGCAGCAACCTCCGATTTTCATAGTTTTTGGTAGTATTCTCTAAAGAATACGTATTTTTTAATTTAATAGAGAAAATGAGGCTTGTTCGCCATGCAATATTAGTTCTGTCAAAATATCTCCAAAATGGCTGAAAGATTTTCAGTGGTTCAATAACACCTGATTTTATCATGCTTCAAGTTCTAAAAAGGTTACGCAGAATATTATGAATTCATCTGGTTGCCATTAGACGCTGGAATTGTTTAGTTAGTAGTTTTTGAACTCTTGCAAGTGGTCCTGTTTGGGAAAGCTGGTCTCCTAATTTGGACGAGGTATATTTATAACAGAAAGCAGAAACTACAATAATTATTTTTTGCCCTGAATAACAATAATAATAATTGTAATAACATTGAGGTAAAAAAATTATAAATAAATTTTTGTTAGTTCAAACAATTTATACGGCAATAAATTTTCCGTGACTTTAGCACCAAGTATGTTTTAAAGACTCATTTTTATGTTTTTATTCTCTATTTTTGCTTTTTATTTGAAGAGATTGTTTCTCTACGGCGGGATATTTAACTCTATTGGCTTTAGTGGACCTTTGAAAATTCTCAGATCACGCTGGAGTGTGGATACAGGACACTGTCCGTCACTTGAGACATTTAATTAGAAAATAGGCAGGATACTTGTGGCTCTTATTGGATTTTAAATTATCAGCGGCATATTCTTGTGGATCTAAAGCCAAATTATCCACTGAGATAATCAGCTATTTCTGACTCTACATATTTTCCTTATTCTTCTCCAGTTTTGTTTTGTAAAATAATAAAAATCAAGACTTGTTATTGTAATTACTTTAAATTGGTCCAATTAAGCTAACATCAGTCAATTGGAGGTGTATGTGATAAAAAATTCATGCGCTATTTCAAAAGTGAGATTAAACTGATAAATAATCAATCAGTTTATATATTATAAAATTTAATATTGCTTAATCACTCATGCTTACTGCTTGTCCATTACCATAATCTTTAAAAGCCGGACAAAATTGGAAATATTTTCCCATATAAGCCTTTATGGCTTGTCATCAAAATTTGTTTACACAAATTCGACTGTTTTGTTTATCACAATGTATGAGTTAAATTCAAACCCAAACGATTCAATTTAGGCAACTCTGCCCCGCGTATGATTTTTTTATACAAACAACAAATTGAGAAATAAAAGTAACCTGATTTTGCTTCAAATGTTGGAAATGGGAAAAGAATTAAAACTTTTTTTTTTTAATTCGCTCTTCGTGTGATATCTCTTACATTTTTGAATTACTAAAAAATGTAGAGTTTTTGGGGATATTTTGAAAAAAATCTCTTTTACAGAGTGAATCCCAATATGATTTTCTCTTCTATGTGCACAAATCAAAAAAAAATCCCACCCATTGGAATAGTCAGTTCTGCCAATGTAGCAAAAGTCATGAAAATCCCAAGTTTTCGTCTGGTGTGGTTTTCGTCGTTTACTTTTTAGCACCCCACATAATCAAAATTAGTAGAGGCAAATTATAAAATTTATCTTTGAAATTATTCAATTTTTTTCAGAAAAATAAGAGAATTCCAATTAATACGGCGATTAAGTCAGGGGAGTGTGCGATAATTGCTATTATCTCTCAATAAAACATTATTAAAAGTTATTCTAACAGCATTCTTTATGTGCTTTGAGGTAAATTGGTGGATGCGCCGGGCGAGCACTGTTTGGGGGAAATGATTGGCCAAATTGTTGTGTCTACATGATACGCCCGTAGAAATGGTACACCTGGCCAAGGCCATGTATTAATATGGGATAGAGTAGAAAATTACACTACATCGAATTCGTTCTAGATTGCAAAGACACGAATCTCGCATTATAAATGAGTAGTATTTGAATAATGATTTGCTACCAAGTTAATTTAAATTCGTATAACGTTAAATTCTTTACGTGTGGTAATTTAGTTGTGTCGTATTTCTGATTGTACAATTACGAGCAAACAGAGACAAGTAAAGTTTAATCTCGATTGGAAAAAATAAAATAAAAATCTTCCACTTCCTCTTAAGTTTCTAAAATAAAATGCCACAATACTACAAGAGTGTATTTGCAATATTATAATGCAACCATCAAATGGAAAATGTAAATTTCCCCCCACATGTACTTTCATCCAATATCCGTGTTTTATTGTTTGTTAATTAAACTCCACCTCTGCGTGTAAATGAATCAAACAAAATCGGTAAAATTAATCTTTCAAATCGGATAATCTATAACAGAAAGTATCCCCCAACACAAAACGAATCGTCCAATTTTCTACTGTGCTAATTGCAGAGAACCTCCTTTGTGAAAAGAGTCATTATGTGAATCGTACTATGTCAATTCATCAAGTGGGCAAGCTTTCTCTTTCTTGAACAGCTACAATTGCAAGAATCTAACCATTATTGATTCGCATTGGTCAGGTTCCGACAACCACCGAGAAAAATCACCCACAAAAGGGTTGCCATTATTCACTCTATTGCCAAACAGTTGAAAAAAAACGGGGGAAAATGGCAGGGACGAAGGAACACTAATGTGCTCTAATGAAAATAAAATAAATTATCACTAAAACACATCCAACAAAATTGATCGTTACAAGATTTACTAATTGCGGATTTTAATTAATTCCATTATAAGTTCGTGGAATGTTAATTTCTCAATTTATTTTAATAAAACGGCAAGTCAAATCCAGGTCAACAACATACAGAGATCCCCAACGAAAACTGGAACAATGTAGCTGCTTGTCATTAAAAACTTAATATGGTGTGAGTGGTAACGTTCAGGGCGGACGATAAAAGCGACAACGAAAACACCAACATCAGCAGGGGGTATGCCGGCAATAACGGAAACTAAATTTCCGCCGTCTTTGGTCGCACGAATCGTTATTATATTCATTCATTCAAACACCAGTGTCTGTATGTGGCAGATCTGGTAGAACAACATACCATGACCCTTTTGAGAAACAGTCGAGACTAAGGTACTATTCACAATCTTATACATAAGTATATAGAGAGATAGAGAAACATTCTCATTTGATATTGTGTGTTGCTTGCTGTTGTGGTTGAATAAGCTAAAAGAGAATCACAACCGGAAACAGGCCGGAAATTGAAAACTCACAAACAGAAGGAACAGTTTACGAATTATTGGCGGTGGCGGAGACAAAACGTTTCTTATTTCTGTTGATATAAATCTATGAGAAAGTGTAATTATGTTGGGATTCATTAACAATAATGTTGTTTTCAACACAATGTGAATAAAGACGTTGAGAAGTTGCGGTTTCCATCATATCAGTAAAATTAATCGAAATTTCAAATCCAGATCTAAACGTAAACGATTACTGAGAAAGTCTGTTTAATGGGTCCCTTCATCAGTCAATGTTGATTGAATGTAGCCACGTTTGTTGGTAGTTTAATACACTGACAGAAATTGGTAATCCCAAATCACAAAAATTTGTAAATCGTCATTTTTATACTGTTAATTCTGTCGATGACAAAATTTGATAAAGTAGAAATAAATACACAAGCACTGTGGAAATTCGTGTAATTCACTGTTTATAGTCATTCGATTTTAATCGAATCATATATAATGAATAAATTAATAGAGCATTATGATACATCAAAATACAGTTAATTGATTCTAGTGGGCCGCAACACTGATATTTATGCGATCAAACTAAAACCAACACAATTCTGAAATGACAAAGACTCAAAGTCCTAATTTCCATCGCTAATTGGGCTGTAGAAGGCCATTTACAACAAATTAACCGAACACAACTCAATAATTATTTCGTTCACAAGTTAACGCTTGAGAATCGTTAGAAAATACGACAACATAGAAACATAGTCGAAATGGATTAATACAAATTTCAAATGAAGAGCTATAGTAGCAGAACATTCAAAAGTCAAGAGCGGAGGATCAGAACCCATTCGAAATAATCGCGCCCACCCGGCGCATCCGCCAATTTTACACCTCATCTATAATGTCAAAGAATGCAGGCAAGCGAACTTTTGAAGCGGTGCCCTTAGAATCAGTATTCTTTGACTTTAGTTTAACTCTATTTACCACGTTTACTGCCACGCGCATTTTACAAAACTTGCCTACAGCGCCGGACGAATTTTCTATAATAACCTAACAAAACACAAAGGGATCTCCCTATGGAGGGAGCTAGAAATGTGTAGTTATCTATATAACTACACATTTCTAGCTCCCTTAATATCCTGCCGACCATCAACTTTATTCCAATGTTACAAGTCCAAGTCAATTTTTATAGAGACACAAAGACAATTTGAATGAACAGGAATGACCCACGTTCGCCACTTTCCCTGCATTTGGGGCGCCGTTCTCATTCTAAAAACGTTTAAAAATAGATAAAGTTCACCAAAAGTATTAAGAGGAACAGTAGAGAGGAAACGTAAGCGGCTAAAAACGCAAGACATCATATACTGAGATAATAATAAAGACCTCGTGCCTTTGTTTCTTTCTGCGATGCAGGGATTTATTAATATGCGATGGATATAGTATTGTTTGTACTTAGATGAAATGCCAGACCTATATAAACTTTTCCACTTCACGGTCAGATTGTTTTCCACTCCTTGTAAAAATTACTTGACATGCCAGCAGCACACGACCATAAAAAAGTTCGCTACTTTTCAATTAGTGTACAGCGTGTTTTGAAACAATTCTGACATGAATAAATACAGAGGCATAATTCTGTCCACTACGCTTAAACATTGGACTTATTCATTTAAAACATGCTGGAGATTGTGTCCGCATTAAATTGTAATTTCTTTGGTTTATTCAAATATAGCGATATTTTAGAGACTATTTGTGAATAAACACCGTCTGGTGTAGAATCTATAAATTGTTCGCAACTAATGTAAAATAAATATGAGCTTACGTACAAATATGGAGTCTATTATCCTTGCAATACATACTTGAAATAAATTCTTTGAATTTTCTTTTTTTGCCTTCTTAATGCATGCTATTGTTGTTGTTACTGTTGTAAAATAGGTTTTTCAATAGAATGCAACAACATCACGTTCCTACTCAATCAAATTACACAACATGTGTAAACGTACGGTGTATTGTAATTGAAAAGCTTTTGTGTGTCGTCTGTGATCTAATAATCTCTTAGAAAAGAGGAGAGGTATTGAATGGAAATTGAATAAAATATATATAGAGGGTCTCCAGATCGGCAACAACAATTTATTTAAAGTGCATCATTGTTCTAAGCAATCGCATCTAATATACGTTCTCATAGAAGTTGTATTTCTCTTCCCCGCAATGCTAAGATTAAATTTTAACTTTATATAGAAGAATCATATGGAATATTCACGCTTTCTAACAAAAACTCCAACTTAATGTTGATTATATGCAAATTAGTCTGTTTGTAAAGTTAAACTTGCAAATATCTTGACATCAAAAGCTGTACGCATATTAGAACCAAGTCGCAACATTACTATTCAACTCATCTCATCTACGAAGAAGCATATTTCGTTTGTATAATTAAAAGTGTTGTTAGACTAAAAAAATTCGAAACTCGTGTTAATTGTAATTCAATTTACGTTTCTAAGTACTTTATTCAGATCCAGGTTCCGAAATACAAAATCCCTTTAGAGTTGTTTTATAGTTTCAACCCAAGTATTAGATGACGGTTTATACAGGACATACCGGCAGCTTTACGATCTTTACGGACTTAACAATTAAATAGAGAACACGTTACTGTATATTTGGCACTATATTGCAGTAATAGTTGTAGTCTATTATTTAACATCTAGACAAATAATGAAATTAAAATTATTGTTCCTGTTAAATTAGTAGATAAATTGCTTTTAATATTGTCGACATATTTATTAAACTATGAAAACGTTCAACAATAGTTCTGGATTACGATTATAATAATGTTCAACGTAATTCAACGATTTCAATTCGAATTCAGCTGTACAGATCATCTTTTGTAGAAAATTGAACATCAATAAAGCCGCATAATAATCAGAGGAGGAGAAAGCCAGCAACTAATTGGCTCCACTTGTAAAGGGAAAAGTTTAGGAATTTCGCAGGTTTTTCGATACATGCACTCTAATTCAAGCGAACAACAACCGAATTTTCAAAAATTTTCCATGTTCCGATCTAGCCTTCATTGATTATAAACTACCAAAGATTGAATGGCGTATGTTAGCTAAAACAAAAACCCGAATCTACTAATTAGCTCAACTTATAAAGTAGAGTTTAAATATTAGCAAAGCTCGAATGGAGCTTTGTTAGGAATTTTACAACTTTACAAAAAACTGCACCGGTTGCAGTTTCGTTGAACAAAATTGCATACAAATTCAACAAGAATCTTCAACGTGTATGCTGTTGTTGGAATATTTTCAACACTTTTCTAAAGAGTCTCATCATCCCCTAATGGCTTCTACCTTCCTTTTTCATCTGTACGTCGATCTCGCTCACCACCCAAACAACAAGCAAATATTGCAGCTGTCTGGGCAGAACAGACTTTGAGATATGCCAACATATTTTTCCCATAATCAAACTTGAAGTTGTTATTAAAATGGTTTGAAGTAGATTTTAACGTTTCAAAGAATTATTAAAAAATTCTCAACGAATCTCTGATAAAACTATTAATACAAGAATATTATAGTAGTTAGTCGTTTTTCTCTGTTTTGTTGTTGCAGACATGATAGATAAACTGTATCAAGTTTACATTATGAGGCATGTTTGTAAGAGAGATATTTATATGTATTTTCATATGAGCTATAACTGTTTGCAAAATATTGGAATAATATTCATGAAATGCATACTTCAATAAAACTCAGCTCTGAAAACACCATATTTCAATACCTGAATACACGCTTGGTTTGTTTATTTATTTAGAGAGTGAAGAAGCAACTTGAACTAAATGAAATTACTGGTTTATTATTAATAATACGCTTTAGTAATTCTTTTCAAAAATGATAAATATAAGCACCGCATCTGTTGTTTTATTTTTATATACTACTTTTCTAATAATTTCATATTTCTACAAAAACAAAACGACTTTTTACTCGGACGACACCACACAACCACCAAGATGTGGAAACGTAATGCTTACCAAACACAAAACAACGTTAGGATCGTACGATAAAACAATTTTTGAACAGAATTGAAACTGCTGAGAGAAAGTAAAGTAGTATTGATTTTTTTTTTCGGAAATTTATGATAGCACCGATAACAATTGAAACCGGGATTTCCTTTAAAATGCTACTGTCAACAATAATTGGAGACAGTAGGAATTTTCGCAACACACAAAGCACACCAACACGAAGAACAGACAGCTCTTTCAATAAACTATCGTAGAATCATAATCGATCAATTTAATGGAATTGTTGAGGTCTTCTAATCAGAATAAATTACACGATAGAATTCGTATATTTCATTGTTGGGGTGAAATTAACTTTTTCCGTCATTTGAGGAACAAACACAAAGTTTCCTTTTGACAAATTTCCATTACCGACAACAATACGAAATGTCAAAATTCAGTTTGAATAAATTTCAATTTCCGCAAATGTTAATTAATCTATTTGTTATCGAATTTCTTACGGCTACAAGAGCATAATTAAGCTGCAATCTTTCGGAAGTAGTAGGCGTTTGTATTCATAAATTTCAGTCCGATACTATTAACAACTGGTCGTTGGTAATTTTTTTGTTGGACCGTAAAGCATTTGTGGTCTTGTAGAATGGTTGCAGTACATTGCTTGCAGCATAAATAACTAGTTATAGTTATAAGTTTTAGAGTGGGAGGATAGTGTGCCGCATTTTATTGTTTCCAAGCCAAAAGTGTCATCACTATTAATGGCCTAGTTTTCGTTAGCACAACGGATGCCAGCTTAGTTACACTATATCATAACTGTACAAGACACCTCGACAAAGTAATATTTACTGTTAACATATAAATGTACATATAAAATTAACAAATATGTACATATAATGTAGCACTAGAAAGTTAAATTCAACCTGTCACCGTTTCCACAAATAACAGAATCCCGTCCAAATTTCGCATTTAAACTTTGTTGATTAATAATTACAACACTCCATAATAATTAATATGATCGTGAATAATGTTTTTTATCTGATTAATCCATTAATTTTATCTCTAATTAAAATCGACACGTTTTCGTAGTGATCGTCGAATTAAAGAGAAATCCTTCCGTTACAGGTATCAAGATCGAATTCAAGAGAAGTAACACTCACTGATGTCGAGAGGGAAACCTCAGGTGAATTCAAATGTGAAGTATCAGCAGACGCTCCACTCTTTCATACGGAAATCCGTGCGGCCCACCTCCTTGTAGCAGGTAAATTTCGAACAGTAATCAAAAACAATTTCGTAATTAACAATTTGACCTCAATTCAACAAGCGTTAGATTAGGCTGAATCAAACCATCCTACAGGTAATCCATTAATTTTACCGCACATATACGGTAAATAGTGTCAATTTAATTTCGAATCTACAACCGGTAAATTGACAGGAATCCGCCACTTACTATACAATTGCTCATTCTATTATAGTTATAATTGTTGGTTGTTTTTGTGGAATTTCTAGAAGTGCCAGATGAAGGACCTGTTCTACGTACAGAAATACAAGAGAAATCCATCGGAGCTCATATCAAAGCGAATTGTACAACGCCCGGATCATATCCACCAATGAACGTCACTTGGTTTATAAATGATGTTGAGGTAAGTCCTTTTTGTTTGTTTTGTTATACAAGTGTGCAATTCTAATTCTGTTGTAAACCACTAAATTACATTAAAAGCGATTTACTGTAAATTACACCAAAGATAGGGATGCTTGTTTATTATTTAGCAAAATTTAAGATCTATCTCGTTATGAAATAGAGATATTGGCATAGAATCGACACTTCATTATGTTCGCAATCAATAAGTTCATAAACTGAAATAGACAAATCTGAACTGGATTAGTAATAATGTGGACCATTATTTAGATTAAAATTTGTGATAAATTTCAAGTTGAACGTAGAGAAATGTGTGAAATAATCCCGAATTGAGGGTTGTTGTAGTATATTACGAGTTAATCTCAGCGGTTTTGATGATTTTTAGTATACATATAGGGGAGTTTGAAAAACAACATTCGCTTGTCTGTATGTAGCAGAGTAGCTTTAATGTTTGAAAAACGTGTTAACACTGGATTAAGTATGATTCACAACATAATGTAACTACCAACCTGGTAGAAGCTACTATATATTATTTACCTGTTAGTTTTTGACCCTTTTTAATTTTGAATCAAAAGTTTATATAAATAGGAAATAAATAATAAAATTTCTCGATTATACAATTTGTTGCCATTTCACAAATTTGGGGTGAAACAGTTATTAAATGATGCAAGCTTGGGTTGAATTTCGATAAGATTTTCCATTTACTACCTTCAATTTGTTTGGGGGAAATTTCTCATTAATAATAATTAGAGAAACAAATACGCATTCTTTCCCAAATCAACCCTTTTTGATTTTATAAAGTTTGAGGTGAAAGATGTTAAATTATTGCTCTCCTGTTTTGTATAAGCATTGACAAAGGTACCTTTAAAGGTCAATATGCCATGGCAAGACCGCAAATAAAATTCGCCACACCACCAATCATACAGTCGTCTTCTTTACGGATTCATTCCGGAAGACTTTCCAAGAGAAATTCTCTTACTCAGGCGGAATAAAATGGCTGTAGAAGCGGACCAGATATATTGAACGTGTGACATTCTGTATTGTTTCTAGAAACGGCACATCAATAAATTGATCAGTACTTACCGTAACTTTATATATTTTTTAGTCGTTCCAAAACATCAAAACGACTCTTTTAGTTTGAAGTTATGACAGTCAATTTTTTAGGTGTGAATACACGATTGAGTGCCGATTTTACAATCGTTTTGTTCCGCCTTATATTCCGAAAGAAATCCTCTGAAGACAGATCGAAAGCATAAGGTAGAAAAAATAAAACGATTGTAGAATCGTTAATGCAGTACAGTACCACATGGCTCTTAAGTCACTCATAATATTTCTGGAGGATCAAGAATCGACATCTGTTCGTCTCCAGGAAGAAGAGATGAGTCTTCAGACATTGATGAATCCAGGCAGAATCTCAAAATGTATCTTCAACTTATTTTGGAGTATCTGACGCATTATAATGCAATCACTGATAAATGCAATCATCTCAGCAATCGGTAGCGATCACTATTAATAGTTTGAATTGAAGTACTCCATCTACTTTTTATGATAGTTATGAAGTCTTCCATTTGCCTTTAGTTCAGTTGATACGACACCTATTTGTCTTGCTTTAAAATATCTTCCACTGATTGTAAACGTTTAGTCTTTCTGTGAATTGTTTTTGAGTTCTGTTAATTTGGACATTCGTCAACTCACAAAATCACCACTTTTAAATTTCCAAACAAATATATTCCAAAAATTGGCCGCTAACGCCGGCAAGGCCCATTGAAACTTCCAAATAGGCTCATTTGAGCGGAACACTAATTTTTACGATTTCCAAACTTTTTCCCTCATAACAAACTTTCAATAAAATGGTGTACGTTTCATTGATGTGAATTCATTAATGTGAATTAAAGTTGAAGTATGATCGACAAAGAACAGCTTATACGAATATCTCAACACAAATTTCTCAACTAATATTTGCGATAATAAAATTAAATTTGCACAAATCGTTTTATTTGAATGTAAATTGGAGAATTTTACAGGAGAGAAAAGGGTTATGTAAGGGATAATTGAATTACATAAGAGATATTATATTAATCTAACAAATTATTGATTAATGAGACCATTTTTCCTGCCAACAAATTATAAAATTCTGCCATTAATTAAGAATAAAATAAAACAGCACCCCTTACAATATTTACAACGTTTTCACCACATAAAAACGAGAAACCTTATTAAAACTCAACGGAAATGCGTCAAAAAAACTACGCAACAAATACGTAATGTTTTCGCAACGCTGTTTGCGTTATTGACGATTTCTGTTATTGTATTAATTATTGAGCTAATTAATACAATAATGAAGTTCATGCTTTTATCGACCAATTTGGCGTAATTGCGTTAAAAATTGGTAAAGAAGCTATTTTGTAGGGCAAATCGGATCTTCATCAACTCCCAAACATTCAACAAATTAGTTAAAATGTTTAATTTTTTGTATATAAAAAATATTTGATAGTCATTTATATGGTGATTTAGCTTTGATACTTGATCGCTTGAGGTATTTTCACTACCATATGGAAACCAACAAACAAAATTTTGTCAATATTTGTATAAAACCCGAATAATAATAGGATTATATCATATTTTTTCCACATCACACACATTTAACACTAACATTTTAATTTGGTTATCCCATTTGTTTTGCTTGTTTTTAATTAAAACCCTATCTAGAATTCTGTTTGTTTTTATATAAAAGTGGACTGTGTAATGAATAGACAGAATCATTCCATTGTTATGTGCAGTTATTATAGCGAAATACTGTCTGAAACTTAACATTGAAATAATTCCAATGCAGTTCTGGTAAACTTTAAATTTACAATGTCCATTCTATATAGAACAGTGGACAGTTTGTTAATTAGCTCGAATAGATGGTTTCCTATGACAGTTTTTCGACTACATATAAATGCAGCCTCAAAATTACTACTACTGTATAACAAAGCCTTAGTAATACGATAAATATCAAAGCTTGTTAAATATTAAAAGAGTTTTAAACCGAAAACAACATATTTCGTCGCCATACACAAACTTGCAGCGGTGCGTTATTATTCTCAATTTCCGTTGGTATTGTGAAAAGCGCAAAAAGCGATGTAAAATTGCGGCATCATATTGGTAGGAAAATTCGAAAATACGGCATAATTTGAATAAATTGTTGACTCTGTGTAGCCTTCAATACACCTGTAAACAACCCTCAACGATCGCATTGATCCTTAAGACGGTCTCAATGTTGCAAGCTCTACTGATTTTCTTTTTGTAAACATGAACGGTTCTCCCGTACATAAAAGCAACGGTTATGTTGATTTTCATATAGCGATAAAGAAAACGGTATCAACATTTTCTTTTTGTACAAGAAAAGAAGATTTCAATTCGAATTTGATTATTTTTAGAAATTCAATATCGAATTAAATTTCCATCTATTTGTAAACATAATTGCGAAACTCAAATAAACAGCCACATCCGAATTCGGTAACAAATCGCGTATATGGGTATTACGGGAGCGGTTCGGGTGATGAGAAAAAAAAAACAACTCAACAGAACGATACAATATAAACAAAATTCGATTATGACTACTGAATGGCGTCATCGTGGAAATAGCAACGAGCACCGCGACGGCCGTACAATTACACCAATACAGCTCACTAATTCACCACCGTTTGTTGCCTTCGCCACCACGATCATCCCAATACACATTCAACCCATCTTTCTTTACATCTATAACTATCTCTATTTAACACACATCTGTCGACACGTACACACCCTCGAATACAAATAATTGTCAACAGTGTCAGTATCTGCGATTGTTGACTGTTTGACAAATAACAAAGCATCGAATTGTCGGCATTCCAGGCATATACGTTGCAATCAACGCAAAGAGACACACACCAGGTTAGTCTGTGTTTATATCAAATCAACAAATAGGTGTGTATTTGTGTGTGTACGTATACAGTGAATTGCTATATTTGTTTATTTGCAACAACGACAACAACATACAGAAGCCACCTATAACCGAATGTATTTGTAGACAATATGCCTTCGAGGGTTGGCCAATATTCGGGTTATGGCTAATTATTGTGGCACAGCTTAATTGGATTGTAATTCCTCTACGTATAAGCATTAGCCCGGAAGATGTCACACTGTTCAATATACTTATACGACAATATAATTACGTTAATGATGCCCTCGAAGAACGTGAAAATGAGACAGAACACGAAAAAAAAACATTGGAAGAATCATCGACAAAACAAAGAGTCTTCTAGACGACTTTCAATTAACACAATCAGTGTTTAGATTGTAGGAGAGAAAAAAAACCGAAATGATAACATTTCGCCATAAGGAAAATATCATAAATGCTGCCATTAGTGCTATATTTCGAGTATTATAACCTTAGGGATATAAATACATATATAAAGAAAAAGATCAAGGCAAGCAGTTTTTATTGAGAAAAATCTACTAAAAGACACAGCATTAGGGTCTTCATTGTAGGCGAACTTTTCGTCAAATAACGAACATTATTGGCAACTTTATTTAGTTCCAATAAATGATAAAAGTGCGTTCGTCTGGACTCAGTTGTATAAAACGTAATGAAGACACTGTGATAAAAAAGCGACAACAGAAGGAAAAAAAGTGATTCGCTTGTAAGCAATAGCGAATGAAACTGCCCGACAATTCCAATTTATCGTTTATTGTTTTCTTTTCAAATGTGTGTAAATTTGCTATATTTTGTGTTCAGCCGAAAAATTTGTCTCATATAAGACTCATTTTATTTTGAGTGGAGATCAAAGAGCGCATCTGAATGTAATAATCTTTGTGAATGGAGACTCTAAAATTTTGCCACTCAAGATTCGATCATTATTAATATTACTGAAGATTTAACGTAAAAAAAGTTTTGGTTTATATTTTAGATACAAGACAGGCTACATTAGCGCTGCTCATTTTAATAAGGAAAACTAAACAAAACCCTGTGCTTTGTCCTCCGGAATGCACAAAAATAGGTTTTCTAAACATGTTCATTAAATATAAATACTGCTATATATAGAGGCGGCAAAGGAACTAGGTTAAAAAGTTATCGATATTGGCTCCTCCGTACATAAGAGTTAAGATCGTTCTAAGAAAAATGCCCGGTATATTTCTATTATAAATTATAATCAGGCACGAATGTCACCGATTTGCCATTTTTATTATTAGAACCTATGAACAAATTACTTTATGAGACAAGGAGACCACTTTCCATAGAGTAATAAAAACTCCCGAAAAGGTTGACGTATTCTTCTGCTGATTCTCTGTTCCATTGAAATAGATTAATATAGAAATACGGATATTATTTTCTATGTATTTAAACGAAATGTCTGGCCTTTAGACTCATTATCTCTCATAATTATCCACTTATTAATTCCTTGCAAAAATTAGTGACGAACCAGTAACACACGAATATAAAAAATTGTGCTGCTCCTAAATTAGTGTATGTTGTAATCATTGTGACATAAATAAATGCGGAATTTAACTTTGTCCAGTAGAACTGGTCACCGGACTTATTAAGCCGGAATGCGATGTCCAGTTCTAGAGATTAAATCTCCCAGTATTAGTGGACATGGTTTAGGTACATTGCAATTCCTTTGATTTATCCAAAAAAAGGACTGAAAATTCAACTAACAAATAACCATAACTGATCAAAGAAAACTATTTACTCTTATCTACGAAGATAAAGTTTAACCATAGAAACGAGTTTCTTTATGCAAACAAGACGTAAAAATTTTATCTCAACAATCAGAACATTTCCTGTATTATATATCCAGCATGTCCCAGCTAAGTGATCCACCTCAAATATCTCGTTTGTTTCTTAATTGAAGTGGAAATGTATCTAAAGGAATTAGACTTCAATAGATCGACACGATTTTCTTTCTAGCTATTTTGGAAATCCAAAAACGTCATATAAAGTCTCGAAAGTTACTCACTATTAGGAAACCAATTACCTACAATGAATACCGCGAATACATTTGACATGAAAATAATATTTTTCTTTAAAAAATGTCTCACTTGCTGCTCAAAAATAAATAGAATTTCTCTGGTATTAATAATCTATGCATTGATGAAAAATGGGTACCTCATAATTGTTTACAATACTTGCAATATGAATGTTGTGTTTACAAGATTTTATTTAAAAACAATTGCAAGGTCAATAGTATTTATAAACAGTACAATCGAGAAAACAACTTTAGAAATTCTATCTATAATAAGAATAATTATTCTTATGTTATTTACAACAGATGGAATATCTACAATTGTTTACTTGAATGTATCATTTTATAAATACAGTTGGCGTTACAATTGTTTTAAAAAAAAACTCTTGTAAACAGTTGTAATAACATAAACAATTCTGACGTCGAGTTTTTTCATCAATGATTGATCCCAGAGAAGTTCTAATTTTTTTCTAGCAGCAAATGAGAAGTTTTTTAAGAAAAAATTGATTCGCACTATTCATTGTAGGTAATTGGTTTCCCAATAGTGAGTAATTTCTGAGACCTTATATGACGTAAATCGTTCTCAGAGAGTGCACTACAGGAGTTAAAAAAAATGCAAAATTTACCGGGTGTTCGTGAGATTAAGAACTATAACATTATTCTTTTACGATAGGTGCATAAGCACCGGGGAACTGTAGCAGTCCCAATACTTTTCATCATACTAGATAAAATACCTCTTCAACAATTGGACAACTCACAGCCTAAACCGGGGGAGTTGAAAGCATAAAATTTTGCACAGAAGTTGTTTACATTACGTAGATAAGCACTATCAAAGAATTTTTGAAAAATCGCCAACTAAGGGGTTAAATAAAGCATCAAAGTTTGAACATTTTAAAATCTACAAAATCTGAGTGCCATTTTAATAAATGACATAGGCTCGCTAGGCGAGAAATAATTACAATACTAGCTCCTAACTTGTAACATTGATGGGTTTGCCCAACATCCGTGAGTACCAAGCAAATCTCCCAATTAAGGGTTGGAACACTTTAAGAAAATAAAGACATTTAATAAAGGATCGATCCAGTAACTCGACTTAAAATTAAAATGATTTTCTATATGCCCCGGCGTTATTATGTTTAATGAATTGACAGCAAGAATTAATATATTTGGTAGAATAAAAAATTTCGTTAAAGCAATAAAAAATACACGTGTTCGAATGGCAGCAACGGTGAAACGAAAATTGATTCACGATTTTGATCAGCTTGAGCTGCAATAAAAAAGAACAAATTAAATTTATAGAAAACCATTAATTGGCGAATTTGCAAATTACCATTTGCATAGAATTCCTGAAGCTCTTCGGTACGGGATGTCTTACTCTCACACGAAGCTTATTGTTAGCGCTACACTTTTAGCACAAATCACATTTAACAATCCACTATTAATAATTAGTTTAAAAATCAATTATTTAAAATGATGGTGTCACCTTGAATACTAAAAGTCAGGTAGCAGAGGAGCGAACACCTTCGAAAAGCGTTGAGTAATTCTGCTTTGTTCATTTCTTAACAAGAACTAAACAATCACGAATGTAGGTACGTATGTCCTAATCTTCGTAAGAAAAAATTGACACAGTTCAAATCAAAATTAAAAGAAACGTAATTGTCCTTAATTCACAGTATTGCTTATCGGCTACATATTCTGAAAGTCTATCTTGACATGTTTAAAGCTGAAAGTTTTAAACATGTATGTTGTTGCACCGATAAAAGGCTTGGAAATCTTTTACTCTAAAATAATGGCGATATCAACGTGTAATAATTCTTTATTAGCATATAAAGGCGTCTACCATCCATCGCTCATCTACTACATGTCTAAATTTTAACATAGCTACTGCGTCAACGAATATACTCAGGTTGAAAAGCTATCTTGCTAAAATTTAGTCGTCATCAATAACAAACTACACTGTTTCCAGAAATTGCACTTTAAATAGTGGTCATCAGATAAAGTTCCACATTGAACTAAATTAAGCAATCTCGTGTAAAATTGTTGTACACAAAATATGTGTGTATTGAATAAATTTCAAGACTTCGATGCTGACAATAAGAGATTCAAGCTGCTGTGAGAGTGCTTGAAAAGCCCCTCTTAATCGAAAGAAGTATGTGATTGCATATTACTTAGTTTCAAAGATAGATTACCTATAAATAAAATTGAGTAATAAGCTAAATTCCATTATAAACAAAGAAACATTAAAAATTGACTTTAAGTATTCTTCAGTGGACCCAAAAAATTTGAATATTGACCGTTAATGAGAGCCTCAACACTGTTTTTCGATGTTGAGAAGACTGAAGAAAATGCATGATTTCAATAAAGAAGGAATTCTACAACATTCATTCAAACATCAAAGAAACAGTTGAAATTGTTTTGCTCAAAGCAACAATAAAAATAGATCATATTTTTTAAACTTTGATATAGTAACATAATAATGCATGTATCACAAGCCGCTACTGGAATAGTTCTAAATGCACTCACATTGTATAAAATTTCTGATAATAATTTGTAAGATGCCCTTGTTTTCTAATGCCAGGACTATTTCATCATTAGTAGATACGATACTGACATTTTGTTGTAAACGGTGTAACACTGCATTTCCTGTATTTTTTATTTAAATGTCGGATTTATCAGGCCCGTCTCAAAATCTCGATTTTAACATTTATTTAGTTCTTATGTTCTACATAAAAAAATATTTTTTCTATTTTGCGTCAATAATAGCGCTATTATTAAACTCGCTACTGTATCGAAATGTGCACATTTCGTAACTAGTGCTGAAAAGTAAAATAGTAGGAATTTTTTTTCCACTAGATTGGTAACATTTTCATTGATTTTGACAACTGTCAAAAATCATAAAAACAAGATACTTAATATACCGTTTTTCGTACTGATCTTTGGATTTATCGGGTAGTAAATTGCTTCCTGCATTTTCAGCAATTTCCCTTATTTCAGGTGGAGTACATGAAAATTCTTCACTCATTGTTAAATAAGCAATTTGGCGAAAAAAACAATTGAATAAGAGTGAAAAATAAAACAATTGAAGTTTCCTAGATGTATGTTCAATTGTTTTTTTTTAGTAACACCAACTCCCACCAATTTCCCTAAATATCAAATCTCGCAATTTTTTTATAAAAAAGGGCATAAAACAGGCAAAATAGAAAAAATAGTATAAAGAACTCGTGTCAGAAGTCGTATAATGCACTCGTCCTTTAGAATACTCGCGTCTCCGCCGCTCGTTTTCTAAACTTGGACTCGTGCAATAATAGGCGGCTTCTGACACTTGTTCTTTAATATACTATTGTTGTTTAAATTATCTGCCTACGCTAAATAAGTGAAAATCAGTAAAACTGTTTAAGGATCAACTCTGTTGTACTCTACAATGTACTGTTCAGTGTTCTTTAAGGGTTGGTTTTCTTTCTTTCTACTTATAATATTAATAAACTACAACTTCGAGTGAAAATTTATGAGAAAAATTGTTTAGTTTTTCTGTGATCCTAATCAATAGGTTTGAATAAAACTTATAGGAATTACAAAGAATAATGTCTTCCATGACTGTATGTATTCGTTTTTTCTACATTCTCATTTGTTTTCCAGTAAATGCACTAATTCCTTTCGAATTGTTTTGGTTTATCATCAAATGGATGCGAATCTTGAGGATCCATACAAAAATTTCACTCAATTTTATTAGTAAACAAAAGAGGCAAAGGAAAAATGGATTTAAATCAGGTCAGACATGTGGATCTTTCACGTCTTTTCGGAAAAACTAAATAATTTTTCTAAGAAAATTTCATTTGGGATTATAGCTCATTATTATTGGAAACAAAGGCAAAAATATTCAATCCTTTGTAAAAATAAAGTAAAAAGTAACGATGCATAACTCAACAATAGTCCCTTGAAGAAAATTCAGGTTGACCCCTAAGCCCAGAACGTTTCACGCTTAAAAACCTTATTTCAGTAATGCCGCCTAATATGGGAGAAACGAATGTTTTCTCTTAAAATTTCAAATTATTTGTGAGAATAACATAAAACAGTATATTGTAGCAAACTCAGCGTTCATCCTTAAGCTATAAAGCTTTGAGTGTGGCGTAAACTAGAAATCAGTTGGCTGAAATATTAAAGAATGTAAAACTCTTTCGAAAAGAACAATTATTTTGATTTAATTAAATTTGGAATTAAAAGTGTCGAAACAGTTCCGATCTCCCGTATATTGCAGTATGTTGTTTTTATAAAATAGAATGTACCCAAATCGAATTTAAATCTAGTTTAAATAAGGTCTCAATTTCAATACAAACCATTAATAGTTCATTTGTTTAAAAGTAATTTATTATTACAATTAAATTCAGTATAAAGAGTTAAATTGTATTTTCCAAAATTGTCAATTCATTTATGCTTGGATGTTTGTGGAATAAATGTAGTCCAACAACACAACAATTTCAAAATAGTTTATGTCTGTATGTATTTTAAATACTATTTGTTATAGTTTAATCAACAAATAAATACCACCCATAACAGATATGTTCACGTACATATATACAGTCCAATATTGTTATAAAATAAATTATTATGTTAAAAGCGCATATAAATTCCATATGATTAATTTTGATTTAATTTCAATTAATTTTTCCATGAAAATAATTAATATTTCCCTATTATAATAGCACTAAACAAAAAAAAACTAATAATATATGTTGAGCTTAATTATAACAGTTATTATTTGGCTAAATACTTCTGCAATATTAGACATCACTCTCACTTTGATTTTAGATAATGGAGGAGGAGAAATGTCGGATGTTTATCTAATCAATTTAATCAATTACTACTAAAGTCAATAACTGAAGGCTGTTTCCTGTTCAATCAATTAAAACATTCACCGTCAAAGCAATACAAATTTCACATTTAAGTATACTCCACACACACGCCCATATATATATAAACCGACACATAGAATTTAGCCGAAACTTCTACTACAAATACCAAGTTATCGCCAGAAAGGTATCTCTAAGGGAATCAGGATAGTTAAAGCCTAAGGTTTGGAAGTTAACCTGCAGAGATGTTCATTAGAAGCTCCGTGAAATATACAGTATTGACGAATCGACTAGGTGTCCAGCCGGAAAGACGCCGGATTTAGTGTAGTTTCATTTTAATCCTTAAAAACCGGGAAATCTAATAATAATTATCATCAGAGATCGGATTTCTCGCCAAATTTGTGTGCAGTGACGTCACTCGTTCGAACTAACAAACAGCCAAGCGGAACACAAAAATAGGTACAGTGTAAACAGATGTATTTCACTACGAATACGGCAAATAATTTTCAACGATAGTGGCAAAACAGAGGAGCAAACATTCCGTCAAAATGGCGTCGCTTTCTCACAACGGAAACTTAGGCGGCTCATTGGGGTGAGGAATGCGACCCAAACAAAGGCCGCTTCATAGGCGGAACATGTAGGACAAGAAATAAACTGATAAACAGATTAATTTTAGTAAAAATTGTCAAATTATTTTCGAAACATCTTATTAATATTTAATTAATATTCTATGAATACTTTTATTGTGAAAATTGTGTATGCAAAACAAAAGTTTTAGTTTAATAATGTTAGAAATTGAGTGAAATATTGAAAAATTGGTGGAAATTTTGATAAATTTCTAAAGGTGGTTCCTTTTATTGATGTTATTTAATATTTGAAATTAATAATTAAAAACATTGCAACTTGTAATTTAAAAAATCCATTTGTTGAAAGTAATAGACAGATATGTCCATTGGGTCATTTGTATAGAAAATTTGGAAAATCTTAAAAGTACCTAATGGGATTATGGGATTTCGCAAGATAATTATTCTACCACCAAATATTACCATAGACAATTGTCGATAAACAATTGTTGAAGTGTTGCTTTAGATTATTTCATAGGTAGCTACAGGTATAGGGATTTCTCAAGTTAGACTTTCTTTTCTACCGAATATGTCCTTAGATTGAATTGCTTGGCATACTTCTAAAAGAATTAGATTATTTTCTCTTAAACTGCCTATTTGGACTGCTTTTTTCTAAATAAAAAATTGTATTCTTAATTAATCAATTAAATTATTAATTTCAATCTAATCTTTTACAATATAGAATTATAAGAAAATTTGAATTTAATTGAATATTGTAGCTAGAATATTTTTTATCACAAAACCGGCCTACGCCAATGGTTTGCCGCTAGAGAACAACAAACGTGCGACAATCTAAGAGCGCTTCCCGCCTCAAACCGTATCCGTTCTCTGATTATCATGCAAGGAGTGTTTTCTGTAAAATGGTGGATGCGCCGGGATAAGATCCAAATACAGCCCCCACGTCAGTCTCAATTTTCAAAGTATTATTTGTTTACAATTACTTTGTTGATCTAAATATGTATTTAAGCATTCATCGTAGACTAGAAATTTACATTTCATTCTCGACAGAGTAGAATTAATTGTGCACAGAAAACAACATACAAGCTTTCATTTTATCATAACAACAATTGATTATTTACATTAAAACTACTAACTGAGTATTATTCTAAGTGATATGATTCCAACACAATTATCAATCCAATTGTTTATTATAATTGTTGCATAAAGTGAACTATATATGATAAACAATTCATGGGTGATAATTTTTGGAAAATTTCTCTTGTCGTCTCTATTGCTTAGTTATGCGCATACATGCACATTCATAATGATGCACCACCAATTCTCTAATGTATTTATAATTTAATTTCGTACCGTCCATTTGGCTATGGGCGTCCAATGAATTTCCGACAAAATAACAATATATTAACATAAACTGTTATCACATATAGAAAGAGATCGAATGCGATCAATATGGAATTATTTTCAATAAATTTTCATTAATTATGCGACAGTATTCATTGGAGCATTCATCGTAGCTTAATTCAATCATTAACGTTAACTTGTATCAATTCAAATCCTCACTGTAAAGAAACTTTTTAATGATGGTTTTTTGTGAATACGACACAGTAAATCTATCACTTTTTAGATATTATCACAGTGTACATCAAAAAAAGACATTGAACTTCAAGTGGCTTTTGATAAAAGAGATGTTCTAAAAATAATCATCCAGAGCGAAGTCGTACAGAGTTTAGACTTTTATTTTTGAATTCCGCCCTGATCGTCCACCTTCACTCCTCGGAATTGTCTTTTAACAACCAAAGGAGCTCTTGAACGTTACCCCCTCGGTTTCTTGGCCCTTAAACTACTTTATAAGGTAATTTATAAATGATTCTTTTAGTATGAGGATAAGCCATTATCTGGATTAAAATGAACAGGCTGGATCCACTTTTTTCTCCACTAAGTAATGCAATATAAATCAGGACTTAGGCTAATTAGCGATGTCAGTTCCAATACTTTGTCCCTGAAATCCCACAGTCTTGATAAAAAACGATGTCTCTTGAGTATACTTGCTCAACTGACTCGCTGCTTTTTCAGGCTAAAAAACCGACGTGCGACGATCATCCTGTAAAAACCTTTCATACACAATTGACCACGTCAACTACATTCTCAATAATTTCCAACAGCTTGGACCTTGCTGCGACCTATTTTTAACTACTAAATTTGCAAAGTATATGTCGCAATTCAAGAGAAAGAATGTTAGACAGTGGGTACTTTTAAAATCACCCCAGTATACCCCTCACAAGAGTCGAGCATAACAAATTCTCTTGACCAATAGAATTTCTCCGTTGCTAATTTCCAAAGAAGCCTAGATTGATCCTTGGCCGGTGTCTTGTGAATCTTACGGTAGATTATCAATTTATTGCGCCAACAATTTGAATACTAATACATATGCTGGGATGTTTGTGTAGGCTGCCATCCAGAAATAGAGAAGAGAGTTTTATAGAAAATTCAACATTTCGTTGCGATTCAATTCGTTATTCTTTCGTGTTACTGGATTTCCAGCGAGAAGTTAGCAATAAGTTTGTTAAATAGCTGTTCGCTTTTAGTATCAAGTTTCTTCTACGTATACGTAGAATATATTCATGAATTGAACTGAATACGAAATTAAAATCACCATTTGAATTTGCAAGTTGATATGGATTTGAGAAGAAATTTTCAATTTTTTGGGTATTTTCATCTAATAATAATAATAATTTAAAGATGTATAGAATTGATACGTAAACAGTTTCTCCTCTTTTCCACGTATGTGAGTTGTAAATCAGTATGAAAAGAATCAAGTAAAACGTAGGTTTGCATAAGAATATCGAAAAGGCAAATAATCTGACGATTGAGAAGGATACAGAGAAATTGTAGGTTTCTGAGTTCGGAAAGTGAAAATGAAATTGATTCAAGTAATCCTACTTGATATGAAGATCTAAGGGCTTATGGTACGATACAAAATTGAATTTACCGTATGTGTATATGTGTTTGTACGTATTCTCTGTGTGTGCACCTTTGAGGCTGCCAAATACGTGCTCTTTGCCATATTGAAATATATTTCCAGACGTTATTGCCATCAATATTACTACAACTGTATTCAATACATAACAAACAAATACAATAATTGAACATGTATGTACTGTCGATTTAAATTACAGATACAGCCACTGAAAATATTTCAACTTTTCTTTCTGATTATTATTATTATTATTATTATCTGAACTGTTATCAATTTTCCACACGAGAACAACGAGCCAAACGAAGTGTTATTATAGTCGTCTATTTCAAACATATCTCTCAAAGACACTCGAGATTATTCACGATTCAACTTCAATTAAAACATGTATAATTAAAAAGTTTCGTCAAGTATTCCCAGACAGCCAGATGAGTTACTACTACACTTCTAATGTAATGAAATTGTAAACTTTTTAAGTAGGTTCATATCTAACGGACTCATAATTTGGCTTTTCAACATCCATCTGAATTTTAATATGTTAAGCTTGAATTATTTAAAAAATGTAATGAAAACTGTCGCGTATTGTGGGCACCGGCTATTCATCCGAATTTTTCGCCCATCCCCAACAACTGCCTCTCTCATTTCATTTTTTTTTTAGTTGTTGTTGTTGTTCACATCCACACAGCTTCTAATTTAGAAATTTCCAAATACCGCAGTTCGTCTTCATTAAATCAAGATTTAAATGAGTGGCAGTTGTGCTTATCCGGGATTTGATGGGGAAAAAGAACAATACCAGATGCTCGGCTACATCTCAACAAAACACTCACATACACACAAAATTTTATTATCTCTCTTCTGCCGTGTTGTTTTTTTTTCTTGGTGGGGGCTATGTAGGAGGCGAATTCTATTTCATCTTGTAAATGAGAAAAAAGAATGATAAATATATAGTATGAAGTCTAGGAGCGTCTACTCGAATGGCTCTGTCTATGATTATTTCGATAACGTTGTCTCGCTACTACCTACGTCAACAAAAGGAATGGTTTTATATTTTGCGTTAGTGAACAGAATAAAAATGACCAATCCCTGTCTTGTTGTATCCACCAAATAGAATTTCTAATGGTTTATGTTGGCGTAACTACGACTATTCGAGAATCCAATAAGAAAATTATCCATCTTGAGTTGATATTTTTACACACAAAAAATTGTTGAAAAGGAGTTAGAAGTGCTTTAAAACCAACACCATTTCAGGATCATAACTATTGAGACTCCCTCGCCGTATATAGATGATAGTATAGACGTGTACAAGTTGAAAATCCTTTTAGTAATGGTTACAGAATGTAGTGATGGTATATCAGTTATATTCCAAATGTAATACCCTATCATTTATTGCATATCCATCCTGATAGATGGCTTGAATACGGGTTGTCACGTCTAAAAAGGCGTTTAACGACAGCATAGACCTCTGTCGCTTGTAGATAAGACTTACAGAACTTGATAGGGCTTACAGCTTGTCGAAATGTCAATTCAAATCCTCACCCTACGTACACTCTCTCTCTCGTATTCTATTCAAGATATAGTTCATTATATAGTAAAGCTTACTCGAAATTACAACGAAAGGAATTATAACTAAGCACCATTAGACGATTGTAGGGGGTATTAGATCGTATCCAAACGGGCAGTCATTTCGTTCATTCATTCATCGTTATTATTATTATGACAATGTTAGAGGAGCTTCTAATGATGAAACTGAATAGAGATGCTCGAAAATTTCTTTGTGAATTTAGCGAGAATCTGGTAGATTTTCCACGCTTTCAAATCTATCATACAACACATACACACGCAATTTCCGACTGTGACAAAAATAAATGAAGTGGAAAAATTATTGAAAATACAACTGAATATCAACGCAAAGGTGGTGATATTTTCTTAAACTTGACATTTCCCCCCGTATTTTTGATTTTGTGATTTTTTACCCTCTGTCAACCGTCCAGATATTTATCAATTTTATGCCTTATTTGAAATGTTAATCAACCATTGATATTTGAGAAAGGGGGTGAACTTTGGGAATTTTTTAAATTCAAACTAGAAACTGGTAAAAACAAAGTGCACAACAGCAGAAATTTATCTCCACAAAACCGACAGCAGTATTTCCAGTTTATGGTTCGATATATCTAAAGTGTTTCAAAGTACTGCTATTTTATACATAAATCAAGGGTTGGTAAAACAATTGAATTAGATTTTTGATCAATAAATCAACAAAAAATGCCCCAAATGTAATTTTATATAAATAACAAATTTATCTTTTGCTTATATATCGAGAATTACCAATACGATAAAGAGTAATGTTGGACAACTGCAAAATAACCTAAACTAATCGATCTTATCCCAAAATGAGCAGTGTTAGATGTATGGTACATGGCTCCGATTACAATTCAATTCAAAATAAACAACTGCTATTAATGAAAAACCCTCACAATTATTTCGATTTCTCGTCTATACAATCGATAAACAAACCGATTGTTCAGCATCTGTTGACGACACATAGTTACGGTTGCTCTGGGAGGGCGTCAGTAGAGCATTGAGGCAAAACACATCCATCTTAATAGTGGAATGTAGTCTTACCGCCTGTGGACATGTCTAGATTACGCCTGATGAGGGTGACTATCAATTAACAGCTCTAGTTGTCTTACCAATCGAGTATTATCGCCATGACCACCACCACACTAACGCGTTGATGTCTGGTAAACTCTGTATCTCTACGGGCGTATTTCATGGACAAATGCAGATTTCGACCATAATGATTTAACCCTTAAATGAACAATAGCATTCCCAATACTCCAATCAGATACACGAACCGAAACAAACAAACAGAGGAAACTCAATAACGGTGGTTTTCTTGGTAAAGCCGCCATTATTGTTCTAGTATTTGATTCGCACTAATTCGTCCAACTATAAAAGAAATTTGTATTCACTAACCTTAATCTATTTCCATAAAGTTAGAACTTGTTTTTTTTTGTGTTTTCTAAAGACGCTCAAACCCGGAATTGTTTTAGGTGCATTCGAGGAATGGCATTCAAATACGAAATTCTGTTGAACATTACGACGCCCTACCCGGCTTAGAAACTGTACGCTCCACCATTTCCATAAATGCCAGTCTAGAACTATTCAAGAATGGTAAAATGAAAATACGATGTCTGGCTACAATGTTTACATTATATCGTAAGACCCAAGAATCCGAATTAGACGATAATACACCACAACTTGCCCTTATCATGGTACCAACTACACATAGCAGTGAAGGTATGTATAATGGCGATTAAACCGAAGATGGTGAAGCCGCAGGACCGTAGTCAGGTGAGGCAACAGGGGCGGATGTAGATCTTTGGGGGACCGAACCGAAAACAAGTAAACACAAATCGTTTCCTTCTGGCTACGGTCCTATACATCCGTTGCCCATCTAACTGATACGAATTTCTCCCGATTCATTCCAGGGATTTTCTTTGTGAATGGAGCAAAAAGACAACTACCGGATTTCTTGGTAACAATCTTGTTGTGTTTTTACGTTTATATGCATCGTTGGTTGAGGAAGTTGATCGAGTAAGAATTCCGAAATTAATCGCTCCACATTTGATAAATTACCAAACACTCAAAGAAAAAGTGTGATAGTGCTATTTAGGATTTTGAAGAAAAAAAAACAGTGATAATGTGTTTAATTAAGTGTGATTACCGTTAAATTTTGAGAAAATTATTATTCAGTGCAATAATTGTAGTGTTTTCAAATTTAAAATAAATCAAATGAATAAAAATAAAACAACAAAAGAAAGTAATGTTATAATAATAATAATAATAATAGTAATAGTAATAATAATAATGGTAACAATAAGAGAATTTGTATTTAACCGTATAACACAGAAGCGAAGGAGGAACAGTACGGGGAACAATAGGAAATCAATTAAATCAAGAGACTGATTTGTGAGATGAATTTTCTGTTTCTTCTTCTTCTTGTTGTCTGTGCGGAGCGATGTCTTTCATGTTTTTAATTAACACCGCACTGTTACTCTTGTGTATACACCTGAATTGCTCAAATTTGATTCAATTCCCATTTTAAATTAATTTCCAGTTTGTGACATCCTGAGGAAGCTCTCCAGTAATTACAAACAATTTCTATTGTTTTTTCCCTCTGCCTCAACTCTCTCTCAGTGATTCTATCTTCGTGTTATTTTTTTTTTCGCTACTAACTAACAAAAGGTTTTTGTTCGACATCAATATCTTTACGACAAAGTGCAGAAGGGGAAAAAAGATCGTTTCTAATGAACAAAATTGCTTGTTATTTTACAACATTGATTATTTATGTTCAACAAATAAAAACAACTGTATTGATGGAAGAATTTAATTAAATGGTCTCCTATTCCGGTAGGTTAATTAATTAGGAGATAAATAACAGAAAAAGAACCAACTATTTTGTTTGGAGTTGACTTCAGGAGCCGCTTTCTTCTTTCAGTTTAATAAACACGGACGCATACTGCTTTCTCAATTAGTTAACAATAATTAGGTAGTTGGTAGATTTTTGTTCTTTCTATTGGAATCGATTAAATATTCTATATTTGTTAATATTATGTAAATAATTTTAAAATTAATCCGATTTCATGAAAATTTATACAGTTGAATTTTAAATAAAATTAACAAAACAATGAAATTATTATTAATTGTGATAATGTTTATTATTTTGTAGAGGAAATATTTTAAAATGTATGCTAATTCCCAAGCGTGGTATTTCATAAAAATTGTGCATGTTCGATTATTTAATTTACAAAGCACTGTACAGTTGAATTGTCACCGCCATTTCGGTATAACTACTGCCTTCAATCAATTTCACTGGAATTCCTACTTTATTCTACCAAACAATAAATCAGATCTGATAGAAATAGTCCGACTATAAACAATCCTGCGGATCAGATCCTGTGCGTTCGTCTATTGGAGTAAGTCGTGGTGCTTATAAGTTTGATCAAGATTTACGACAATCTCATTGCGTTCTGATCCACGTAAAGTACCTTGGAGCACGTATAAGTTGTAAAGCAATCGTTCTGGCCGCATTCTTTTTCAACTTGTCAATTTGTTGTTTATACATAGAACACGATAAATCCATCGAAAATTTTCAACAAATACAGAAACGATGTAAACAAACATTGCTCAACAAGATTATTGTTAATTTTATGATGAATCGTTGGAAATCATTGAAACTTTCATATAAATCGGTATTTGAAGAATTCAAAGGAAGTTTGAAAGTTCTTTGTAATGTAATCGGGAAATGTATCGACAGCTTTCAATGAATCTTACGATAAGTAAGCGAAACTTGTCGATCTAAAGATTTCTATTTGATTTTATTGATAAACGTACTGGACTAGTTCTTCTTTTGGAGATGCTGGATGTTGACGGATTAACGTAACAGCAGAGATAAAGGCAAGATTGTAATGGTTGTTGCGAACAATTTTGAAACATAGACATCCTCATAATATGAGAAATCAGTTCTAGACTAATAAACACATTTAAAGACTGATTCCAAATAACCTCATTAATTTCCTCTACTTGAAAAGCTACAACCTTATTCTGAGATAGGGGAAATCTTGTGTTTGCACAAAAATTTCGAATCCAAGAAATTCAGGCGTGAATCTGGCAATTTGGCTATTCAGTAGAACTAAAGATTTCCGATAAGTAAAAGTTACTGTTTCGCATGGTATCCTAAAGTAATGATTGCCGATGCACATTTTTTATTATCAATTTTGATTTATAAAGGGTTCTATAAATTGATAAGGCATGTGGCGCGTCTTCATTTTTTCTTGGATAATCCTAAAACGTTCTACTTTACTGATTACTTGTCTCTTTGACAACACACCATTCTTGTGCTCAATTTTTGTATTATTTTTATATCCTTTTACAAATAATTTGTACAACGACAGAGTTCCGATAATTTTCTATCTTTAATAATCAAACAGGTTTCTAAAAAACACCTCCTGAGATATATCCCAAAATTAGAAAGTAACGCATTCTTTAACAAGCACATTCCAAGATCGATGGCAAAAAATCAGCTCGTTGTTCGACTGGAGAGATATTTCAAATTTGAAAAATAGCAAAATCGTCGAACTGGAGATGTATAAATTGATTTCGACATATTTACTTCATATTCATTTCTGATAAGCACTTTGTGGCATGCAACTATTTCTAGAAATATCGGTTTGTGCCAAAAAAAAAACACACAAACATCTTTGAAAGTTTACGTTGGAAACCGAACGTTTATTTTGTAAAAACACATTCGGCAATCGAAGAAAATGAATAACATAGATATGTAAAATAGATGTACGTTGAATATTGGATATTTATTTAACATTCCAGCTTATCAAAAATCAACATTTCAAGTGAATATAGAATGTGCATTATATAAAGTTCGCGAAACGTTATTGCAATAAAAACAAATTGACATTAAATTTTTTCTTTCAAATTCTACATGCAATTGACGTATTAGAAACAACAATTAATCAGCGGTATAATTGTAATTTGTCACTAACATTTACAACAACTTTAAAAGAACAAAAGAATTATATATACTCAAATGACAGTGTAATTAAAACTGTACGCCTTGTAGATGACGTCTTATTAATCTTGTGTTTTTGTTTTCGTTTTATATCCAAAATATGTACAGTTTTTTTGAAATAGCCACGCATATTATTGTTGAAATTAACTCGATTCTTGTACATATATTTAATCTTAATAAACAACAATCAAATTAACATTACTCGTGAGCTGAATGTCTCATTTCCATAAATGCATAATTATAGTTATATTACATCGAAATTATATGTAATATAATCCGTTATTTATTAACAAACGATCCCTCCTCTCATCAACCCTTAACATGTATATACATATAGATATAATATTATTGTTAGAATTTTTGGAAATTTTGTTTTCATTCAAATTAAACAAAATACATATAAACACACACATACACAGGGTGGTTTTGTTTTTCGTTGTTCCTGTTATTACATTAACATATATCACAATTTATTTTGATTTGCTTCATGACAAGCGTTGTTTATGATAGGCATTTAATTATTTACATTTTATTTTATTATCGGTTTTCAAAGCCAATTAACCCCGGATAAAAGAGTAAAATTTTAAACAATTATAAATTTTGTCTGGAAAATCTGGCAATTTTCAAGGGACGTGTTATAATAATAATAACAATATTTTATGTTTGTTGTAATTGTAATTCAATGTAATAGTACAGTAATTGTTAAATAAATGATTATACGTTTTGTATTTAAAAACAAAAACAACTTGTTTTCTTTTCCTATAAAATTTACGAAAAATACAGAAACGGCATTGCATCTAAGCATGCTGAGAAAGGTAATGGGTAATTGTAAAAACTGAAAGAACAGGACCGGACCAAAATTATTTGCTAAAGAGCGCATTCGTCCCAACTGCATAAAAAATACACTAACAGAAGATAATGTCTTGTAAAAGAGCCTCTTATTTGAAACTCCACAAAATATATAGGTACAGGTATAAAACTTGTACTGTCGACGCGTCTCAAATATAACAATTTACTTATCATTATTCATATTCTGGACATAAAGTTGCTTGGAACAAAAAAAACAGATCTCTGACAGTAACAAATCGGAATTGAATGGTTTAAAATATTGATATTTCATTAGTAAAGTATTTCAAAAGGTAACAGTCATAAAATATTAATGAAAAACAAAACTACAGAAATATAATTCGTGTGTAAAAGTAAGTTGTAAAACCATAAATTGTTTACATTTCGATCTCGCTCTCAGAATAAAGAACTCAAGATGTTCCTTGATAAGGCAATTATTTATTTTATTGAAAATATAATTTGATCTAGAAAATAAATGTTCGCATTTAACCCATGAAATCGATAATTTCAATTAGACTTTTTACAAGTTTGGATATGCCTCAGCATTCAAATTATGTTCGCCTTATCTTCGACAATTTATCCCCATTTCTGTTATAGTTTTTTAATGTTTATATTTCTTGCATTATTATATTAATAGAATTCTGATCTGCAAACGCAACATTTTAGAGAAAAGCCTGTACGATTTTTCCTTAAATAATCAATTAGAATTCCTCTACTATCTCTGATACATACAGACATATGTCATTAAGCAAACTGGGAGGTTGTAGCCTTTTCGCATCTCAAAGTTCAAGCGAGTGCTTCTTTACCTCTGGTACATTCTTTTACTAATTGCAGTTTTACTAAAGGCTAAATTTAGTGACTTGCTTTAGTTACTGTCCCCGTGTAAATTGACCTTAATTGTAATTGTTCAATATTTACAATTCTCTCACTCAGCCTTTGATACTTTCAAGAGGAAAAATACTAAAGTTTTCGTTTGTATCATAAAAATCTTCAAAAATCTCTTCTCATCAAAGTTTGAAATAAAAATTTTAATACGTTCTGAAGTTACGAGTGGTTAGATGCCCGAGTGTGTAAAACTCAGGTAGTCATTTACGAACCCGAAAAGAAGAGTCAAAACGAACAAAATGAAGAAGATGTAGAAGAAGAAACATTGCTACATAATGCTGAAATTGTTCATGAACCAGCAAACAGGTAGGTTAAATTCATTTAGTACGCCCTTAAATTAGTTGCTTTTAGTTATCCTTTTTTCAAATGCGTTCTTCTTGAAACATCATTTTTTTGACTTGTATACACTCTGGCTCAAAAAGTTCTTCATTAATCATTTTGCAAATTGATATTAACTTAAATTCAGAGTAATATCATTATCTGGAATATCATAGCAAAAAAATCATGAGAAAATAACAAAAAATTATGCTCTTTTCTTTAAGCGCCTCTAAAATATATAATTTTCTATTTTTTTAGGAAACGTTAGGTTCCTAAGGAGAACAGACATGTTCTTAAAGTTAAGTTAAAAATCTGGTGAAATAAAATCAGCTTTAGAGAGCAGACAGCTACGTCTGATGTTTACTTCCGAGGGAAGCTGCTGTTATCCTCAATTTTTGTTGAAGAAATACTTCAAAAAAGTTACTGTATTTACTTAAATGCCTATGTTAGTTGTTCTCAAACAGTCAAGAAATTAAATTCATTCTATATTGCCAAAAAAAACTCATAAATATCGGTCAAAAATCGGATTTTTAAACCTATTTCCCCAATTTAAACGAATGAGCATCTTTTTATTCAGTACACTGATTCATAGGCAACTACCCACTTTTATCTTACCCATTTTCATTGTGCATTATTTTGCACTAAAAAATGGCTTTTTGGTTTCTGAAATTTAAGGATTATTTACTAAGTATCGCTTGAAAGATTATCAGATACGATATGAAACCCAGAAGTGCAGAATGACACAAAAAATTCCCTCATTTACAACCCGGCAATTTTGCTAAAATGTATTTCAATCCAAATGAGAAAATTATTGTATGCAATTCAAAAATACAGTCCCGAATAGTTACTAGTTAGCACAAATGATGAGACAATTCTGTAACGATATGGAAACAAATAGTTTCCAATTTTGTTGTCTTCTTTGTGGACTGAAGTAAACAAACAGATAAGCATCTGTCGTTTTGAGTATATAGATTTTTCACACCAGTGCGATAAAAACGTTCTAATTACAATTATTTTACATGGAACTTTTGAATGTGAGCGCACTGCAACGCTATTCGATTAATTTGGCCACTGATAAACCAGTATCGAGTAAGTTATAATCTCTGTGTTTGTCGCGGTGTTCAAACGAAATGCGCCTAAAATGTGACTTTAATAGAAAACCAACAGAGTGACAAGCCTACTAAATGAAAAAAATAAGGGCGATCTATTGCGATGTACAAATAATTGCTACGTAAAATTGATAAAAATACAAAATTACAGAAACTTAAGTTAGTATATACAAAGACAGATATAGAAGAATAAAGAAAAAAGTATCATAGAGATAAAGATTATATCTTTCAGTTAGGAAAAGTTTTTAGATTTAATGTGGCGTATCTAAAACAGGAAACTGCGATAACTAAGTAAAACCGCCATAATACTCAAAAAGTTGGACTATTTTCGTATAAAATAAGACGCTGTATTATTATGAAAAATACGACAAGTCCATTTCTGGACAATTAAACAATTTGCCCCCCAAATTATTCACACTTGATGACAAGTTAATCGATATTTATCACAAAAATAGAATTAAGTTATTCTTTAACGAATAAAAATAGAATTGAGTTTTAATACGAAAATATACCATTCGTCTCGATACTGTACAGTATAACAGTTTATATCGGCCTAATTACAAAGCTCTTGTTAACTGAATTATTCAGCATCCGCGATGCATATGAAGTAAGCATGTAAATCATATCAAACAATACCTCAACACTATCATTTATTGTTTTAAAAACAGTATGTGTACGGTAAAACAACAATATTTTACCCGCTGATGTACTTGTTTTAATTTTTTCTATTCATAGAAATTTCACAACGACACAATTTAGTATTCAAGTAGTAACTCGTTCTTCTTTTGTACGTTTTTGTTGTTTTTTTTTTGCGGAGTACTTCTCCATTTAGATCTAGTTTCCATGTTGCAACAACAAAACTCTATTTTACTCATTAAAATAATTTCATTATGGAAATACCTAATAATAGAGTCAACAGAAAAGTATTTCGAATTTCTAGTCAACACCATACAATTTCGAGATTTATTTTCGAATATAAAAATTAAGCGAATTAAAATTATCATCCACTAATAAGACAGAAATAGTGGTAGTTATTCATAATTTAAATACGAATAAAGATTAGTGTAAGTGTAGGGATGATGATTTATGATTTCAATACAAGTATACATTCTATAAATTTCATTTTGGGTACTCTGCCACCCTTCCAAGCCGTATTAGTGTTCTGCAAGACCTATTTCTCAACATTATAATAATGATTTGTTTATAAAACCGACTGAAGTCGGTAATAAATTCACCAACTTTTCAGGAATAATTATTATAAGGATCTTCATGATAAATGTTATACTATTGTTAAGAGTAAGTTAGATGATTCCTCACAAATATACGAATGGAATCATCTTGTACTCATTCAACGTCGAAATTTCATTGTAGATAAATAATAAAATTACACTGGAATCATATTTGGCCCACATTCATCTAACAGATATGAGTGCCACTGTTTAATCAACATTCTTTAGTTGCAATTTAATAGTTACAGCGGATAATGTAACAGATAAATCATTAAAATTTGTAGACCAAAACAATGCATTTTGGCGGATGCGCCAGGAGAGTAAATTATACAGTATACCATATTTTGTAATATTTTCAGACCGAATTATTCTAGATATTGCAACTTTCAAGCAGATATTTCAATTCAACTACACCATAGAACAGTTCAGCTCTTTGTCTGTTAATAGGCCGGAAAAGAACTTTTATTACCAGGAAAAGTACAAAAATTGATTAAATTATTCGTTTTTTTTAATATCTTTCCAAAATAAGCTTGACTGGATTCCCAGGAGAAGCTTGGGCCGGCTCTATTTGGAAAGCTTGGCACAAGAGTTCTTTTAAGCAAATATGGATTTAATCACCTCTTTTAAATTAAATAATTCTACTATTCACAAGTAGAGAAGACTACTCGAAAAATTTGGGAATCGCGCCCCAATTTAAAGGGGAAAAATATCTCCAAAACTCAATGGTTTAAAAACTAAATAATTAAGACCTTTAGAAGCTTTAACAAAGTGCATATAGTTTTTGTAGCTTGATTGGGGTAATTATATGCATTTTTTACCCTTTTCCATGTGCGATCGATACTATAAACATAATTCGTTTAACACAAATAGCAATTGAGCCATAAAGTTCCCTTTTTCACAATTATAACTGAGAGTATAACACGTGATGAAGAAAAATTTCAGGATGATCAGGAAAAATTCGAATAATTAGATTGTGTACTCAATCAGTCGATATATAATTGAACATAGATCGTAAAAACAAGAACTCGTTCGATAAGAAGGAAGGAACTATTTCTTATCATGAAATTAGAAAAGTCTGTGTATTTGGTTGTTGTGACTTTCTTCTTCTTAAAAAATAAACTGCACAAAGAAGAAAAGTACATTTTAAGTCAACGATGTCTGTTCTATGGTTTAAGAAAGCAACTCAGATTACCGTGTAAAATCAATTTCTTTCAAAATGTTTTCTCAGATTCAGAAACTTAGTGAATGAGCTTCTTGAGGACATTCGTACAGTGAAAATATTCGACCATTATAGTCATTGTCCCAGTTTTTTCGTTCCTTCTATATTAAGGTGAGCCAAAATGACTAACCTATCGAATTTATGGCCTCAAAAGGGCCTATATGTTGAAAAAAATTCTCCCATTGGGAAAAATTTTTAGCTCAATTTTAAAAGGTGTCGGTGGCCATTTGAAATTTCCCATTTAAATAACATGCAAAAAAAAATTGTCCATAAAAATGCTATAACTTTTGAACCGTTTAAGATAAAAATTTTATCCAGGCACATTCTTGTAGGGCATTAAATTCTCTAAAAGATGCTTCAGAGTTGATTTTTTTAACTCAAAAATTCATATACTTACGGGCTATGAAAGTTGAAAAAAACATATCTACTTTTCATCAACTTTCATAACCCGTAAGTATATGAATTTTTGAATTAAAAAATCAACTTCAAAACACCTTTTTAGAGAATTTAATGCTCTACCAGAATATGCCTGGATAAGATTTTTATCTCAAACGGTTCAAGAGTTATAGCATTTTTAATGGACAACAATTTTTTTGCGTGTTATTCAAATGGGAAATTTCAAATAGCCACCGACAGCTTTTAAAATTGAGCTAAAAATTTTTCCCAATGGGAGATTTTTTTTCCAACATATAGGCCCTTTTGAGGCCATAAATTCTATAGGTTAGTCATTTTGGCTTACCCTAAAGTACCTACATGCTACTTCAAATTAAATGGCAGCACATATAAGAAAATATATGTCTTCTAGCGTAGTCGCGTCTATCTACGAACCAATTATGAAAATTCGTAGTCTTCACCTGGCATTTTTGTAATACCGTGAGGTCTTTTAAAATCCAAACTTTTAACTGTGGTTTGTAAGAAGCCTGTTCTGCCTACGTTTTCGAATAGGCACAGAACTGTAGATTCCAGAATTGATTAAAAAATTTAAAAAATGCTATTTTTATTACAGAAAATAAGCATGGTTAACTAGGCCAAATCGAGAAGCTGGATACATCGTGAAATAAGCACATACTTTAACCTCCTAAAAACAGAAACTTGAAGAAAATATTACTATACAAAGGCGACACTGAGACACAAACGTAGTCGCAAAAAATTGAGTAAGATAAAAGGGAACTGCAGTTATTTCCAAATCTTCTGGTTAAGCAATTAGAAGGCATCTCTCCCAACATCATAAAAGCCAAACAAAAACGGAAGGCATATAGGGCAAGAAAGTAGAAATAAGCATATTCTATCATACACCAAAACTGCTAAAGAAACATTAAAAGCATCTTGTTGAAGTCTTTCAATTATCATGAAAGTGCCGGTTTGTCTAAATATAGGATACCTTCATAAGATCAGAAACAATTAAGACGGAACTAACGAATGACCCGCTCAATCTGATTGAATTGATTGAATTTGAGCCTTCTTGTAAGGAATTTTTTTTTGAAGTTTGATGCCGCCCGCAAGCACTTGAATCGAAAATCGGTAAACATTACCACTTGGTAGCTATCTTATTTTTTATGTTAATCGGCTTCTATTAATAATGGAAATCTAAACCAATTTTTCTATGTTCATACGAAATTCCAGTCATCTATTCTCCAATCTATTCAATTATTCATAATTCGCATGCAAGTTATCAAGTGAATATTTTAGATTTATTGTTTCCAATAAACTTCGATTCTTTAGTCAAATTGATAACAGGAATGAATCGAAAGAATTTATGATTCTTTTTGGTGAATATTTATGAGAAATCTACGGAAAATTTCCATAATTTCCATTGAATTAACGATAACGCTCTGCAGAATCCCAAATTGGATTCGTAGATTTATTTTGAAAAATAATAATAATAACATCCACTCTTCTTACACATAAACTAAACATTAGACATTTGACTAATAAAACGCAGGATTAATTAACAATAACAACAATAAAACCCCTGGTAGGCTGTCAAGTGGAACAACTCGAGTTAGCTGGGATATTCATGACAACCTTAATTAAACGCAACACTATCAGGGTAGATAGTAAGTAGAATAGAAAGCCTTTAGAATGTCCACCGTCAAGCTGGATATCTTTACAAAAGTTAACTAGAAACTGTCACTTCGTAACTGTTGTGTTAAGTTAATTTAATTCTAGTCGAGAAACTATAATGATAAAATATTATTGTTTGTCACTTCTACAACACCAAAAAAAAAATTCGGATTGTAAATGAACACAGGATAAGTATGTTTTGTTTGATTAAAATAACCACAAAAAAAAAATTAAAACGAGAAAGGGAAAAAATCTGACAAAACTAGGGATGTAAACAATGTCACTCCGAGACAGAATTTTGAATGACGAAGGTTTATCTAAAGCACACTTGAACAAGTCGCAAAAACTTTTTCCTAACTAAAACTGGACGACCTGAGAATTTAATTTGATTTTTTTCTACCCAGTACATCGAGACTGTTTTAATAATTGAAAACGAGCAAATTTAACTAACTAATATTAAGGCTATTATAATGGAGATTTGGTCCAGAAAAAATTACTCCATCGATATTATATTAAATATTTGAAATTTACGACGGTCGAGTTGGTGGATTTTTCATCAATTTTACAACTAATCCGTAAGTGGATTGGATCGGAGTCGGGCGATATTGTATCTAATAAAGGAAAAGTCGACGTCATTGGAGAGTTTTCATTCAAATTCAAACAATATCAACAATTTCATACATATGGAGGATAATGATAACATTTACCAAAATTTACGTTGAAATACTAGAAAATACGGTGGAAAATTTTCATTTTTATTGAATATCTCCAGTGAATACATCAACATTTTTCATGTAATCGAATCGTAACCGTAAACTAGCAAAATTTTATTCAAGACGTATTCTAAAATCGCATAAAAGCAATGTTTCGTTGTATCACAATTAACAAATTAGATTACTCCGAATCTTTTATCCAACAACTGAAAAATAAATTATTAATTTAACGGATGAATCTCGTGCATCGCTTAAAACAACCCAACGACAGAATGAGTGATTGCTGGGAAATCATTAACAAAAAAGCGACATAGAGGATATGGTGATTTTCATCCGGAAAATGCGATTGTGTACCTGTTATTTTACCGGAAACACTGCGAAATTATAGATTACCTGCGGGAGCCGAATATTTCCCATATTTATACAGGTGATTTTTTTCTAGATTGAAAATCCATCATCCAGTTCATTAAAATTCCGGTGTTGATCTTTTTTTGTTGCGTGTGTGTGTGTGTGTATCTCTCTTTTCTTGTTTATACCTAATGTGAAAAATGAGACGAAAAATCAACAGTTTTCCCCCCGTCTGATTCACCACGCGAAATTCGCACAATATGAAGGCCTGTTGTTATTTTTCTAACTGTCACTATATTGTCATCAACATCTTTCCACCGAAACGTTGTCACACTTTGAATTATGAATGTGTTTTATGTGTTATTGAATAATACAAGCCGTGCCCGTTTTGATGTACAGTTGGAGATATCGACTTGTTCTGTCAGTCTTAACCCTGTTCTTGTGACTTCCAAAGGGATTAGCTGGATCTATCTGTTACGTACACTCTTGAGAATTCGTTGAGAACCAACAGGACGACTGTCGTGAAGTAAAATCCGGCGACGTGTAGCGAATACATCTATCACTTAAAGGAGAATGTGTCGAAAGTAAAGAAATGTTTATACATGTAAGGATCAATCTATGACAATAATCGAACAAGACAAGTTGGAACATTAAACCTCGAAAATACTTTATTGTTCTGATAAAAGAATAAAACAATCGAAAATTTATAGATTACGTTTGCAAGCTTTTCTCTCGCTGGATTCCAATAGGAATTCTCTCTAAAGATCGTGTTTTATTTGGTCCCGTTTTTCTTTCGCTACCCAGCCATCAATGAACAATACATAAAAGTAATCGATTTATGTGATAGTTAACAAATTATCTAATATCAACGACCAATAACTTTAATCTACCGACAAAGAAATGGGGAATTCTGTGAACAACTAATAGGAATTGATCTGCTCTCCAACCTGAATACAATAAGAAATGTATCAACTTTGAAGGAATAAAAAAACAAATATAAAAAGCAGACTCAAATCGGATTGTTTATTTACAAGCCATTAGGTACATTTAAGTACCTATCCCATGGAACAGCCTCCTATCTTTTTCCCAATCATTGGAGAATTGGACGTTATAATAAAAGCGACAAAGATAGCGGCCTTCCATTTATCCAACAAAACCCGAATTTGTATATCATTGCTATTCTCAATATTATTCATTTTAGAAAAAAGCCACGTTTAGAATTAAATGATCTGATTCAGTTGCTCTGTCGTACTCATAATTTTTCATAATCTCCATCCAACATTCGATTCGTCTAGAGAAATCGAAATTTATGGCCCTGTGTTCACGAAATTATTGAAAAATCCATTTTCTCAAGACCCATCCCACGGGATATCTTTACAAGACGAACGTTTGGTAAAAAGTCGAAATGTGCTAGACTCGAACTAAAAACAACGAATATTCTATTAAATCGTTCAGAGAATGTAGTGCGCTTAATTAAAATTGCAACATTCTTGCGCCCGCTCGTCTTCAGTTCAATAAAATATTCCAAACATCTTCAATCAATAACCGTTACAACGTTAGACTTAACGAATTATTTATTATCGACACAAAATAAGAACCGTTCGGGAAAAAAAAAGGCAACGATGCCGCTTTACTGATTCGCATTATATGTTAACAACGACGCCACCGCTGTTGTTGTTGGAACGTTATAATATCGGCCAACAAAGTCATTCATTTCATTTTCGCTTTCATTCAGCTTTTGTTCCGCTGAAAAATTAATTCCTTTTTATCAAGCTGATTAAAAACAGCTTCTCGCACTAATTTGCCTTTTATTGTTGCTTGATATGAATAAAATAACAAGTTACCCCCATATATAAAGCGAACTTTCACCGAGAGTATTTTTAATCAAGATTAATGAAAATTTCCAGTCATTGTTTACGAGGAAGAATCATTATTTTCTTCCAACGGACAACGGAATATAACTTGGGATTTTTGACCGCAAAACAGGCAGAACAATAAAAACTCATAATTATTTTTTTAAAGTTTATGGTAGCAAAAAAAGGAGATAACAAATAATTAATTACCATCTCCAATTATTTAAACGTGACCTTCGTATAGCTTGCAAAGCTAAATCAGCTTTATGCTTTGCTTCACTATCGATTTTAATACTATTAAATTTCTTCTTACTATCGACGATTGTATCGTGCTGTAATGCTCCCGAGACTCCTTTTTTCGAAAACAACTTCTCCAACACGTATTGATCTTGATTTGTATTATTTTCAAGTTTTTCATACTTTTTCCTTAACTTCTTTACTTCAGTCTTTACTATGCCTTCAATTTGTTCCCCTTCAACTCGTCCACTCGTATCTACAATACTTTTAAAGATTTCTTCATGCTTCTTTTTCACTTTTCCTTTAGTATTTGTACTTGGATTAGTATCGATCTCTTCATCGGGAATCTTTTTGTCCGTTTTGATTTCACGGTACAATTTCGCTGTTACTTCACTATATTCTAAAGCTTTAGAGAAACTAACATTAGTCTCCATATCGTCGACTTTATTACAATCGTCCTCTTCAATCGTTCCAGTTTTATGGCGATTTAATTGCATCAATTCAGCTGGTGTTAACTTCTTTAATTCTTGTCGTTCTTTCAATTTCTTCTGTCGCTCTTCTTCCAATTCCAACTGATATGTTGTCTTTTTAATTGTCTCCTCCTTTGTTGTTGTTGTTGTTAAACTACGTGCAATTTGTTGTGCTAAGCTCTTCATTGCTTGGATTTTATCTTCGGAAAATTGCACATCACCATCATTCACAATTTGTAATTTCTTCTTTTTATGTTCCCGTTTCTCACGGATTTTCTCCTGTAAACGTACCCTAGAATCTCGAAAAATATTAGCAGTCTCCGGATTCGATTCACATTTATCATCCGGTAATGAGAATAGATCGTGTAGATTTGTCGATTTGAAAAAACGATGTGTTTTCGGATCAACAAGAATTTTGTTACTCAATAACTGTTTCCATACCTGTCGTTGATACATCTACAATTATATTTTAAATAAGACGCCATTTATACGGTTAAAAAAAAATCTATAAATATAATAAATTAAATGAAAATGGTATCAAATTACTTTCTCTTCAATTGTTCCAGCTGATAGTAATCGATAAATCGTGACTTGTTTATCCTGACCTATACGCCATGCTCGTTCCCTTGCCTGTGTATCGGTAGCTGGATTCCAGTCAGGATCATAGATTATGACACGATCTGCTCCGGTCAAATTAACACCAAGTCCACCGACACGAGTTGTTAACAAAAAAACATCGTAACTTTTATCCTTCAATAATGTACAAAATGAAATCGACAAATAAAATTCTACAATAAATTCTACCTCATTAAATTTATTAATTAAAGGTTGACGTGAACTGATCGACGTACTACCATCCATTTTTAAAAATTTATAATCCTGTTGTTTCAGGAATATTTCAAAAATTGCTAACATTGCACGACTTTGTGTAAATAGTAATACACGATGTTTTTGTTTTTTCCAAATTTTCAATAATGCTGCAACAACAATCATTTTACCAGATCTTTTATAATAATCGAATTTAACTCCATTTGATTCATTCGCATCAATATCGCTATTATCTGTTTCAATTTCATTTAAATAAATATCGGGATGATTACAGATTTTACGTAATGTCGTAATGGCTACAAGAACATTAGCACGCATCTGATTCTCATTATACCAATTCTTTGAATCTTTCCCAAGAATTGTACCAACATGGTCACCCTAGAATAATTTTCAAATTAAATCGTAACAACAATAATAATCTATAGAAGTGCAACCATTAAATATCCTTTATATAAATCCTTTTGTTGGTTGGTCAATGAACAGAACAGAACTTGTTCGTTTTTATTTGGTAAATTAATATGCTCTTGCACTTCATTTTTGCATCGTCTCAATAAATACGGCGAAATTAGATCTTTTAATGTGGTAGCAACCGATAAAGCTGTGGCCTCCTATTATAGATTCTGATAGAATTGTTTTTACTATTTGTGAAATTACTAAACTACCTGCATTGGTGTGGCATTGACGAAACCGCCTTGTAGAATTGGTTGTGCAAAATGTTCCATAAATGTATTTAAATTACCCAACATTCCTGGATTTGTAAAATCAAATAAACTCCATAATTCTTGTAAATTATTTTGCATAGGACTACCAGTTAACATTAATCGATATGGTGTACGTATCAGTTTTACGGCTTTACTAATTTTTGCATTTGTATTACGTATTTTATGTCCTTCATCTAATATTAAATAATGCCAATTAAATTCAATTAAATTACCATTATATTTTAAGATTCCTTGATATGTTGTTATTAAAATACCCTTATTTTCATTGATTTCTTTGATTAATTTCCTCTTATCGCCTAAATTCAAATTGTATTAAGAATTTCAAATATTTTTTCATAAATTGAATCAACACCTTGATAAGAACCACTTTGATGAAGGACGGCTACACGAAATTCGGGTGCCCAATTATGGAAATGTTGTACCCATTGATGGAGTACAGTAGCTGGACTAACTATAAGAGTCGGACCCAAACCTTTGTAACTATATAATGTCCAAAAATTTGGAATGTTTATTGAAAATAACGATTGTTGTGAAAATATTTACCGTCCATGTAACGAGATTGTTTTTGTATATTCTAAACCGCTTAAAAATGCTATAATTTGTACTGTTTTACCAAGACCCATCTCATCACCTAAAATACCGCCTGCAGTTTCTTGATGAAGTTTCCACAACCATCGCACACCGTCTTGTTGATAACTAAATTGATAAAATAATTGAAAGATTTGCGTTAATCTATTAGCTAGACACATATATAATAAACGTAATAAACTATTTCTTAATTGTCGAGATCTTACATTTTATTTAATTGTAAGAAAATAAAAAATATGTACATGGCGAAAATTACATATTTTGTGGAAAAAACTCTCAGATTTCAGAAAAAAATGTCAATTTTGATGTACCACGCGCCGCATTGTGAGAACAATCGCTTTTTTCACTTTGATTAGATTCTAAAGGGTCTTCCGTTGCGTGTATGAAAAAATGAATATTCACATTAAAAAGCTGTGAATTTTTCCTACAAACAGCTACATTTTACCAATTTTGAAAAAAAAGTTTTCTACCTCAAAAAATTGATGAAGTTGAAATTTTTTTTCTTCAAAATTTCAAAAATTCATAACTTCGAAACGGCTGTATATTAAGAGCTCAAACTTTCAGGGAATCTTTTTTCCAAAGTAGAGAAAAAAATCGGCGGGGGTCGCCCAGTAAAAATGATTTTATTTGGTGGAATGACCCCTATGCAAAAATGACCAACTTCCAAATTTTTAATCCCTATCTAACTCCTAAAGGATGAATTTTCAAAAATTGTGCTTCTATGAAAATTTCCGTACTTCTAGACAAAACGATTTAAACTGGCAGCCTTGCAATTTTATTATTATGACATTCACATAGGCGTTTGGTGTATGTCCGTAATATTTGCTAAATACCCTTATTTCTGAGTTAGGGCGGTTACTATGATGCGCAGAATATATTTCAGTTAGGTTATTTTTAATATATATTTAGGTAATCTGCCTAATATTCCCCACTTTATCTACATTGGTTTCTACAATCCCACTTTCTAGTTACACTATCAGGTCTTAATTTGGTATTGAAATAATGACCTGTGACGCGTGGCGATGTAGAATTTGAAATTGTTCATCGAAAGTCCGAATGTACAACAATGTAATGAAATATTTCGGACATACACCAAACGACTATGATGTGAATGTCGACATTCACCAATTTCGGACTTTCACAGTAACATATACATATTATATTTCTGCTTGACAAAAGAGGGATTAAGCTTAAGCCACTTAGGTAAGTGTATAAAGAGAACCTCCAAAAACGCCGTATAAATCAATACTATCCGAATGATTTTTCCACAAGAGTGTCCATTCAGCGCCCATCATAATATATGTGTCCTTGCAACAACTATTACAATTAAAATGACGCATATACTTTTTTAACAAAAAAAAAACACACCTTGCAATAGAATATCATTTTCAAGCTTTTTGTGCCCTAAATTCTTACAGTACTTGTGATTATGTACAACAAGGATTTTCTCTAACTATGCACGGTGAATCCGTAGTATTTGCTTCTATATAAATAAAAGTTGAAAACTACTAGTTAGAGAAGGCACCCGGAATCAGGGCCGATCCTAACTATTAAGCCTCCTTTGTTCAAGCAATAAACTGCCGCATTTTGATAAACAAAAATATACAACATAAAATTATTTACCTCTTCAACATCAATAATGTTTATAGCACAAATGTTTATTATTAATGTTTTACTACTTATCTATGGTTTGCTTTTTTTAGCAGAAAAGTGTTTAATAATGTCTTCAAGGTTCAAATTTAGCACGATTTCTTGTTCGAGTTTTGTTAAAATATGGGATAAATGTTGCCAAACAGAAAAACCATTTAGTGTTTACCACATTGTCAATTTTATACTATGCGATGTCTGAGGAGTTGTATTAATTTTTAAGAACTTAATAAAAGATCCACGTAATTTTCTTTGCCTGCCTTAATAGTTGCCTTATCCTATTTATAGTAAATTTATAAATTCAAATTAAGTCAAATTAAAAGCGGTAGATTACTAAAGATTTGTTTGTCAAGTGATTGCCTTTAGCCGCCCCTGCTTATGGCCGCCTTTGTACTGGGAACAAAATGAACACCCGTTAGGATCGGCCGTGTCCGGAATATGCATATAAAAATTTATTCGCTAAACGAAAAATTTCCTCTCAAAACTTACCGACTAGTAGAGTTTTAAGGAATACCTGTAAAGATTTGTCCAAATCTTCATTGAAATTTTCAAGCCTCTTTTGATCGTATAAAAATCAGGTACATCCTCATCATTATCAACAACTTTTAAACTATTTTCATTCTCCAATTCTTTATAATATTCTTCCAAACGTTGCTTAAAATACTCTGAACATCCATCATCTTTAATTTTTTCAATATTTCGTATATTCGAATTTGATCGTTTTCGTTTAGTTGTTTTGGCCATTCCAGCTTCCAAACATGTATCAGTATCTGAAATTAAATTTACCAATTTTTTAGTATAATGTTTGTAAAATATTAATTCTCTAATATTTCATAATTCAACAATAAGACAAAAGTACCGTAATGTGGATCAAGATTCGCATTCGCGATTACCAACGATAAAATTATTGTAAATTTAGAAGAGATTCCACTACTTATCTATAAAAGTGCGACATTATTGATTGAACACAAAATTAGTGCAAATAAAACCGGAACTTAAACGTTATACAATTACTTTACTTATGGAACCGACGCTGAGACGAATTCAGTAAAAAATGTGAAAATTTGATGTTATCAACAGTACTTGTGAGGAAGAGACTGATCTGAAGGATAGAAAGGAAATCAATTTGTTTTTTTTTCTTAAATATTTTTGATTGTTATAAATTTGTTCGTATTATCTAATCAAACAGTTTCGTGAAAGTCTCTTCTTATTATAGAAAGACCCGATGTTATCAAGAATTCAGGCCAATCTACAATTGTAAACGATGTTTGTCAGTTACCCTATTTAATAAAATGAATATGAATCATCCAAATATTTTTAATTTTTTCAAAGAATATATTTTCCTATCAAATAAGACGAATCATTAAATGTTTTTATATTTTCCTTACATTTGATAAATAATAAATAAATAAATAAAGAAAAAGATAAGCGGTCCTCTTTGCAGTGAAATCCGATATGTTTTGATAATATTAACGCCTTTATCTGTCGCATACACAAATGTTGGTAAACAAAGTAAGAATATTAGTCATAGTATAACCAATTTGTTGCGTAATTTGAAGCATTATTTGTAATATATTCTATAGAATAAATGGGTAGAAGTTTATGAAAGCTAGCAAAACTAAATATTATTAAATATTTGACGTCCATCAAAAAAGAGCTAAAATTTATATTCTTTAGAAAACAGAAATCTACTAGAACTCACCTTCATCCTCAGATGGAACATATTCGCTGTCCGAATCCTTCCTCTTGGGCTTTTCTACTTTCTTCTCAACATTTTCATCAATTTTCTGCTTCTTCCGACACCGATCTTTTTGTTGTTTTGATATCTTCTCAGCGACGAGACGACTCTTCTCACTAACTTTCAACGATCTTTTGTGCTCTTGTATTTTGCGCAATTCCTCTTGTCTTTTAATATAATTCTCAATATCTAGAGCTGATGTTTTTGTCACATTTTTATCGGTACTTTCAACAATCTCACCCAACTCTAAATCATCATTACAAGCAATATTATCAGTTTTGTTATCATTATTATTATCGGTGCAGGGTTGTGTGAATATCTCCAATACTTGTAGAGCTTGTTCTTCAAGAATTTGCTGATTTGTACCCCAAACATTAATCGATGACTCCAATTGCAATTCGTTCAGTTCATCAGTCTGAAATAATCGTAATTAATAATTGAAAAAAATAATGATTTATAATTGACTTACTTGATTCTTAATGTTTATTGGATTTTTTATTGTTTCATCTATATTTTCTTCATTGTCCTCTTCCATGTTATCAGGAAAACTTTAAAAGAAAAACAATTCAAACTCTAGCAGGTTAAAGCAGGATTTTTTATCTAAAGCAGTTCTGCCAATTGTATAGACGTAAAAGTCGGTAAGATAAATAAAAGTTTCTATAAATGCAACACTGTTACTGGTTAATTGATTGATTTTAATCAATTAATTTGAGATACAGAAATGTGGCTTTTGCAAATGTGATTATTATTATCGATTAAGAATTGTAATTATCGCCAATATCAAGCAAATGATAGTAGAAAAGCCACAAAATCTATAAAACTATTGAAAGTTGCATCAATCTGACAGCGTCGCGTTAGCCGTCATTTATGATTCACCACGATCACTTGATAACATTAACAAAGACTATAGGCAACCAATAATACAAACTCCGAAATACAATTACAAAAACCTGATTTATTTTTAAAGAAAATTAATTGTAATTTAATTGATTTTTCTTATGAAACTCTTGTAATTTCGAGATCTGTTCAAGATGCGATGTAATCTGTGTCGAATTCCGATCGATCCATTGCAACGAATTCATATGCGCATTTAAAATACGGCTAATTTGAATCACCTAAAATTCAATTATTAATTAAAACATATTTGATGCAGAAATAAATATAAATTACAGGATCCGAGGTGTCTTCAGTCTTGTTAGATTCATTCAGATGTTCCACGATTTCTTTCAAATCTTCCGACATTTGTTTCAATTGAGAATCGATAATTTCCGATAATTGGTACCTGAAATCGATGCTCTAATGAAAATGTAAAAGAAAATATATGGGCGACTTACATTTGAAAACGATTCTGATCGGCTATTGGAATATCAGCCAATTGTTTCTCTAACGGTAAACTTAATTCGTCCAATTCGTTTTGTTGTGCCAAAACGAAATCTAATTCATGATCTAACTGTTTCTGTTGTTGTTTAACACGTTCAATTGTCTCGTTCAATTGTAGTATCTTCTCACCATTCGATATCAATAGATTATCCCAAGCATTCAGCTCTTTTGCTTGATTAATGAATAATTTGCCTTGTTCTTCCAAATCGATCGTCCATTTATTTATTGAATCCTCTAATTGGGCGTATGTTAGAGTACCCGTTTGTGGAATTGTTGTCGCTGTAGTGGACGTAGTCGCAGTCGTTGTGGGCGCCGTTGAAATTCCCGTTGTAGCACTCGGTGTACTCGTTGCAGTGCTTGTGGTTAAACTACCGATTTTCAACGGTGCCGCAGTTGTCGTAGTAGCTCCAGCTGTAAATCTCTCAAATTATCAATCAATTATACAAAAATTCCTAACAAAATTCACCGTTTGTAGAGACGCCTAAAATCGGCGTAAAAGACGCTGTTGCTGTTGTTGTTGTTGTAGCTGGCGTTGTAGTGCTCCCCAAAGAAAACTGCGTACTGCTGGTTGTAGGTTTAGCCGCAGCCGCCACTGTTGCTGGTGGCCCAAAACTGATTGTACTCGGTTTGGTCGCCGCTGTAGTAGCAGTAGTCGGGGTCAATTTGAAAGCCGTAGCACCGGTACTGGGTGTCGAGAACGCAAACGCTGTAGGAGCGGCGGTGGCCGTTGCCGGAGCACCGGTAGCTGCTGTTGTGGCCGAACTCAAATTGAAACCAGAAAAACCAGTCGTGGGGGCTGTTGTGGCTTGTGCAGTGGTGGTCAAACCAAATCCGCTGAATCCGGTCGGTTGTGACGTTGTAGCTGTATTAAAAAATGACGGTTTTGCTTCTCCAACACCACCGGCAGTAGAGAATGCTACAAAAGACGAAATTTTCGATTTGTTTGAGATACGTTGAGGTTAACTTACTGGTAGTAGCGGTGGATGCTGGTGTAAAACCGGATGCCGTTGTTGGAAATGTAAAATTAAACGACATTATTACGTTGTTTATTAAAATATATTTGTAAATTAACGAATTATTCTGCAACGAAAATTATTGTAAAATCAAGAGCGCTTGTTTTCTGTCAACTGTCGAAAATCCGAATTGTTTATAGGTTATAAAAACGAAAAACCCTAGATTGTTGCGGAAAATTTAAAATTAAATTTTGGCGCAATTCTTCACAGAATTTATTTAATTATTATTTATTAATATTACAAACAAATAAATCTAATAATGGTACATTTGAACTAATGAGAAATCTAGGTACACATAAAGGAATTTCATGGCACATTTAAGTGTGAAAATTAACGCTTCTTCCGATATTCTACGACATTAATTACATCTTTATTATATTAATTTATTTACAATGGGGCTCCTATAAAAGTTAAGTACTTAATAAATATATATTAAAAAGGTATGTACAATGTTTTCTAAAATTTTAATACATACTACACATAGAATCGCTTTTAGGTACTAAGTGCAAAGACATAAATAAATATACAACAATATAGCCGCCGCAATGACTTAAGAGATTGAAATCGAGGTAACAAAATGAGATCACGATAGAAACGGTAATACAGGATGTAATAGAAGTGGCAATTGATTGTGTTAAAGCAGGCAACTACCGTCTCTATTACATATTTTGTGGCCGTATTCATTGTACTCCAATTTTATAACTTTGCCTTTAATCTCTTAGGTTTTTGCGTTCACTATACTTGTAAGATTTTCTAATAAAATTGATGAGAACATTGAAGCAATTATAAATATTCACGCCATACACATATAATTGCCTGTAATTTAAAATTGACGTCCAAATATCTTCCTCCTGTGGTCCTGGTATTCTCCCAACAGCTAATCGATATAAAATAAATATATTTATAGATATCACAATAAAAAAGGGTTGATTCTTATACGTCAGATAGTTCAAGACTAGATCTAACAGTGGATCTCTTTTGAATATAAATTGAGTATTTTTTTAGCTGTTAGAAAAATGATTCCCATCGAAAAATTGTCGAGTATTCTCAGTCGATCGTCTCGTAATATTTGTATATAAATATAGAGTTCATCAAGTTTAGTTGCAAACATGCTCTTCCTTCCTATACCGACATATCTCGCACACCACATTACAACACCAGACAAAATTGCATTTGCATTTCTCTTCAACCTCACGTACTCTGGTCTGATAGCCCCGGCCGCAACATAATAATCGACAGCCGTCAATACCTTGACTGGTCCGATTGCAGACACGTCCACGTGTTCCTAACACATTCAACCTGCAAAATCGAAAATGAGAAACGTACAATTCTACAAAAAAAATCGAACAACAAACGTTTCGTTCCGTTCACAATAATCGGGCGAATCGTCCAAATAAACCAAATCAGTTTTAATCGGTTTCTTCAAATCCGGACTGATAGCGCGTAATTTCTTTCGTCGCCTATCGACGAACTTCACATGCGAAGCACCTTCGTACTTCTGGAATAGCGCCTCGCCGACTTGCCGCAATTGCGGCAAACGTCGCCAACAGATTTGCATACTGCACGAACCGGAGACGCCGTGACATTTACAAGTGCGTTGCATTTTCGATCGAATTCCCTTCAAAATCGATAAAAATTGATTCATATATAAATGAGTAATGCCATTACTTTTCGAATGATTTCTCGGGAGGGGTCAATCGATTTTGCTTAAACTTTAGAAACTTTAAGTACCATATTATCTTATGCAGGGATCGGTATACCAAATTTCAGCCCTCTAGGTGCCATAGATTACGAGAAAGTAATTTTTTAATGTCCAAAAATCACCACTTTCAGCCTGTTTTTCAAAATTCGGTCCTTGAAAACTCAAAGCTTGAATACGAATTATTTGTATCATGTTTTGTCCATTATATATTCTAATATGCATAACAAATATTTTAGACCCCTTCATCATTTGGCCTTTGTTTTATAGCGTGCTTGAATAAAATGAAAATTTCGATAAAATGACCATTTGAAAAGGCTATCAATAATTCAATTTTCAATCAATTTGCTTTTGCGATAGCTCATTTTTTTTGTTTGTTTGAGAACAATTTGGAGATGGTAGAAATTAGTACTAGAGGGTCAAAGTTCGCAAATTTTTCAAAACTTTGATACGGAATATCACGGAAACTAGATCGTAAATAAATTGTTCTGAGTCGCTCGCTTAAATAGCATTCTTCAACGAAAAAAACGAGCTACCGCAAAAGCAAATTGATTGAAAATTGACTTATTGGTAGCCCTTTGAGAATGGTCATTTTATCGAAATTTTCATTTTATTCAAGCACGTTATAAAAGAAAGGCCAAATGATGGAGAGGTCTAAAATATTTTTTATACATACTAGAAGATATAATGACCAAACCATGATACAAATAATTCTAATTCCAGCTTTGAGTTTTTAAGGACCGAATTTTGAAAAACAGGCTAAAAGTGGTGATTTTTGGACATTAAAAAATTAACTTCTCGTAATCTATGGCATCTAGAGGGCTGAAATTTGGTATGCATGGATCGTTTATAAGGTACTTCAAGATTCTAAAGTTTCAGCAAAATCGATTGACCCCTCCCGAGAAATCATTCGAAAAGTAATGGAATTACTCAAATATTTTCGCTATTATATTACTCTTCGGCCGGCCTCATTGTTATGTAAATTCATCAAACCAGTTGCTGTATTAGGATCTTCTTGTACATCGAGAAATTCCCGACTGATTCTCTCACCATAACGTATATCCTCCGAACAGCCGCCCCATTTCCATTTCTGTGATTTCTTCTGTCGTATTTTATGGTCACATGAACAATCCGGCAATTCGCCTTTAGAGCATGCACGTGTCACCGCAAATGCAACACTGGCTGCTGAAACTGCTGACAAATACGCCACTTCCCGACTTCCTATAACAATAACCATCATATTACATAAATACTTCAATAACAGCGTCTGTGCGGTATCAATAATACGAACTTATTGTGACTACATTGCCGAATGTGGTGTCTTTCTCAGGGAATGCCGTACAATTCCATCGACTATTCCGGAACTGATGTTGGCATTCTTCCATACCTAATCGGGCACCATTTCCCAAGACCTGGTAAAAGAGTAAATTTCTAATGAAAACTGTTTTAGTGTTGAAATAATCACAACTCACTGGCAGTAAACGGTCATTTGAAGCGCACAGCTGCTTCTGGCGGTCGACTAGGAAATCCAATTGGTGGCAACGTTCTTTATGTGCCGCTGGTGACAAATCTAGCGAATTGGACATGGAAACCGGCAATCCCAATTGCCTGCAAACAACACAATTACCACTTAATACGATCAAATCTTAAATTAAATAGCGGATGATTCATGTCTACAGGTGATTCATGTATTTTCCGTCGATTTTTCATCAGTGGATCAATGTTGGGTTATTTTACGGATTTGCGACAGACGAGCATTATTTGTGAATAAACGAAGGGTTCGTTTGGTGTTAGTTTGGCAGCCGACGATGTTATCGTCTAGGGACAAGTTTGATACGATTGTCCACCTGAGACCCAAGTCAAAAGCCAATATATTTACAGTGTCGTCTGCAAATGCACATTTTTAAATTAAACGAATAAATAGGCCAATATTCTCAACAATTTCGAGTAGTCTAATTGAAGAATTAATTAACAAACGCAAAAAGGGGGCGAGGTATAAAAGTCCGCCATTAATCCAAGAAAAAAAGCGTACAGAAAACAAGAACTCAACAAGATTGGCCTATTACAGAACATTTCAATGTTGACTAGTTGTTGAATGCAATTAAAATGAATGCAAATATGTATAATAGGTCCATTGTTAGTTAACAATGAGCTAACAATGGCTGTGTTTCAAACCAATGGGGCATGAAGTAACCCTTGAGAATGTTCTGCCATTGGATGCCTCAAGCCAACCCCAGGTTTGTGTTGTGTTGGATTAATTAGTTCCTTGTTACTGCCGTGCACTGTTTGTAATTTGATATGATGTCTTCCATACATGTAGGCCCATGTAGGTATTCATATTTTATTCACAAAAAAACAACCACAACAACAACAGGAAAAAATAACAAGACATAATGTAACAAAGTTACAATCTTGACGAAAATAATTTGGAACAGCAAGATTTGATCAATTGATAGCGCAACTAGCAGACTAACGATTCTATCTCGATTACTTTAGCTTTATTATTTGGTTTTATTATTGGTTGTAACGACGCGTGTCTGAATATTGCAGATTTCAATCAAACAAATTTACATATGCTAATCGTTGCCACTTAAGTAGTAAACCTATTTGTAGTGCCATTTGTCACTCATTACATTTTATTAATTAATCAAATAATCGTGCAACAAATACACAGATTTACTGGTGGCACGTAACTACCACTTAAATGGGGTGGTTTTTCTCCCCTATTTCGCCGATATCAAAATCACCAACAATAAAGTTTGTAATGTACGATGCCGGTTGGATTTGGGATCGGATCAGAACGAAAATTGAAAGAAAATTCCTAAACGATCTATTTACCAATATGGATCTGTTGTTTGTGAAGAATGTTCTCCGTAAATAAAAGATAAACAAATTAAAAGGCTCTCTCGTCAATCACACCTTTAAAATAAGACATGTAAACAGCTTGTTAGGTAAAACGAAAAAAAAAATGTTATAAACATATATGTATTTTAATAGTGGTTGTGAAGCGATTCTCACGATTTTGATTTTGTTGATAGGAATCCGACATTAGGGCACTATTACTGTAATTCTGTTGATGTATCACATATGTTTAGCCGTACCACACGTAACACAAACGGCTTTTTGTATATTTAATGTCAAATAGATAGATATGTAGTTAATGCTTCTTAGATATGATTGATGTTAAATTTATAAATAATATTTTATAGATCGTAAAATTGGAATTTATTTTTCACACAAGACCAACAAACATTTTTACGGGTATATACAGCTCTATACAAAACAGAATGATTCCTCTTTTTTTTTGGACTGTTTTTATCTTTCTAGTTGATCGATGCCAATCGTCTATACTTGACACTTGATTATAGACAGACACTTTTATCTTTTAATTTAATTATTGTTATTCGGCTTTTGTAGAATGCAATTTATTGGTAAATCATATTGCAAATGTTGTTTTAAATTTAATAAATTGATCAAATATTAAAATTTACAAACAAACATGGCGGTATTCTAGGAAAGTCTTGATCTTGAACTCTATTTTTGTAGGTTTGTTTGTTTGGCTTTTTACATTCAGTCTTCCAATTGTGTGGGAAGATTAATGACTCAGCTTACTGACAACTGTAGACGTGGCAAGTTTACGTTCATCAATGCCACACTTGGTTTGTAAACATAACGCTAAAGGGGCTTAAGCAAGTTCAGAAATCTTCAATTACGGTTTAAGTACTTTTTTTACAACGCTACTTAATACAGGACTGTCTACAGGGAAGCCATCAGATTATGGAAAGCATGATGCCCTCACAATGCTAGTGTTCTAAAGTCGAATGGTAGAGTTGTCACAATTTGAGAAGAACACGTTGAGTCATACAAATCTGACCGTGGAATTTTACCAGTGGCGTATCATTTTCAGTCTGTAATGGGGGAAGGGCATTATTCACCTTTGAGGACTATAATATTTTCTTGGCTCTGGGATCTACTTTTTCTTGGAGAAGAAAAGCAGACCCCAAATGCAGAAAAACCACAATGTAAACAAACACTTCGGACGGAAGTCACAAAACAGAATAATGGACGCCACTGTCTAGACTTTCCTTCCCTTAAATTCGTAAGTAGTCTCGTCTGTACCTATTTTCACATTCTGCGCAACTTTATTGGTGTGTTCTTCTCAAATTGTGACAACTCTAGCTTACTTGACAGAATAAATGGGACAGTTTGAGAAAGGCGTCTTTACAAAGTTAATTACCTCGCAGGTTTTTACAGGGCATGGAATACTTGGGCCGAACCTCGTGTAAACGGATAGAAACGCATTGTTGATATTGCTGAGCGACACAGGTTACTGGGGATCACGCAATCTTGAGGTGTCTGCGATGAGAACTAAAGCAGTAAGAATCGAAAGTAGTAAGAAGTAAAAGGATGAATAAAATGAAGGAATGGGGCGTGAGTCACTGTTGTAGGTGGTGGCTAATCTCCAATGTGAGAGGGACATACAAAATTTTGATGTGAATGTGGCGCTCCGTGGTTGCAGCCCAAAGCTTTTGACGAGTCGACCGTTCTACGTGAAAGAGAGTGAGAGTGGATGAAGCAGGATGAAGTAGTTCCTACTAAAGGACTCCGTCATGCTTCTCTGGCATGAGAAGGATTTTTTTAGCCGCAAGAAATCTGGAGTTATCGTGTAATACCAAATGACTGGTGTTTATGAAGATTTTCTCGGGCTGTGCGAGCAAAAAAATTAAATTGTGCGAAATCTAAAGATTCAAACAAAATATTTCATAACCCATTTTATCCTATACTTATTAAGTCTTTATTGTAGAAAAACAACTAATTAGGCCTTGAATCCAGATATTTGTAACCTAAGCCCTTATATCTTTAATTCAGGCAGTCCTAGTTAAAAACAAATATGAAAAGAATGATAATAAACTTTGGCCTAATTATGCCTGATATGTAGAACAAAAATTATATGAGAAAATATAGTCGAAGAATTGACCTAAGAGATGGAAGTCAAAGTAATTAAATTAGTCTGCAATAAATTCATGAACAAAAGATGTAATGGAAATGATGATTGATTATCCTGTAGTATCCTGTAGTATTTCAAAATTTCATAAACCACGATTACCGGGATAATTTATCACCATTTCCATTACATCCTTTTTATCGAATCCATTATGGCCTAATTTTATTAGTTGGACCTTAATCTCTTAAGCCAATTCTTCAACTGTATTTCCTATCACGTAAATTTTAAGAAAAAAGTCCACTGTAATATACAAAATGCATAGACAAATAGTAAAATGAAACTACTACTTATCAGATAATACACTTTATCCATTAGTAAATAAAAATTTCCTTGTTGAATAGATAGATGAACATCCGTCATTTGTAAAAATTTATTCAATTTGTGTCTCTACATTTCGGAAAAGTTATATCAAACATCCGTCGTTATAAAAAGGCTTACTATGCCGGATTCATCGTCCTAAATAGTGGTTTTACAGAATGAAGACTAACAATTTGAAGGTTTATTATAGAAATATTCGTACCACAGTCGAAAAATTAAAACTGCCTAGCCAGCAGTTGCCTATCGTTTACAATCTTTGGTATCAAAAACGAGAAAGCCAAATCATTTATTCCACCTCTAAAGCCATTTTGCTTCATTATGGCGCACCAAAACAAGCTAAATATAATTAAAATATTTTGCCTGACAAGGTTGAAGACACATTTAATATTCACATTATTTTGCCAATTGAGTCGTTTACCTGAACTTGTTTCAGCTGATTGCACACGTTGTTTCTGACTAACATTTTGAAACGCATAGCTGGACAAATTCTGTAGCGATTTTATAACTTTACGATTTTTGAACTATTGTTATCATTTCATTGAAAAATGTCAAATAGGGCGTACGTTTACAAGTATTTATAATTTCTCTGATAAATTCTAAAGGTGGGTGGTCAAAACGTTCCTTTCATGGAAAGGAATTTATTGGGGTAATGCTGTAAAACTTACCTAAAATATTACGCTTATTTGAACAAATACTTTATACCGATCATTGGGTCTATGTAATAAATAAAGGGCGGATTGAAGGTCACTTTGCGAGATTTACAACGCTTGAAATGCACCATTGGCGTAGTTATTTTTTAATGCATGTACTTACGTAGATTTACAAGAAAAGATACGTAGAACAAATCAACAAAAATGTGTTCATAATTTTATTTTTTTTTGTTAGAAATTGTTGTTTTTTAAAATTTGCTATGTTAGTTTGTTGTCTCTGACGAGCCGCTTTTAAAGAATGAGAGAGAGAGAGCGGCCAGAATTTCATAGAAATACGGTACAACTAGGCACCTGTTTTTTCGCCGTAACGTCGCGACGCCACGGTAGCAGTTCAACTGGTCCACTGCTTCTCTACGTTCGAACACTAGTTGTAAAGAAAAGCGTTTCACAAGAAAAGATAGACTATGCAAGTACAACTGCTGTAGCCAACACGCTCTATACGAATTTCTCAGGAGACTAGAATTTGCCTTGCTCCATCTTGGAGCTGATATCTGCCCATTAGTAATAAATCATAAATGAACATTTTATAGTTACATTACTAGTTTTAAGAAGGGCTGTCAAGTCGGTAAAAAATAGTCGACACGAAGTCCGAAACGGACTGCTGATAGTTTTACTGTTTTAATTTCGACTCCAACTCCGACTTCGGTTGAAGCAAATAGATTTTAACAATAAATTTTCTATGGCGGGTGCATATAAACCAAAATAATTTGACAAGAACGGTTTGAAGCAGGGCTATGGAGTCGGAATCGGAGCTGGAGTCGTGGAGTCAGGTTTCAGAAGATTTTCTTCTCGATAGCCACGGAGTCGGAGTTGGCAAAACTGTCCACCGACTCAATATTCGAATTTTCTAGTTCATGCTTCGTGGAGTAGCAAATTGCAGATGCTTGACATATGGCAAATCAGAAGTATCATCTCCGAGTGATTACTTTCCGGCGCATATTTGCATAAATTAGAATGCCCCAAATTAAAGTGGAATCTTTTAACAACTCAAAATACTGATCCAGTTATAATAAAAAGAAAGTTTGAAGAAAAACTTCTGTAGGGATTACGTGAAATTAAAAGATATTAGTGCTTGTCGGAGTCTAATGTGAAAGAAGTCGTTCCAATTTATTCTGAAATTATTCGAGAGAATAATTACTTTCAGTTTTGAAAATAACTAAGACAGATCTAAGGGCATCTACGCAGGAGGTTCTATTTCAAGTCCTAGTTTTCGATAATAGATCCATTATGTCGTTTCAAATACAATAATTTTGAATTTTATTTCTTTTCAAATGAATGAAATTTTTATTTTATTATTAATTTATCTAAATTTTCAGTTAGGAATCACTCATGTCAAATTGTTTTACGATAAACGCACGCGCTAGAATGAAAATTATTGTTAGAATCAATTGAGTTCAACCGGAGTCGAAATCGGAGTTGAAGTCGAAATTAAAACCATCAGGAATCCAAGTCGGAGTTGGCTATTTTTTACCGATTCCACATGGCTTAAAGTCGTTCCATGGCTTAAAGCCGTTGATGCTGCGACATAACTTCGAATATTGGTCGCTGTGTCGAGATACACGTTTTTTCCATGAGATTGGCGTCCATCCGCAGTTTCAAGCCAGACACCACATAAAGTGTAAAAAAATCCGAAGAAAATTCTCACAAATTAAACGAAAGTGTATGGCTACTGATTAGCATTACTTTGAATAGAGCACTGTTTTCTTTGTTATAAAAATCGCCATTATTATCCGATAATACTGTTTTCTGATGTTATTAACACAAAGAACAGAACAGAGACTGACTTTAAGTCGAAGACAAAAACGCTTAATCGAGCTTGTCCATTTCAAAAACATTCCCTATTGTTCTCGCAAATTGCAAGTAAAAAGGAATTCAGTAACATATCACAAAATGTTCATTTAAAAACTACCCCTTATACGATTTCTATATTATGGCCGCTATACAATAACAAACAGAATTTTCTAATAATCGTCAAACTATTTCTCTTTCCAGTAATTTTCTATAAGATTCGAAAATATAATCTGGACAAGTGCATTCTTGCCAACAATGCAACATTCGACCTGCATTTACTACCACCACTGCTATTACTAACTTATACACTCCACTATTGCTACTACTACTACGTAGAAATGAGGGGTGGAAGAAGATTTATGCAGTGGGCAATAAATGCCGGTATTAGCAATCAAATCTAGACGGAACATCGTAAAGTCGAGGGCTAAAGCTCGTAAACATGTGTCTGTCTTCGATATTGACAAATTTGATATTTCATAAGAGATTCTGTCCACTCTAATAATAAAAACGAAATATATCGATAGATGTGTTCAACATTTTTTCGTTGTTTATTTGATATGCCATCGAAAATAATAGTTTTATTAAATTACAACAACAACAGAACAACAAACAATTCGGGAAATATAAAGCTTATCTGTGTTTCGTAACAGAAAATTTACATATTTCAATCGAGTCAGTTTTGGTAAATATTGCAATAAAAATTGATTTTTTTTCCCCATCTTTAGATGGGTCTGGTGAAGTGGAGTCGAGGTAATAAACGAACAGAAACAATACCGTGATTACAGGTATCGTCTGCGGTCATAAATTCGATTTTAAGTTTCAAGTGTGTTGATGAGAACCAGCTTTGAGAACTCGCTAACAAGCTAAAAGAGTAAAAGAGTTAAAAACAAAATAATTACAGCATTGGTGTAGAAGGTTCAAGTGTTAATTGAACTTACTACCTCTTTCAGGAATATTAAAGTTGAAACAACTGTATATAAAAAGATACCGATTTTTATCGTTGACCCTATAAGATCGTATTTGGACTTGTTTATAGTTGATTTTGTATTCATTAACTCATTAAATCATCATTAAAACGACTATAAAGTCGTGTGGAAAGGATGGTTTATGATTTACGAAAAAAAAAACCGTAACAATGATGGCTAAACATGTATGCAACAATTAAAATTCCCCAACATCTGCCTTCTTATTAACGTTCAAACCCAATTCTCTCAACAATCCACAAAGAAATGCCATTATTTTCCATATTCAGTAAACGTAAATTGTTTGTTTATCATTGTGTTGCTTTGTTTGAATTCTTTATTTTTTCCGGGGCCAAGAACGAAAAATATTTGAAACGTCCATCATAGAACTTAATAAGACTCCTCCATACTCTCTGATAACGTAAGAACTCTTAAAAGATAATAATAATTGGGGTAATATGATTGACATATCCTGTCTTTATGGCTGAAAAATTATGAATAGGTATAGAGTTTTTCTCCAATTGATTGACGATATAATAACTAGCCATATTTGAAGATTTCTACATTCAATCGGTGAATCCTGTTTTTATTGGAAATTGGATCGTGCACAACAGCAATTCCAACCGAAATCATAGCAAGACTTTTATTAAATAGAGCATTTTAATAGCGTTTTTACCATTAGCAATACAATTTTATATCTTTTGTATAGATAACAATAAAAGTCCTTCTGCCACCCATCAGTCTCTATTTTATACAGCCATTAGATATTAAGTTCTACGATCATTTCGACTGCTTTTAAGCTACCATATCTAATGAATGTCATTAATTTTATGCATTCTTCTTCAACAAAAACTCCTTTTTATTTTGTAATAAAGTCGGAAAAATATCGTTTAATATTATTAAAAGTAATAAAATTGGCGGAATCTGTTACTTGTGTGTGTGTTTTTGGGGTTGGTTGATCACAAATTAAAGCCCCCCTAATGTAGTAAAAAGCAACACAAAAACTATCCCCCCAACATTATTCGCTCTCGTAATGTTCACGTGTCTTTCTGGATGGAATAAGTAGTAAATTTCACTTTATTACCCTCACCCTCACAACTATCCCACTCTACCATTCTCTAGTATCTGATTTTTATTAATTAAATTAATTATAATTAATTAAGTGTTGCATTATTAATGTGAATAGAAGATGGGAGATGTGGATCTGTTAAAAAATGTGTAAATATTTTATTAAGATAATAAATTAACACAATATCCGTATTTTGTTTTCTTTAAGATTGTTATCATCTATTTGCATTTATTACGGATTTTGAAGCAAATATTTTTTTTATTAATCTAAACAGTGACAGTTTTATTTCAAACGTCCATATATCACCTGCAGCGTTCGTTTAAAACGATTATAAGAAAATTTCGGTTATTAACGTTAATTGTAAGATTTTTGCATATTTTAACGGTAATAGATTTCCTGTTGATGTAAACCCATAACGATCAATGATTGATTATCGTTATAACCGGGTTCTACTGTTGGAATCGTATAATTATAATAGAAATCGTGACCTGAAAACACAGAAAATTTCGTCAATTTCCCAATTCGAAAACTATTAAAGACAAATCGAATCAATAAAATTAATAAATAATTGCTTTGTTGATTGAAAAATCGATAAATTAATTAAATAAATTTTGTTTGGAAGAAACGAGTTAAATCTATAATATATTAATTAATATTCGAAATTGTTGGAGTTAATTATATGGTTCGTATGTAAAGAAACAAATTAAAATGCCACCAGAAAAATTTGTTCAGCTTAATTGGTTTCTCATTTCAAAATGAATGGAGTACAAACAGCAGGTATTTATGTACAAAATATCTAGTTTTGATGATTTTCTTTAACAGTAAACAGTTATTTTGTAATTTTCTCGTTTCTGTGAGAAATTTTGTCGGCTGCACTCAGTTCCATGGACGAAAAACACAACAACAAAAATTCAACTGATTTTGCAACTGAGGCATCTAATTGTGGTGGCGTGTATGGGGTAGTTCTAAGCAAAATCATCTTGATCTTGCAAGACCAAGACCAGATCGTGCGACTAAAAGCAAAACCAAATTGTAAAAGTGCGCCAGTTGTAGTGCTTCTTGACACCTGAAAATAATTGCAAGTCCACATATGAAAAGTTTTATTACTTAAATAAATGTCTAACATATATCTACTTAAGTCGACAAGAAGGAAAAGGTCAAGCCTATGCTTATTTACGATGAGGTCCAAAAACAATTGTGATAAGACTATCGCGCGGCCGAATAGTACCTTTAATTTTGTTGCGATTTGCTTAATTTAGTTGCCACCGCTGTATATGGCATTAGACACATTCTTCTCAACCTCCAGGAAGACATTGTCCAAATTGAACTTTTTAGTTGTGATAAAAATCTAATTTTTCACGTGTTTGCACGTTTTAAGAAACTACTCAGAAAGATCAATCGATATGTGTTCAATTTTCTTTATGAAGTCGTACTTTCAAGCCCATTCTGATCTCATGCTCATCTAGCAAAGTCTCATTTGTTTTTCAGCTTTTTTCAGATCCAATCAAGCGCATAATATCACCTTATTCCGGTACAATCCAGGCCCGTCTAGATTAAGCTTTAGTATTGTGCATTCAGGATACTTAGCACCGTCTCGTTGAAGCCACATTTCTAGGTTTTTTGCCTTTTCTGCCACGAAACACCAAAAGTTTTACCACTTCCCGTACCTTTCTATATAGAGTTTTTGACTAACAAACGTATCGCAAGCCAATAAACTATTCATCCTCTAACTTTTTTGCATAACTTGGAATTTTTGTTGTGACAAATATCTTGAAGCACAATTTTTCAAAAAATAGGATAATTTTCTGCAGGGCCGGCCCAAGCTTTTCTAGCGGTTCAGGCGAAGTTATTTTCAAAGTTCAAGCTATTGTACTAATTTCTTTACTAATACTAATCAGAACTGAACAAGGTCCTATACGTAAAATCGAGTACAAGGCACACTAAAAACGGCCGCCTCTAAAATTATGCCGCTCTCGGCAGCTGCCTGCTGTGCTGTGACATCCGGCTGACTTTCATTTTCAGAGCAGTTTTATTTGCTCTAAAATCGGCCTGCTTAAGTGCAAAAATGACAATATTCTCAGAAGAGACTGATATTTAATAAAAGATATACTTGGAATTTTTCAGTGAAATGTGTCAAATATGAAATGAAATAGAATAAATAAGGCAGAAAGATGCAGCAACTTTTAGAAGAGACTAAACATCTCTTGCCGGTAAAAACACCTCAACTGCACAATCAAAAGTCGTCCAGAATCCTAATGATTGATAAATTCCCTACTATCAACCGACAAAGTTGTGGACGGTGCAGCTAATTCCGGATTTAGACTACTAAATTCTGTCTAGACGTACCTACACAAAACTACGCGCGTTATTTTTGTCTGAAAACTCATTGTTAGCGATGATGGCTACTTTATCGTATTGTCCAGCATGGCAATATAGCGTGAATCTATAAATTCCGGGCTTTACAAAATAACTGTGAAATTACCTGAAGTTACCTCGATGCATACCTCAATAAAATATACCTACCAAAAGACGAACTGAAACATTTATGAAATAGATTTTTCAAGACAAATTCAACGTCTATAATTATGAATTTCCATTTCCATCAACTATTTTTTTAGGCAAGATTAATAATAATAATAGTAATAAATTTCAGTAACTAATGTTGCGAGTAATTTATTTCATGCATGCATACCTTGAGATTATTTTTTCCTAAAACAACATTCATAATTCATAGACTCGTTTTTTGTTTTTCGTTTAATATTGACCACCCTGTAATTTAATTAGGTCGAAGTATTCTTGGTATTTTTCTAAGATAATAAAGTAAGATTTCTGTCTATACATAATGGACTTATTCGAGCTTTAAAGAACTGGTTGCCTCCATTCCTTCGGTATTTTTTTTTGTTAACTTTATTATCTTAGAGAACCACCAACTAGATTGTAACAAATCTGGATGATTACAAAATTACATATTCATAAAATTGACTATTTGTAGTCGACAGGAAAAAAAAATCAAGTAATTTAGCAAAAAACCCCATTATCACTCGATCTAAATTAAAATCTAAAGAAGAAAGCGCAGAGGTAAGTTTCTAAAGAAAAAAATCAACGATTAACGATAATTTCCACTGATAAGGCAACATATTTTATATTAGGCTTAAATGAGTCAAGAACCTGTCACGATTATAATTATTTTTTTGACGAAAAACCACAAATAATAAGCACCTTTTGTGTAATTTATGATTTCCATAATTGGAAGTTGGATTTCATGATTTACAAAAAACCTCAGTCGTAAGTCGGGTTATAAGTGAAATAAATCATGTATCGTTTCGAACGATTACAAATGGAAAATTATACACAATAATCGATCTGATGAATTTATTGTCGCCACCCAGTTAACCTAATATTATTTAGATATAAACAATTAAAAAGCACGATTAGCCGACATGTTTAATAACTTGTCCAAAATTTATTACACGCACATAAAACCGGTTATTAAACCAAATTTTCTACATTCAAATTACAATACAGACAGTCCGGTTATAGCGAATATTTCCACTACCTAATTAATTTTTATAATAAAGACAGAGGAGAAAGAAATTTAATAATAATGGTGAAGATTTGATTGAAAATTTTATCTAAACGGTTGCAGTCGAACGGTGGAGAATTGATTAATTATTTAAAGACAATAGGTTCTTAATCAAACTTATTAACTGTGCAACTTTTGTCGGCGAACAATTACTTAAGAATTCACAAGATTAACTCAATTCACCCTCTACCGTTCTTTACTCTTTTCTATACACAAGAGACGTTATTAATCAGAGAATAACCCTCGCCCAAGATATTCCAATAGGGATTCGAAACGATAATCACTGCTGACTTTGCTTTATAAACATTGTAATCGAACGGTATTATTTGCGAATTGTTAACTAATCTAAACAGAACCGCTACCAGGGACGCTTGAATTTGCAATATTTCGAAAATAAAACATTTATTCTGGGAATGTCGATCAATTTTAACTTGATTGACTTGACTTATCAACTTTTCACTTTTCTGTCGACAAATCTGTAGCCACCTTCAGTGAAGTTTTGACTTTTTTCCTATTGTAGAGAGGAAATTTTATGCTGTTGTGTGAACGAGCGTCATGCAAGGGTTCATGAACTTTTTGAAATTGCAAAAATTTCACAGGAACGTACTAAAAACATCAATAATTACACATGAGAAACCAACTCTACCGTGTCTGGTGACAACTGATCAGAAACGAGACAGAGTGAGTGCTTTCCAACTGTTCCAGGGTAATTCAGATAAAATGATCATATTAGGAAAAAAGAGGTCCTCTTTCATTAACAGTTATCCAAGAATAACGCTGGCTTGAAAACATATATTTAGCTTTTTTACGGTGTTAATTTTCACCTTCTCCCGAGGCTTGTACACAGCAATCAATGAATTACTTTGATAAGAGTCGCCCTGAAGAATTGTATCAGACACAGAAGGAAGAGAAGAATTTTCATAAAATACTACAGTGCTAACTGTAAGTTTGTAAGCACAACTCTCCACTTTTCTACCGACAAATTTGCGACCATCTTCAGCGAAATTAAAAGTGTTACCTGCCGAAATTATTCAGATATTTTATGCTGTTGTAAACGACCGTCGTGTAAGCGTTCATGAACTTTTTGAAGTTGAAAAAATTTCACAAGAACGTCCTAAAAACATCAATAATTACACATGAGAAACCAACTCTAGGTGCCGTGCCTGCTGATATCTGATCAGAAACGAGAAAGAGTGTGTGCTTTGCAGGACTGCTTCCAACTTTTCTAGTGTAATTCAGATTAAATGATCATATTAGGAAAAAAGTGGTCCTTTTTCATTAGCAGTTGTCCAAGCACAATTGCACAAAATTAAGCAACGAATATCAGAAAAAAATATATTTAGCTTTTTTACGGTGTTAATTTTCACCTTATTCCGCGGCTTGTAGACAACAATCAATAAATGACACTAATCCACATGTAAACGACTTTGATAAGAGTCGCCCTGAAGAATTGTATCAAACACAGAAGGAGGAAAAGAATTTTCATAAAATACTACAGTGCTACAGCAGAACTCTCCACTTTTCTGCCAACAAATTTGCGACCATCTTCAGCGAAATTTCAATTTTTTTATTTATTATAGAGAGACATAATGCTAACCGGAATTAAAAGTGTTACCTGCTGAAATTATTCAGATATTTTATGCTGTTGTAAGCAGCCGTCATGCAAGGGTTCATGAACTTTTTGAAATTGCAAAAATTTCACAACAAGGTACTAAAAACGTTAATAATTGCACATGAGAAACGAATTCTAGGTGCCACATCTACTGACAACCGATCCGAAACGAGAAAGTATGAATGCATTAAAGGTCCTCTTTCATCAGTAGTTGTGCAAGCACTATTACAGATTAAAGGCTGGTTTGTCAAAAAAAAAGATTAGTCTTTTTTTGGCTGTTAATTTTCACCTTCTCCCACGCCTTGTAGACAGCAATCAATAAATGATAATAGACCGTGAAAGAGTTTATCATGCACAGAAAGTAACATGAAAAAAAAAGAATTTTCATCAAGAACTACAGTATTTATGAACTCTATTTTTTGTCTACCAAAATCTTGACTCGCACGAGAAGAGAGAAAGGGCTTACAGGCGTCTCTCTAACTTGCGTAATCAGCTGTCTCTTTCCCTCTCTTTTTCTCCTCCTGTCATGTACAGCACGACTCTCCATAAGCCATGCCCTGAGAAAGCTCAGCTTTCATGACACGTCAATGATACTTAACGCTCCAAAAACAAGTGCTTCTGTTAATTATATTTTTACAAGTACTACAGTATTTATGAACTAGATTTTTTGTCTCCCAAGGGCTTACAGACGTGTCTCTAACCTGCGTAATCAGCTGTCTCCTCTCCCTTTCTTTCTTTCCACCTGTAATCTACGACACAACTCTCCATTAGCCATGCCCTTAGAAAGCTGAGCTTACATGAAGCGTCAGTGATACATAACGCTCCAAAAACAAGTGCTTCTGTTAATTCCATTTTCACAAGTACTACAGTATTTATGAACTCGATTTACTATTTATACAAACTGTTTTATGGCAAGCCTCCGGGAGTCGCAGGGGAAGAGAGAAAGGGCTTACAGACGTCTCTCTAAACTGCGTAATCAGCTGTCTCCTCTCCCTCTCTTTATCTCCTATCGTCTACAGCAAAACACTCTACAGCCACGCCCTTAGAAAGCTGAGCTTACATGAAACGTCAGTGATAATTTTACAAGTACTAAGACAAATTTTTTGTAAAGAAATAATAACACAACCGCCCGAATACAGTATTTTCTTTGGACTTGTTGATTTTGTAATAGTGTCTTAGCATGTTGGCGTTCAAGATAAAGATAGAGATCGAGATAACGATTTCAGTAGTGAACAACGGACAAATGACGCGACGTTCCAACTTCTTACAGTTTAATCCTGACAAAGTTATTTTGATATCTAAAAGAAAATAAACATTCTTCTAGACACACACACACAGAATACCTGGACTAATCAAACATGTGAATCATAAAAGAGATTGCTTAATAGATAAACTCGACTTTGATACGGTTAGAAATGAGTCTCCAATAATCAAACTCTTTACCCTTTAAAAGAGTGTAAAAGGGTAATCCGGTTGTGATCTTTATATAGGATTAGTAGAGGGTTAAACACACGACACATATCTAATTATAACACATTAAAAGCCATATAATAAGATTAACGAATGAATAGGCCTTGTGTTATTGTTAACATCATGATTGTGACGAATTGCTATTGTTGTTAAACCCATGGAATGCCAATATTTTTATTCATTAGTCGCTGTATTTATTGTTGTAAGTGGACGAGAAGAGTTCGCGGACCTACAGTCTCTTGTTCGTTATTTGAAATATAGTGGCAAAATATTGCTAATATTTATTTTCAACACACACGCGCAGAAAAAAAATAGAAAATTCTCATTAATTATCAACATAAAAGCTCATCAACCTGACGAAAGTTTAATTGGAATATGTATTTAAATATTAATACAGTGATTATCATGAATCACATTTAGTGTTTATGAGTTTTTGAAAGTTAAACACACAACTCCACCATCACTAACAACTCTTATTACAATCGAATGTATTATTTACACACATGAGTCACCGTGGAAATATAGGTGGTGAAAACAACTAAACCAACCCTTAACGATGTAAAATCACGGATTTCGTACAAACAGGGTGGTGCTACCTATCTAAATCATTATATAATTACGACAACGAAACAGGAAAAAACATCAACGGCCAGACTAATTTTTCTCGACTGAATCATCCCCTAATCATTATGAAACTGAAGGTGGATGTTCTCGCTATATCAAACAATCGAGTGTCTACCTGGTCAACCCCCCGATACAAGTAACACAAGTCTGTTGTTATTTATTTTTATTTTGGGCCGTTTCATGGTTTGTTATGTCGGTTTCTCAGGAGGGTTTATTTTTTAATGATACCTTTAAGAATAGAATGCCGCCAAGTTTGGGTCGACAATAGATGGAAATTTTATGAATTTTAGGTAATGCAGGTGGAATTTTCTTTATAAAACTATTTCAAAATAGACGGCAACAAAAACTGTTGGAATTATTCACAGTTGACTAAATTACATGTGTCAATTATTTCGGTTCTGTGACTTGTCGCTACATATTATATTATCTTCTTAACGGATGAGCTTCGTTTTACAAAAGGTGCACTTTTTCAAAGCCACAGCCGTGGATAATTCGTTTCGAACAAGGAAACAATAAATCAACAACTTGGGCCCAATAATCTATTTAGATATGGTGGATCCGGATCAGGAGATGCAATAACGTTTGATATACACTAGGTTTTTTTTTCATTACAATTGATAACAATGCTGAACATTCTAATCGAGTTTGATTCGAATTGGTTAATTAACTGTAGTTATCATCAATTAGATAGCGAAGAAAAAACTCTCACTATAGTGTGTAAATGTTAAAATAAATGATTAACAAATATTTATAAATTCAAGTCTCGAAAAACCTAAGTGGAATGTCTTGTCGTTCATTTGTCCTGGGTCAAATGTTTAAATTTGTTTTATTGTCTTTAAGAAAAACAAAATGCATCAATCGAGGCGAGCTTGTTTTTTTTTTGGAGAATTTACTGTAATACCTGTTCGCGCACAACTTTCAATTCTCAGTATTGACCACCCTTCATTCCATATGGCTTAATTAAGAAGCCACAACGGCATGTAAATCTGTTTACGCCACTATTTGAATTGCATTTGGTAAAAGAGACTAATTATAGAAAGTCTACTGAATAATTTCGGTAAAAGTAGAATTTCTTAATTTGTTTCGATACTGAGACTGCTTTAATCGAGACGATGAGAATTCTTTGTGAAATCAAGCAATTCCACGGAAATCCTAATTTTCCACAAAAGGTTCCGGTCAATTAAAGTAGGTTCTGTTTCGAAAGCGGTCTTTCACGAATAAATGCGACAAGCTATAGTTGAAGTTTGGAAGATAAGATTTTAGATTGACTAATATTCAAGCTTCACTCAAGCTGCAAGCGGTCAAGTTATTGGACAAAAATTTTCCAAAAATAATTCAGAAATTAGTAGAGAGAGCAACTCGTTTCGATATTTGTTTGGAATAATTATTCCAAGGGAGGTGTGTCCGGGTGTGTCAGTTGTAAAGTGTAATACTATAATGTTTACGGAAAGACTGTGTAATAGTCACGTTCTAACGATTCAAAATATATAAACAATTAATATAATTTAATTTCAATTAGCCTGTCGTAGTGTTTAGTTGGACGCCAATGGTTCTCCCACTCTTAGGCCACACCTCACTGCACATTATTCGTAAATTACTTCAATCTCAGTAAAATCCCCCGTCCCCCAGTTTAGGCTAACCTCAGGGAAACAGACCATAGCACAAAACCATAGATTTTGAAGTCTAAAATCACCAATTTTCTCTAAATCCAATATGACGATTTTATGGCTTGTTTCTGCTAATTACTACAGGGGAGATGTGTCCGGGTGTGTCAGTTGTAAAGTGTAATACTATAATGTTTACGATAAGATTGTGGAATAATCACGTTCTAACGAATCAAAATAAATAAACAATTGTCTAGGCGGTATTAGAGATGAAAAATGAGATTTTTTCTACCATTGAGAATTGATCTCACTGTGTTTTGCACGCCACACTGCACTTTATTGGTAAATTACTTCAATCTCAATATAATCCCCCATCCCTTAGTTTAGTCTGTCCCCTCGAAAACAAGGTATAACAACCACAAACGACAATTTTAGGCAAAGCTCCAGGTCAGATTGTTGGAGTCAATTGAGTAACGTTTGAGCTCCGCCTAATTTGTAATAATTGTTGAAATTAATGACTAGACTATTGAAAAATCAATTAATATTGTCTAACAGCTTCAGATATTACTACTTAAAAGCTTTGGCTTACTTTACCTTCTAAATTTTAGAAATTTGTAAGCTTCTAGAAAGACTTTTTGAAGCCTTCTACTACAATAAATTCAATCTGGATGGAATATGAAGGGAACATACAATATAATGGAAAATAGCCGATAATTTGAGGATTCTACTCGACCCGACTACCTAGTATATACCGTATTTCATTCGATGTTTACAGTAGTACTTCACAAACAGATACACAATGTGAAAATTAATTGACACGCCCCGCAAATGTTCCTAGACGTTTGAATGATCTCTAATTACTTATTGTAGTCGCCATAAAAGTTCCACATTCCTACATGAAGACAAACGATTTCGACAGTCTTTTTTTACCATTTGACTATTCCGGATTTGTATTTTGCAGTCGAGAAAATACGTAGCAGTATCTTGATGCAGCGTAAAGGTTGCAGAGTCATCGACGACAGTTTTAGGAGAAGCTTCTAAGCTCCAGTCCAGAATATAGTGCTGGAGTAGAACTACAAAAGTCCAAAATTTGCATAATTTCCCGAATTCTAATGGTATAGTTACCAAATTTCTTCATATGTGCGCCAGAAGGAATTTCAAAAATTATTAGCGAAGATTTGCGGATAAGAAAATTATTTATAGGGTAAATTACGGGAAGGCGCCTCAGGCGGAGACATACCACATTCCTAATATTTTCCGATAGTTGATAGAGCCCTTGTGCCTTATTCATATTAAGGGCTACTACAAGTGTAAAGCAAGCACTTACTTTAATAATTAATTAATTTTCCCATTTATTAGTAAAGAATCCGATTTTTGCTATTGTGAGTTCGTTTTTGTACGTGTCTTTAACAATCTGTAATGGCCTTAATGTGTTAAACATTTTAAGATGCCAAGAACAAGAGGTAAATATAATGTTTCAAAGGCACAGTAGACTGAAACTGGCCTTAGAAATAGTAACATAAGTGAAGTATCTCCAAAAGAGCTCTAAAAAGATGTCCTCAGTAGGAAAATTTTACGATTAATACGCCACTTTAGAAACCTGCCCTTTAAGTGCCTTTTGGTTTTATTCCTCAAGTAAAAGTAGAATTATTTTTATAATTTGCAAAACTTTATTTACCCTAAACTTGTCGAATGAAAATCCAAAAATTTCAATGGTAAGTCGTCTCCTGAAGTCTTCTATTAGTTTTTACGTGAAACTGAACAAAGAGTTTGTGTAGAAATTTGGAAGACAGGAGGAAAACCCTAAATCGAGACGTGTTTTTATAGAGCCTCTACTTTATTTACCACCTGTCTATGTGAAACTTGACCAATCGTTCTGCAGTTATAAAGCAAAATAAGACTTATGACACAACAGAATGGGAGTTAAGAAATAGTTCGCACGTGACTTTTAGACTTTTCTGTTGTCACAAAGACCTCACAGCTACCTGAACCTATTCATGTACTTATGGCAAATATTTCTTGCATCTACTTTCTAATAAAGCGAAAGTTTACCTAGTCTGAAAAGTTTATATTTTAAGCCCAACTTTTTATTCAGACTGACCCCGATTCGTGTCTGAGAGCTTGCTTCATCGTTCAGATCAAAGAAATATGAACATAAAAGCGTTTTTTTTTTGCATGAAAGGGGGCATTTTGATACCTAGAAGAAATATTTACTGGGAGCTTTAAAAATAGACACACTTTATGACAATTTGAATTTCAATAATTCCACGACAAGAGTCGGTTCGATTTAAACTAAATACCGAACAAAACGCTAAGGAATTCTATAAATACCTCGTAAAAATCAGTAGATTAAAGGTAAGAAACATCTGCTATCAACTTCAACTATTAATTAAATGTTCACTTTAATAATTCCTTCGTAATTTAAATTTAAATTGAAATATTAAGCGATTTGAGTGATATTAAACCGGATTCAAGCTTTTTTTGTTATTAGATCGAAGAATAATTGTTTTTTTTATTGTAAAATTGATGTGGTAATGTGGTTTAGCATTTTTTTGCAATTTCTATACTTGTAGATAGTCAGATAGGCAGTATGATTAATATATTTTTGATTAGTCGAAATATCATTTGCAAGATCTTTGATTAATAATAAGCAATAAAACGTGCAATACAAGAACTCGTTAAATGTCAAAAGATAAAGCTCAAAAGCCAATAATTATCCGTGGTTCGTGGAACAGCAACAACAAAAAAAACGCAAAAGTTTTCTATATTAATTTGCGATTTTTAAATCAATTGTTAATTATAAGTTTGCTAATAATCGAATAATTAAAAGTTTGTTTTAAGTAAAGAATAGATTTCCAAGTCGTCGTACATAATAAAAGATCCATAAAATGTAAATAGAGCCAGTCTATTTTGAATTTACAACCTTTAGATGACTTCTTTTCATTGTTTACTGAATTGTACCAACAAAGGCCAGCAATAAACCAGTGAAGTTTAAGTTAAAAATTTCGTTAATTTCCATTAATGTTCGTTTCAGTGTAAATATCAATGAACTCTTTCATTATCTATACACAAATGTTTTTGTTGTTCCTTTTTTCACCTGTCTTATTGTTATTGTTGTGTCACCTAATTAGAAGCGTTTTTGTTTCTGTTGTTTTGTTTCAGGTAAAAGTTCTTGTACACTTACCACCAGTCAGCATCGGTTAATTGCAATAGAAGCGTCCATAGAGCGACGGAAACGAAAAGTCCCGCGCCGCGACGCCTCATATCGCCAATCGTTCTCTAATTCTCTTCTTTGAACAATCACAAATACCAACAAATTAATTGAGAATTTAACAAAAAAAAACAACAATAATATTCACTTGTTGGTTTTTACGTTTCAAAACACACCAAATCGAAGCATGTAGACACTTGCTGCTTGCACCTAAACCAGTTATAAACTGACACAGGAGAGAGTGTTTGTAGATTTTGTGGGATTCCTTCTGAATGGTGTGTATGTGTGTGGGGTGGTAAATGTCTGTATACCGTATATACGGTATATACCTAGATGGTTTTTTTTTGCTGTATGTGTGGTGTTATAGTGAAGAAGAAAGAAAACGGCGCCGACGTCCGTTCTCAAACCAGAAGGCGGTACACAAATCGTATTCATTTTAGTCAACTATTGGACGCGGTCGACTGATTGACACGCCTTCCTCATCGACCACTTCCGTACACCACGTGCACAATTGTTATTATTATTATTATTATTATCTCAATCATAATTACCTTATCACCGAACTAAATAAAATGCGAAACCAATTAAAAACGTTCTCTTGTTCTTATATAAATTAAAATTGATTGGCTTAATGAAAGATGACCGATGGTTGGAACGCTACTGACCGGTTTTCTACCTACTTTGAAGACCTCCAGGAAATTCTACACATCAACGAAATAATTAAAGATGATACATCACTATCAACAACAATATAAATCGAAAAAATTCAGCTCCAATGTGTGGATGTGTTTTGTTTCTTAGAAGATACCGCTCAATTTGTATATTTAAGCCCTTTCAATATACGCAAACGTAAGAAACTGTCGTGTTTGTGTATGTTTTAGTTGCTCGTCATTTTTGTTTTCTTCCATTTTGGGTCGGCGGCACTTTTGTACGACTTTTTTGATTGTTTAGAAAAACTTTATTTGTCTAACATAAGCTGTTTACACAATGTGCGATGCGGCGCCCCTTATTCTAAAAGATTCTTTACACTTACCCCCGTCACGCCCGTTCTATCATCTGTTTGATCTTATTTTATAACTTGAATTTGAATTGTGAAAGACAATGTATGTGGAGACAAAAGTCGAGTTAAGTGGGTCGATTAGGGAGGTATTTAAATTAGACTCAAACTTTGGACAAAATAGACTAGGCAGAAAGTTAAAGGGTAGCGAAATTATTCTGGAAAATTAGCATTAGAACCAGCTGTATCAGAAATTTACCGGTGAAGACCAGCGAATCAAGTTCAAACACCATTTTCATTTGTAAGATTTTCTAATTCTGAGAAGCCACAATTCCGAGTCTACTTTTAAAGGATGTTGACACGCAACTGATGTAACTTTAAAACGTATTTGTAAAGTATTTAGAGCTAAAACGAAACACTTAGAATGTACTACATATTGTCCTTTTCCCGTCTATGCCCTTTGTCTTTTACTGTTATTACGTATTATTTTCAATACTGTGAGTGATTTTCAATATTTTAAAGGGAAAGCTTACAGCTTGTTGATTTCATTTTTTCGTAATTGGCTTAGCAAGAAAATACTAAAATAATAATTACAGGTAAGACTTGTTTAAAAATTGATATGTTGATACTTTTTTTATTTTATTTTTTTTTGTATAAAACTTTGAAATTAGTGCCATCTAGGTGTTGATAGTTCGACCATAACTATCGACAGAAATCTAGTTTTTACAGGGGTATGAACAACGAATAGTTGACCAGGGGCGTCAGTTAGGGGTACTTCTTAAATTATACCCAAATCTTCATTGATACAATTCTCGAAATTATTAATTTGATTGTCTTCTTTTTCTCTGCATCTCGATTTTTTTCAAACTCCTATAGATGACCAGAAAAAGATTAATCTATTTTATGTTCTCTTATGAAGCAGTTGACTTTTCGGCTTTAGACAATATTTAAAACACGGATCGATAGCTTTGGCTTACAATTGGACCTCTTTTTAAGAAGTCTAGATCGAGATTTTGGAGTCAAAAAGACCCTTAAAGTTGCTACTTAGATCAAAATTTTTATTGAGGAAAGTTTTTAAAAGAAGATATACCTACTTATGTTGAAAGATTTGATGACCTATAGAGAGGAGAGAAAATATATATCTAACAGTGTTGGACAAATGCCCAATACTCAGGTGTCTTGGACCTGAGTTCTAGCTTGAGAACTTGAACTCCCTACCTGCAGTTATTATTATGAGAGATTCACAAAAGACAAAATTGTAGGTACACAATTAAAAAATATGTTTTGCTGGAAAAAAAAAACTTTTACTCTTCGATAGCTAAACGGTTTCTGTAGAGCATCTACAGAATCGATCACGACTTTCTCTGAAGGAAACCCATGGATTTCTTAAAAACTATTTTATCTTCTTCAGCTTCCGTCCAGTTCTCTTGATTTATTTGTTTTGAAAGATCTACTTGCGTCGCATGAATATTTATTGTCATCTCCCTCTTCTTTATTTTTGGACTTTCAATTCACTCCAATTTCTTCGGTTGCAATAAAATATATCGACCGATCACGATGTGTTAATCATTCACGGCCCACTCTGCAACATCCATGTTGCAAAAGTTAGTATTGCGAAAATTACGTTGCCTACTATTGCTTATTTCTACTTAAATAGGTAATATATTTTAAATCCTCAAGCTTTAAGTTTTATTACTATTTCTATCGATTTATTTTATTCGTCGCAGTTAGTGTTTGACGCGCCCGATACGTTTCCAGTGTCGTAGGTAGGGATGGCTGCCAGCGCTGCAAACCTTAAAGAGGCACACTCGCAGCCTGTGAACCGCCGAGGAACAGACACATTAAGAACTTAGCCAAAATTAAAATACGAGTTTATGCTAAGTTGTACTTGATTACGATAGGTTCTTAGAGAATCTTTTCGTTTTTCTAAATAAATTCAAATTTTGACATGGACGCTTATGACAAAAATTGTTAGGTAACCGTTGAGTAACGATCACTGTTGACAAATATTAAACAAACTACTTGGGGATGTCAAATTACGGTGAATGACCACACCAAGGTTCGGATATTATCACAGAAATAATTCATAACAGTACTCAGTTATTGCTATAATTGCTATTATTACTGTAGTAGTTTAGTATGAGCCTAGCAGCGTGATAAATCCTGATTTCAAAGATACCCAGAACCAATCTATTATTTAGACTATTTAGAGAGTAGTGAAGAAGACATACTGTACTATTATGTTACCTTACATTTAAAAAAGTGTTACTGCAAAACAACTTCTCTGGGGCGTAATTCAACTGCCGATAGGGGCATGACCCGTAGCTTGCCAATTAAGTGCTCGGTTTACAAAACATCTAGAAACGAAAAGGACGGCGTTCCCGAGTATTCTGCCACCGATGTATACTGCTCTAATAGCGAACGGTATGGCCTTTCAGAATAAAATTCGTTAGTACGACATTGTTCTGGACATACAGTAAAGGTTTAGATCGGTCTCGGCCTAACTGAAGTGCTAGAAAAGCCTACAAGAAAATCGGTAGTCTGGCCCACACCTTGTCGAATTAAGCCGAAAGGCAGGTGTCAAATAAAAACGCTTGGACTTCATGCCCTGTTGATGCGATAAAAATTCAGGAAAATTTTTATTGACCTTCTAAACAGAATAGCCAAAAACTTTTTCCATGGTCTATGGAACCAGGTGCGAACCATTTACCCCATCCTAGAACGTCCCTAATACTTTCGGATTCATCAATTTCAATGAAAAGACTGGATTGTTTCGATTATATAGCAAATGATTAGCTTGAGATAACAATATTATTAGCTTTGTGCGACTTTTCGTTTTATTTCTCGGTATATCTCGTAACTACATTTTTTGCGAAATTGAGATTTTTAGTACGGTGAGTACCCCAATTTAGTGTAAACAACTTAAAATGTGCAGAATGACAATAGAAGTTTTTTAGAGGTCTTTATTTACCTCGTATTTACACCCTCTAATTTAAACATGGCGTATCTACATTAAGTACCGCAGAAATTGTTTACATGGGGCGGCTAACGCATTGCTTTCTGGTATAACTTTCTAATAATACATTAATTAAACTGGTAGTTAATTTTGTGTCAAAAAATCTCTTTTAATGATCTTACAATATTTTTTTTTAAATTATAACCTCGTATCTACATAAAAGTTACCAGAATGATTATAGCAATAACTCGTATCTACGTAAAATCATCCACAGAAAACATCATCAGCTCTTGATACTTATCCATGCTCTTGTTTGCCAATGTCAATTGATGACAATCATGAATTTTTCATTGATCTTTATAAATTGACACGAAAGGAGTCTAAGTTTGATATTTACTATTAATATTTATGTATTTTGGATATTAAAAACAGTTTTTATTGATTCCTGAAAAATTACGATTTTGTAGATACCAGATATACCCAGAAAGGCAGGGTTCGGAAAAGTACATGTAAAAAATATTTACTACATATAGTACGTCTACGCGTAATTTTTGATGCAGTAAATGTAGTTTACGCAGTTTATGTAGTAAATACTGTCTAATATCAAATTTCTAATATATAATTGAACACAGAGCCTGCTTTAGCTGCTCTAAAGCCCGGATCAGCATTTCGCTTGGGCTCTAAATAAAATGCAAACAATCATTATCTGCCTTATCTGTTAAATATTTACGTATAAAATGTATTTTTTAAGTACTTTCTGTTAAAGTCCTACTTTATTGACTAAAAACTTGTTGGTAAAGTAGTACTTTATCCACCTCAATGATAAAGTGTTTACTTTACCCACTTCAACGGTAAAGTGTTTACTTTACCGTTGAGTAAACACTTTACCATCGAGCAACTTCATAGCAACACCATAGCAACCAACAGCAAATAAACAAAAACAATTGCTAGTTGTTGGAAATATCTTTAGTGTTATGCAATGGAATTAGATGAAATTTATATGAGCCATGTAGCACAATATTTTGAAAATCTGGATGTATCCGTTTTTGAAAATTTATACCTGTTATCGAGAACATTGAAGAAAAGTTTCACTGAAAACTATTCCCTGTTATTTTGAAAACTAGCAGTCAACTCAAATGAAACAGAGAATGAAGATATCAAGCTTTATTATATTAATTCTTGCTCTGAATTACAAAAAAAAAACGATCCGCATAGTAGATATGTAGTAAATACGTAGTTTTTTATGAATTTTCTACGTTGTAAATGAAAAAATTACGCGTATTTTATACCGTAAATTACGTCGACATTAACTACTTCCGAACCTTGCAGAAAGGGGACGTCATGGGGACGTTTTGCTGAATCCATTAAATTTAACGCCGCCACTGTCCGCAGTTATTTAGATTCTGGTTATTTTCTTGTTTTAATTTAGGGGAATTTCGTTATAAAAATGTGTATTGACGTTTATCGATATCAGATGTCGCCACCATAGATATGTCAATCTTTCCATTCTTCAAATGTCAAAAAAAAATTCTGGTTGTTGTGTTAATTGTTTGTTAATTTATTAAATTAATTAGTTATTATAAGTGAAGACGAAATATGAAATCACCAAAGATATAAAGCATTCCAAATTGTTGACTAATTTATTGTAAACCATAAAAATCGAAGTAATTTTCACAGGTATATCGTAGAAATCCATTTCTTTTTTACTGTAGATAGTCATAATAGTAGTACGTATATATATATATATATATATATATATATATATATATAGGTATAAGTGTGGTATTATTGTTTTTTTTCCGTCGTTAATCGTAATGATCGCATTCAAAATGAAAACTAGTTTTAACTACAATTAGATGGTATCATATTGTCGTCACAATTTACGATCATTATTACTATTATTATTTAAAATAATTTACAAAATTATTTATGATTAAATAAATGAAGATTGTTCTAAATTTAACCTAAACGATAATTGTAAGTCGATTTTATTAATGATACGCTTGTTCTAGGTCTTAATCGAAAATGCCAGGTACTAGTTTAGTAGTTCCGGTTGTACTGTGGGGCAAATATGCCCCAACACATTGTATCTCATGTATATATCTATCGAAAGATCAAAAAACTCTAGCAACGGGCTGTTATGACGGTCAAATTTGTCTGTGGTAATTATTGATTTTTCCCCTTTTGTTTGCTTGCCAAATACTTAAGTTGTGTGGTTGTCTTTTTTGTTGTAAAGGCAAGTGAATCCGGACACACTACAAATGACACCTAGATGTTTATTAGTCGGCCATACAGCCCCTATTTTGTGTATATCGAAAGCATCAATTATACAAGATAATAATTATATTGTATCAAGTTCGGAGGCCGGTGAGATGTGTTCATGGGATTTAGTTGATGGGAAGTGTCGTGAAACAACAAAATTAACACAAGTACACACAAATATGCAGGTAAAAATTCGAATAAATTATAATGTAATATAAAGTCATGTGATTTGGTGTGATGTTTACATAATTCCATAAATCATTTTACATGTGTTGTTTGATTTTCTTATTATTTTGAAATTTACAGGCCTATCATATGTGTAATTGTGAAGATGTACGATTATTTTGTAATGGTTATTATCCAGAGATTATGGTAATGGATCCGTTTAGTTTAGAAGTATTATTTGTGTTATCATCGAAACAGAATCCTGATTGGATTAGTGCATTACATGTAATTAATAATTTTAATCAACGATTACAATGCTCATTTGCGGCTTTAATTATTGAAATTGAAACCAAATTCAACTTTCAAATAATTAATTTTTGGGTCATTAAGTATTCCTAAAGTCGATAAAATTGCTACTTCTCGTTTGTTGAATTATTAAATACTGTTTAGAACAGTTTGTCACTCACTTATTTAGTATTCTTAACTTTATATAAGTTTAGAAAAGTCAATAATTCTTAGAGAATCTCATAGTTTTGTTTGATTCAGATGCACGTTTTGTTCTATTTTGCAGAAGATGTGGTCACTTTTAGTCCCAAATTCTCAATAATTTTTGAAAATTTTGAAGCTTGTAAATAATTTAACCAGTTGACGTGGAATGATGTGCTAAGCACGTCCACTATCAGTTGTGGCATAGTCAGAAAAGACTACCCTGTTGGTTTATGTGCTCTTTTATAGAGTACTTAAAAATACATATTTTCTAATTTTTATGTGTGAAAATTACAATTATGCTTAATTATAGCAAGTGGGAAAAGATATCTTTTCAAAATTTCACTTAGTGAAAATTATTTTTGCTAGATCAAGTGGTTAATTTGATATTTTGAACTTGGAATGAATTTAATGCCAAATTCCAGTGTTTTTGTGTAGTACTCATTGTGTGTGTTATATAGGAAAAAATTACCCACTTTAACGGCTGTTTGGTAAAAACCCCGTAATTATTGAAGGATATAGCAGTTGTTGCCTTAAGGAAGTTCCTATTTTTATTGACATTTTGTCCAAATCTTCGATAACTTTTGGGAAATTCAAGATTTCCATCGATTTATGAATATGATAATTTCTATTTGTGGTAAATTTAGTATCAAATTCTAACTGTTTTTGTTTAGTATTCATCGATTTGTACCGATTCTGCTTATTTTTGTTGGCAAATCCTCAACAATTCTTGAAAAATGTCGTAGTTTTCATATACAATGTTGTGTTACTTTTAGGATTTCCCAGTTTTATTGATTTGTTGTCAAATTCTTAATAATGGTTATAAACTGTCAGTTTTTTTGTATTCTTTCTTCGAAATTGGCCCGTTTGTATCCCGTCGATAATCCTTTGGAAATTTCGACGTGTTCACCCGAGTTAATTTGTGGGATTTTAGACAAAAAAATAGATTCTCAATAATTTTTGACACATTTTTATCGATTTAAGCAGATATCTTGTGCATTTTTATAGATATTTTATTACCCAGTTCTCAATAGTTGTATAATTTTAATCGTTTTAATCTGATAATTTATGTTATTTTGAAAAAAAAAACTTGCTAGTTTTAGTGATTTTATATCACAAATTTCCCAATTATATCTATTTTTATTTAATCTAAAATTTTACAGCTTTGTAGGATTTAATCGGACGCTTTGTATTATCTAAGAGTTATTTAATTTTACTGATTTTTAATGCTAAATTTTCAATTAATTTGTCTCAATTTTAGTTTTCGTTGACTTATTTTAGAATTTGCCTCTTTTTATTATTTATTAGCAAATACTCGGCAGTTCTTGAGAGACCAGTTTTAGTCGGCAATATTTTGAGTTATTTAGTCGCATTACATTAGTTTAATCAGCGCCAAATCTTGTATTATTTTGGAGAAATCACTTTTGCACTTAAATTTTCCATTTTTTTAACCGTCTCTACTTTAGAAATCTCGTAGTTATGGTGTCCAAAAACTTAAGAATTCTAGAACATTTTCTAACTTTGATCGATTTTAAGTGGTACTTTATGTTACTTTGAGGAGATTTCCAATTTTTACTCAAATCAAAACAGGCGTCAACTAGCGTTATTAGTGACGCATTGGAGTTGACAAGAGGGAAAAGTCTTTGCTTTCAATGCCCTTAGGAGAAGTCCTTCAATGCAAAAGGTTCTGCTTATCGCGAAAATGAGAGTACATTAATTAATTGAGAACAAAATGAAGTCATTCCGAGCTAAACTTAAACTTGAAACCTGACTCGTGGAATTCTTAAAATATTAATATATAAATAAGCTATTATCGTCATATTAATTGGTGATTAATTGGTGTTGAGAAACGTCGTCGGTTTTCCTTAAATTAATAAAAGCATGTGATCTTATCCAAAATTCTTTGATGGTAGTCTCATTTCCTCGACCAACATTCAAAAAGAATCACTTTATCCTGTAAAATTGAAAGTATAGATTTATCCCTCTCGTCAACTCCATCCAGCGACTGTATTTTTAATGTTTTTTCTGGGTAGTTCGGTCTTTTCCTCAGATTCTCATTAATTCCTGGAAAAGGCTGGATAAGCATATTAAATCTGCCCTCAGAGATTTTTGAAAATCGTTATGGTTTATCGATTCATAATTTAAAAAAAAAACTGAAAATTTTCAGCTTTCAAACTCAAAGGGCTATGACATAATTACAAAAAAACGTGTTTTCCAGTACTTATTTTTTGATGACTATTCTGAAGATTTTTCAATGAAACTTTAATAGGAATTTCTGAAAAAAGTTTTTTTTTTGAAAATTTCTAATTGATTTTACAAAATTATAAAAATTTTATCGTTATTTTTAAATATGTTCCTGGCGGGTGACATTCATGAAATTCTTACAGAAAACTCCTTTTTACCCTTAATTGGTGCAACATAGTCAAAAAAAATATATATCGATTTTTACGTAATCTCTTCTATAATGCACTATTTATTGTTGCAAAATACTCTTTGTTTAAGAATGCATTAAAAAATATGATAACTTTTCCTTTCTGTTACTCAATGTTAACATGAATGGTTGCTATCAAAAAAAAGTTTTGTTAAAAAATATTCAATAGAAATCACGAAAAAAACGTTTTTTTTTTTAATTATGTTGTAGCTCTTGCGTTGGCTGAAATTTTCAGGAATAATGTTTTTTTTTAAATCAATTAATCTGGAGGCAGATTTCACATGCTTCAGCTATACCCCTTCCAATTTTTATTTTATTAACGAATTCTCTAGACTCTTCAGTAAACCTATTTGGTCTATTCACCATTTTCACTTACTTTTGTCTATGTAGTTGCAGCAATGGGGGATTCTGCTGAAATTTATAAAGAAATAGAATCTTTCCCAAGGGTTGTAACTGACATTTGAAGGTCGGAAATATTGAACTCCAACCATTTTGAACGCATTTGAACTGATTCCCACTTTATTCCAGAGATTGATTATTTATGTTAGTGAATCAGAATGAATACAGAAGTTCTTTAAACAATGCACATAGCTTGTCTTTTGCTAACAGTCACCTTCTTCATTTAAGGAAAATCAGTTTTTCGCTAAATTTTCATTGTCCACATTAGTTTTTTTTTTGTTCTATTCAATAACTACTGCCTCTTTTAGGCGCCTCAAAATTACAAAAATGAGCTTTTGTTGTCGCTTACGTTGAATTATTTTCGATGACTTAATTAATTAATTGATTATAGGTATTGAGACCTGTTAAACGTAAAGACGATGTTGTATTAGCACTCACAACAACTGGTATGGTAAAAGTTTGGACATTATTAGGTCATGAAAATAAACATTCAGAACCGATTTATGAGAATGAAAGTAAACAAATAAAAATTTTAAATGCTGTTTGTATACAATGTTGTGCATATAATCAACGTACAGTTTTAGTTGTATGTACGAAATATTGGCAAATATACGATGCAGGTTTAATTATTAAATATAAATAATTATTTATATGACATCAAAATAGAATAATAATAATTAATTATTGTTTCTTTTTGTTTTTGTTTTTTCAAATGAATTTTAGGCGATTTTAGTGTACTGTGTTCGTATTTGGCACCAAGAGGTGAACGTTGGATGTCTGGTGATTTTCTATCAGTTGATCGTATAATTATGTGGTCAGATGCTGGCAAAGGGTATCTCTATAGTTTACCAGCTAAGTAAGAGACTTACAATCAATTTTTACTATATTAGAATTATTTAATTATTTTAAAGTAAAACAGAGAACATTAAACAAATAGTATTAAACTAACAACAATGGTTGAGGTTTTTCTTTTTTACAATAAAGCTGTTATTTATTTATTTTTGTTGTGGTTGATGCACCAAAATTTTAGCTAATTGACATAATTAATACATGTATTTTTTTTGTTTTCATCATGGATACCAGAAAACTACGTGGCAAGAATATCATGAATAGGTTAGAGAATCATTGCATATTCTTTCTATTCTCCATCTGTTTTTGTGTTTTGTTGGTTACTTTGCAAGTTTTGCTTTTGTTTTACAAATTCTAACAGATAGTGTGGTGATTGTTGAAATATTACAATATTTGTTATAAATAACAATTTTTAAATGCACAGCTTTCGCTTTAATTTCCTTCTAATTTTTATTGTTTCTAGTGATCATTCTCATCATACAAACCGTTTGTGATTATAAAATTTTATACAAATTAATTAATGCTTATAAATCTATTTACTACTATTTAATTATGTTTTTCTCCTAACTTTTCTGTGGGTTTACTATTTCACAAATCGATTCATTTTTATTAATTTTACGTTAATTTTACAGTAGTATCCCCGATAACAAAGATTTCCATACTCGAAGTACAGAAGCAGATACACCATTTCTATACTGTTCTCTCATACATCCTGATAATAAGGTTCCAAACATCAATTTCTTGGTATATTTTTAAATAAACAAATAATGTTTTTAGCCTTTATCATGTCCGCCAGCTATGCGTTTCGTTACAACGCAAAAACAAAATAAAACCTATCGTTATCTATTACGGGGTGATTCAGAAGGGCACGTTTGGGTATGGAATATACCGGAAATTTCCGCTGCACAATTATATGAATTACAAAATCAAAATCCACCACAACCGGTTAAAATGTCAGCAACAATAACGACGAGTTTATCGGAAGCATGGTCGAGTATGAATCCGAGTCCTGTTGGTATTTTAGATCAATTGGAACGTAACGGACATTGTATTATGGAAAAATATTCGTGACGTTTTTTTAATTAATTTTTTTATAATATTGTAGCAATAAAACTAACAGCGAGTATCTATTTGCCGGCTCAGAGTCGTTTAGTTGTTGGTAGAGAAGATGGTAGTATTATTATTGTTCCTGCTACACAAACTGTAATGTTGCAATTATTACACGGCAATCACCAACAATATAAAAGTATTTATTGTTATTGTAGATCGTTGATATTATTGTTTATAATTGTTTTTTTAATTAAGGTTGGCCTCCACATCAAGTATTGTCAGGACATGGTGGACGTGTCAATTGCCTTTTATATCCGTATAGAGAACATAGTCGTTATGATAAGAATCATTTAGTCTCAGGTGGTGTCGATTTTGCTGTATGTTTATGGGATTTGTATGCTGGTACATTGATACATCGGTTTTGTGTACATGCTGGTGAAATTACACAATTATTGGTGCCGCCCAGTAATTGTAGTGTAAGTCAATCTTTTTTGCATACAATCGCTCACTAAATTCGTGCAATTTTTGTTGATAAAAATTGAATAATATTGCATTATATTTTAATTAGATAGAGTCTATGATTGCGATTTCGCCCTGGTGGTAGCACCAGACTCGAAAAGATTTCAGTTTTTATAAATTGCCTTCATGGTACGCGAAAAATATGCGAAGACGTAAATAATCATTAAAGGTGCTTAGATATGCGATTTTTCTCCTAGGCATGTCACATCAATTTGATAAAATTTATTCCTGAAACTTGAAATTGGTCCGTTTTTGAAAGGTTTGATAAGTGTGGACATTAGAGTGAGCCAAAATGACTAACCTGTTGAAGTTTTGATCTCAAAAGGGCCTATACGTTGAAAAAAAAAATTCTCCCATTGGGAAAATTTTTTAGTTCAATTTTAAAAGGTGTCGGTGGCCATTTGAAATTTTTGTCCATTAAAAATACTATAACTTTTGAACCGTTTAAGATAAAAATTTTATCCAGGCACATTCTTGTAGGGCATTAAATTCTCTAAAAAATGCTTCAGAGTTGATTTTTTTAACTCAAAAATTCATATACTTACGGGCTATGAAAGTTGATGAAAAACAGATATGTTTAGTTTAAAGCTATTATGGAAATTTTCATTGAAAATGCTATAACTTTTGAACCGTTTGAGATAAAGATTTTATCCAGGCATATTCTTATAGGGCATTAAATTCTATAAAAAAAATACTTTGAAGTTGATTCTTTCTTTTTTTCATCAACTTTCATAGCCCGTAAGTATATGAATTTTTGAGTTAAAAAAATCAACTTCAAAACACCTTTTTAAAGAATTTAATTGGATAAAATTTTTACCTCAAACGGTTCAAAAGTTATAGCATTTTTAATGGACAAATTTTTTTTTGCATGTTATTTAAATGGGAAATTTCAAATGACCACCTACACATATTAAAATTGACCTAAAAATTTTTCTCAATGAGAGAATTTTTTCCCAACATATAGGACCTTTTGAGGTCATAAATTCGATAGGTTAGTCATTTTGGCTCACCCTAGTGCACGTAAATTCTCTCGACTTAATTTTTGCCAATGCCATTAGTCACTCAGAAAATCAATTTTTCGATGGATGTCGAAGAGTAGACTATTCGGGTTGATTCTTGGCTTTATTTTTTCTATGATATGTACACTTAATTTCTGAGTAACATCAGTCACTTATATTAAACAGTCGAGACGCTGGAGTCAGTTAAAAAGCACAAAAATTGAATAAAAAACACGTATCTTCAGCACCATCTCATTAATTACAGGTATTAACTGAACAAATGTTTATCTATCATATAAAAACTACCATCTTTTACCTTCAAAATACCGCCCCAAATGCACAGATAGTAAAATTTTTACAGCTAAAATTAATAAAGCCTAAAAATGACATTTCTTGAAAGTCTTAATTCGAATCGCCGAAACGGGCGCTTATGAAAATTAAATAAAACATAAATTTTGTTCTTTGGGATCCTAAAAAACAGTTCCTCAAAGTTACAGCAAAATGTAAGATGAGTCGGCTTCGCTAATCAGACGATTTCATATGGAATGACCCGTTAGCGAAATTGGTGTAAACGGAATGAGCAATTTTTGAAGCCGAGATCTGGCAAACCTGAGCTTCCCGCTTTACCTTTATAGATTTGTAGGATCGATCATTGTCAACTCACAGAACTGAACTGAAATTTGGCGTTCCCAACAATCTGCCAACAATTTCAGAAATCTTTTGTACGTGCACGAGAATTTGGAGCTGTCAGATTTTATCCATTAGCGAGTTGATCTGATCGGGAAACACATATTGTAGGCAACAAACTGTGGGAGCGATGCGAAAGGAGGTTTGATAGATCTAAATTGGCTGCCCAAATCACACGATCAAGTCGACCTATTGGATCTGCGGAAAAATGCTGTCTCTGTCTAGTTATAAGAAAACAATTATGTTATAAAGAAAGAAGCTAGTAATAAAGAATTTGTCCCACAGAGAAAGAAATTGTACAGTAAAAACCGGGCTGCATAGTAAAAGAAATAGGTGGAAATCAGTCTTTTTTTAATTGTCTAATATGGAAATATCTAATTCTAATCCATATAAAATTGGCAATTGTTCTACGAACATTTTTCCCTTATTAATCTTGTTTTTAACAATCCTAAAAGCATTTGAAAAAAATCAGCAGGTAAATCAACAGGTAAAGATAAAAGTATGAAAATAAATATTGTCCAGCGTCTTATTTGTGGCTTGATACTTATTTATGAATTATTTATAAATTCGTCTCTTACGCCTATTTGAGTTGTCAGCACTGTATATAGAGGAAGTGTCAATTTTACTATATACCCTGTTTTCTGTTTTATGTTTGTTTTATTGAGCACTTTGACTTTTCTGCAGTTCATTTGTATATTGTCTATTGTCTATTTTACCTTGCACCACCTTAGCGTTATGCAAAAAGTCTAGAATTAGCCTTTTATATCGACTCTCAGCATAATTATAACGGTTACATACCAATATTGTGTTTAAGAGGTTCTTTTCTTGGATGTGAAATGGTGAAACTACCAAGATTGTTGCGAAACGTAATCAGATTTTTGTCGTCATTTAATAAGCTCGTTGCTACATCACTTGTTAGTTTCTGATCCCAGAAGTCGGTCAAATATTTCGTACTTAATGTGTTAATGTCTGAAAATTACGTTTGATAAAAAATTGCACGAACTCCATATTGTATTGACTAATAATTGTTGGAATTCTCTTACAGACAAGAATCCAAAAGTGTATATGTGCTGTTGCATCCGATCATTCTGTAACATTATTAAGTTTAACTGAACGTAAATGTATTTGTTTAGCGTCACGACATTTATTCCCAGTTACAACAATTAAATGGCGACCATTAGATGATTTTATGATAATTGGGTGTTCCGATGGGACCGTTTATGTTTGGCAAATGGAAACCGGCCATCTCGATAGGGTACTCCAAGGTGCTTTTTTCAAATTATGCACAAAAAATGCGATTACAATAATTTAATTTTGTAGGTATCGCAGCTGAAGAGGTCTTGTACGCTTGTGAGGAGAACGAGGTCAACAATGCATCATTAGAGGTTGGATTAGCAAATCCCGCCGTACATTTCTTCAGGTATTTTTCTGTTATTTTCTCATCTAAAAAAAATATATAGAAAATGATATCTGTGAATAATTAGGGGTTTACGACATCGAAATTTATCGGCAATACGACATGCAACCCAACGTGGACTACATCAATTACAACAATTAGGTTCACATACAAATACAGATGATCCACATATGCAACAAACACATAATTCACCATTGAGTATACAAGGTTTACGTACAAATCCAAAAGATCCAGAAAGTCACATATTATTTTTTGATATTGAAGCATTAATTATTGAATTATTAAGAGAGGAATATTCAATGATGTCACCAGGTAGTTTAGAAGCGGCTGGATTAATATCACAATCAGAATATATGAAAGTTGCTGCATTAACACAGAGTGCCAGTCCGGATGCTCATAAGAAGATTGTCGGTAAGTTATCGAAACTATTTATTAATTAAATGAAATAATAATATCAATTTATATTGATTATTATTGTTATTATTGCTACAAGACTTTTTCGGGAAAGTGAAAGACAAAGCTGAAAATATGGAGAGAATTATTAAGGAAAAAGACAAACATGGTAATTAATCAGTTTTGTAGAAATTTCAATTTTTCGTTAATTTCCGGGTTTTTTTCTTCATTTTGATTTTTTTTTATTGACTCAATTCAATTATTTATTTATTTATACAGTAACATTTCGATTTCGTTAATAGGGATTTTGGCAAAAATGAAAGAAGGTGCTGAAACTGTACAAACCAAAATTCAAGCCAAAGCTGAAAGTGTTCTAAAGACTGGAACCGATTCACATAGAGGTAATATGACACATCATTATCACTAGAGGCCGGATTAAAAATTGAAAAATTGTGTTGAAATTCCCTTTTTGCTAGATTTGCCCAACTGCGTCTAGTTTAATTGTTAGATCAGTTCCATCAATTCTGTCGCTGATGTCGACTCGTTGCATGACTTTTTTATGAATTTCTTTTGGCTTCGACTCGTATAGTCCCCAACTTCCTACCTTTTTAGTTGTTCCCATATTCTCCAAATCTCTAGAAATCTGTAATCTTTCCATTTAATTCAAGTCATGACTTCTTACTTTGCTATTTTAAAATTTTATCATCTGATCCGGGTGTTCTTCATCACTCGTGTCAATAGCTGTTTTTGAAGCGTATTTCAACATCGTTCGAGTATAACCATCATTAGCCCACGCGAATAGTCGTTGATTTCAGTAGCAAAATGGAAGCAGATATGCAATTATTGCACATCTGAGAGCGGATTACCAATAAAGTTTAAGTAGTATTTGGAAAAAAGAGCGCTTCAAAGTTTACCAGTCCCTGATATGAAACGCATTTTAGCGTGAAACTTTCAAACTTAACATTTTAAAATCGTCTCATAATCTGTAACAGTTGTGTCTGTTTTTCGTTTTTGTCCAATAATTTATGTTCCTTGCTGATTCGTGAATCATTAGGCGATACAACTGTTGTTAGTTTAGTTGTTTTACGCAATTACGTAAAATCCGGTCGCTAGTTATAATATTGTTCTGAGATTAAGATCATAATGAAGCTGAGTGCAAAGCAAAGAGTAACGCTGAAATCAAAGCATTGAAGGAGCAACGAGGTTATAAATGATAGTTTACTTTTTTCTATTTTGTTCAGAGATTCCGGTTCAACTTTTTTTGCAAGCATCGCTTTGTTTACTTGTAACAGTTTTGAATTTGCAGCGTTGCCCACTGCTCTGCTCACTACTCTACTATGACTTCAGTATAATGCAATTTGTTCTAGATGGGAATGAGGTAAATTCTCGTAATACAAAACCAATGTTAGGACCTCTAGATACTAGTCATGGTATGGAAATAGCTCAACTTCTACTATCACTCCTTCACTCGTGGGGATTAGATAATGATTTGGATCGTGTATGTCAAGTGAAATTGGGTTTATTAAGACCAATGGTACCGATAAGTTTTGGTGTTTTATCAAAAGCAAATCATATGTCCTTATTTCTACCAACTTGGCATAATACGATACCAATTGATGATGAATATTTACCAGATGAACAATCATCATTAAGTAGTAATCTACCACCGGAGATTGTACGTAGAGAACAATTAACAAGAATTTTTACATCACGTACACATTGGGAATTGAGTACAACATTAACCAGTAATCATTTATTAGCAATAATAGCATTAAGTCATACATTAATGTCAATGAGCAATGCAACATTTATACCTGAACAGGAACGTAATCGAAAATTACACCGGTAATTGTTTGTTTACATCAACAAAAAAAAATACGTTTTAATTGTTTGATTTATAGACAATCAACTCGAGTCAATTGGAGTAAAACAGATGAAGAACATGAAGAGATGTACACACAACAACAAGCACAAATCAAACAAGGATGGTCACTATTGGCGACATTACATTGTGTCCTACTACCTGATAAAGTAATCGAGGCTGGTGCAAAGAATTTCAAACGTCCACAAGTCGAAATGACGGCGAAACGATGGCAACATCATTGTGTTGAAGTACGCGAAGCGGCACAAACACTACTATTAGCTGAATTATCTAGAATGGGTCCGAAAGGACGGAAAGCATTAGTTGATGCATGGTCACAATATCTACCATTATATACACAAACTGAAACGATCAATCAACATGCCGTCTGTCCACCAGGACAGAATCATATAAATTCCGGCCAAAATCCACACTCACCTGAAACAGTAGTAAGTGTATTTTCTAAATAATTAATAGTTATTTACTGTACAAGGTGGTAAAGTCATATTTTATCCACGAGCGGAAGCCAAATCCGCGAGTGAATAAAGGGACTTTACCATGGCGTGCAGTTTTTTTCAATACTTGCGCTTTAAACTTTTTTTATTTATTTTTTTTAATCTAATAAGTTATGAAATTAATTTTTTCTATTTTGCGTCAATAATATCGCTATTATTAAACTCGCTACTGTATCGAACTGTGCTCATATCGATACTAGTGCTGAAAAGTAAAATGTAGGATTTTTTTCCCACTAGGTTGGTAACATTTTCATTGATTTTGACAACTGTCAAAAATCATCAAAAACAAGATACTTAATTTACCGTTTTTCGTAGTGATCTTTGGGATTTATCGGGTAGTAAATTGCTTCCTGTATTTTCAGCAATTTCCCTTATTTCAGATGGAGTACATGAAAATTCTTCACTCATTGTTAAATAAGCAATTTGGCGAAAAAAACAATTGACTAAGAGTGAAAAATAAAACAATTGAAGTTTCCTAGCTGAATGTTCAATTGTTTTTTTTAGTAACACCAACTCCCACCAATTTCCCTAAATATCAAATCTCGCAATTTTTTTGTAAAAAAGGGCACAAAATAGGCAAAATAGAAAAAATAGTATAAAAAACTCGTGTCAGAAGTCGTCCTTGGACTCGTGCAATAATAGGCGACTTCTGACACTTGTTCTTTAATATACTAATTTATACAATTGTCAATCGTTGTTGGTTGCTATTAGATTTCTCTAAACAACTAGCAATTGTTTTTGTTTATTCACCGTTGAGGTGGGTAAAGTGCTACTTTACCATCGAGTTTTTAGTCGATAAAGTAGGACTATAATAGCAAGTATTGAAAAAATAATTTTATTTCATTTGTATGAAAGGATGAAGAATTTGAAGAGGAGGAAGAAGAGCAAGTCCGCAAACCATCAAGTCTGTCCGAATTAAAACGTAAACAATCGACTGCTGTTATATTATTGGGTGTAATAGGTGCTGAATTCGGTCAAGATATCACTTGTGTTGATAATGATAAGAAACGTACAAATCATGATAGACGTAAAAGTTCAGTTGTTGAAGGTTTCGGTTCGGGCAATAATAATTTAGCACGTTTAACATCAATGGCATTATCACATCTATTATTAGCACCACCATCACCGAAATTACCAGCACATATACCATTAAGACGGGCTGCAATCGATTTAATTGGACGTGGTTTTACTGTATGGGCACCATTTCTTGATATTAGTAAAGTGTTATTAGGTTTATTGGAATTATGTTCGGATGCTGATCGTTTAGTACCAAATATGACATATGGTCTACCATTAACACCACAAGCGGATTCGTGTCGAACAGCACGGCATGCATTGACATTGATTGCAACCGCTCGTCCGGCCGCATTTATTACGACAATGGCAAAAGAAGTGGCCCGTTATAATGCCATGCAACAGAACGCTCAAACATTGAATATCAATATGAGTAATAATGTTTTACATAAGGCTAAACCGGAGATTTTGAGAGGTGTTGAATTGTTGATTGATAAAATGCAAAACGAAATGAGCGATCTCCTTGTTGAAGTATTACGAATTAACTATTAACAATAATAATAAATAGTAATTTTAATGATTTTATAGCTCATGGATATTATTTTACATTGTTTGGATCCTAGTCAATTAAAGAATCGAGGATTACAAGAGGTTTTTCCAGCAGTTTGTCGATTCAATCAAGTCACACATTGTCCTGCTACTAGACGTATCGCAGTCGGTTCGAATGCTGGTACTTTAACTCTATACGAATTGAGACAGGGCAAATGTACCACAATCAATGCTCATTCGACGGCCGTAACGGCAGCAGCTTTCAGTCCAGATGGTAAATTCCTAGTAAGCTATGCTTGTGGTGAAAATAAACTGTGTTTCTGGCAAACGAGTACAGGTAAATATTTTGTTATAATAGCGGGCCTTACACTACAGAGACTTAGCCGCAGACAAATCTTTCAGTGACAAATATAGAGACTTTTACAGAGACAAATCCGCAGACAAATTAGGGTCACTTATTTCCGCCTAAATTCTTTGTAGTATAAATGCAAAGCAGAGGTATTTACAAAGACTTTTTGTCTCGATCTTTGGTTTCTCCTAAAATCATGCGCTTACACGTAAAATAAGATCGTTGACACTTTATAGAGACAATTTGTCTTTGTGAAAAAGTCTGTGTGAAAATCTCTAGGTCTGTCGTTGCATTTACACACCGATACATGTCTCTGTAAAAATCTGGTCTCTCCTAAAATCGTCGTAAAAGTCTCTTAATGTAAAGGCCGCTAATCACTAAACCGAAATATTGATAAAATGATTGCATTAGGTATGTTTGGTTTGGGCCAATCGCAGACACGTTGTGTCAAATCGTATAGTACAGCACCGATAGCTGATGTTGCCCGTTTGAATCCAATGCGTTTAGCAAGACTGATCTGGATCAATAATCGTACGGTAACATTAATGTTAGCGGATGGTTCAGAGACACGTTTCAATGTATAACTAAAGCCAACATTATAAACATAAATGTGTGGCCTTTAGTCTCCTTTTATTATTATAATTATTATTATTGTTGTTGTCTAATGTCTTTCTCCTCTCGTAACAAATACAAAATAAATTTTAAACTATTTATCCACGTTATTATAAGAAATTAAGACAGCAAAAAAGAGACGTGTGAATCGTGCAATAGAAACGAGAGTTGGTGTTTTTCTCCATTCATTTTTTTTTCTCTCATTCATCATCTTTAAAAGGTGGTAATTGATCTGTTTTACCTGTGTCACATTTACGAGACAATAATTTAAATAAACAAATTTTCGTTGTTTTATAATCACCAATTGATTGTACAGCCGTATGAATTGGTGATTGGTAAATTTAAATGTTGGAATTTCAAATATTATAAAATGTGTGCCTCGTCAGCATACAGAACAAAGCTAGTTTCTCACAAATAACCCACACATAATCACATAAAGTATTAGTGGAAGTGTTAATCGAAATTCACCATTTAGTATTCCAGTGTTGTTTTTCATTATTTGTTTTATTATTATTATTATTATTATTATTATTAATTTTATTTTCAAATTTGAAATCGTTGATAATATATATGTATAAATAAAATCTTTTAAAAAAAGAATTATCTATAAAACTGTTGATTATCAAAGTTTAGTACAATTATTTAATCGCTTAATGTACATTACTATACTCTTAGCATGATGTGTTTACGATAATTATAAAGAAAAATCATTAAAAATAAAATTGAATCATATAAATAATTAATTTAATTTCAATTTGAACATATCTGTAGCATCTTTGAATAGTTTCTCTTCAACGCTGTCGAACACCTTTTTTACATTATCTGTATCGGTGGCGATCGTTTCATGTATGAAAACTTGTCGTGGTGGCAATTTTAATTGTACAGCTTGCATACCAAACAGTAGAGCATTCTCTGTTAGCGATTTAGCACTATCCTTAAAATGTATTGATCGATAGTTATTTTGAAATTTGTGCTGCAGTCTGTTTCACCATCGCTTTAGCCCGGCGGGCTTAAGTCTCACAAATTTTCAAGAACATAAGTGGTTACGTGATATTCAGGATGCGGTAAATATTAAGCATAGTTCAGCGTGCAAAACGAGGTGACTTTTCCACGGCTGTTGCAGGTCGCAAAGACTTCAATATATAGAAACGGTCGAGTTCCTCATGTTAGTGGTAATGTTTGCACTCAGTGCTGCTGTGTAAGTCTCATTTCGGCGCCCCAATTGCCTCAAGCGTGGGAGATTCCTTTAGAATTTGCAGTGGTAGCTGGAATCATGTCTATACTACAAAAAGCTTAAACCAGTCGTTGTCTAAGGCTTTTGATGAGGCGATAGAAGACTGAGTCTGTTGAAATAACGTCTGTTTTAAAGGATTTTCTCGTACGAGATCATTAGGACTTCGACATGTATGAAGATTTTGTCTTTCCGACCGCCAAGAGTTCTCGATATTGCAGATAAAAACAAGTACGAATAAAAATAGGTCTTATTTCAATGGCTCAACTCTCTCGAATGGTCGAGAGGTTGTTGTCCAAGACTTTTGATATTCGTATATTTGGCAGGAGCGGTGGTGACTTTTGATGGAAGCCTGTGAAGTAACGCCTAAATGAAACCATCACGTTTTTCTGGCATGAAGGAAGTTTTAGTCGGTGAAGATTTTTTGTCAAAACAACCGAAAGTTGCAGAAGCAAAAAGGAATGAAAGAGTGATGTAAACTTTTTGCAATACAGTAATCAAAATATAATTTTCCACAGTTTTGGGAGCATTTCAAACTTCTGCAAATCACATCCGAATATACATATAACTAGTTCCCTTTGTTCCTGATAATTGTGTTTTTCCCGCATAGCAAAAACGCCGGTGAAACAGACTATAATTGGAGATTACCAAAATTTTTTGTTTAAAAAACAAACGCGCCTTATCATATTCACAACTGACTTTCTCCTTCGGCTGAAAATCGCTGTATTCCGGAAAATACCGTTCAATTCGGCGGCCTTGTTCGATTTTCTTTTTCAATAAATCCTGCTTGTTCAGGAATACAATAAGGGCGGCATCACGCAAAAATCTACAAATACGATTATATTTCTAACGGAAATTGAAAATATTGCAGGCATTTACCGACTACCGTAGATGTCTTCAAAGACTTTAAACGATTCGACTAGACGGTTCTGTGTCTCGTCTTCACGTAGCGTTTGATCAAAATCACTGACAGCAATTATGAATAAAACAGCATTAATGCCATCAAATGCCTAAAATTTGTCGATAATTAAGGAAAAAATGATCGAAAATCAATTACTTGTATCCATTTTTTGCGCTGTCCCCGTTGACCACCAACATCATACATCAGGAAATTCGCCGAACCACCACCATAAATCTTTGGTAATGGTACACTGAATTCAGTTACTGTAATGCTTGTGGTTTTGATTCGACAAAATAGAATGTCCTGGGTTGATGGGATGTAATCAGGTGATCGAATCTCGTCGATTTTATCTAGAAAACTGCAACTCTTTCAGTTTGTAAGCTATTCGAAAAATACGGTTCTTACTATGAAGCCGAATCAATCAATTGGTACTCGTTGGATCGTTGGAATGTCTCTTGGACGCCTTCATCGGCCCAAACTGTCTTCACATGATCGAAAAATTCCTACATTTTTGCGATTAATAATTCGGTTTTAATGTAAAAATTATGAAATACCTGTGGATAATTTTCACCTTCGGCTAATTTAAAATCTAACAAGTACTCAACCGATTCTTGATTGTCATTGTTAGATAATTGAACAGGTGGATTAATTCTCGACATATTACTCAAGATATCGTGAATAGATTCCTGGACATTCTGGAGGATAAATGGAATTTTGGCTTTCTTCTCTCTATTCAATAAAATTAGAAATAATTAATTTTTAGGATTGGATTAGTTAGTCGTACATACGCGATTGAAAATCCATTAATGTGTAGAATTTTCATTTGTTTTAAGATTGTTGTTTTGCCCGATTCACCTGTACCCAACAATAAGATCTTCTGTGCTCTTTGGAAATGTTTGGTGAATTCTTTGTCTTCATTATCGTCTTGAATTTTCGGTTGTTTCAAACATCCGAACATTTTCTTTTGATTTATAATAATTATCAGTAATCCAACATATTATCGAAAAATACTGATATTGCCTAACAGCAAACGTTTAAACAATTTATTTATCTTATAATTTATAAGATAAGATAGAGACTAATGTTTTAGGTGTGGTTTAAGGTAATTTATAGATCGTAATCGATGGAATACTAGCAACGAGTGTAATTGTAGAGTAAGGCTTACAAAAAGCACTGCTATTTCATGTTGTATCAACCAAACTGTCCTTGGCAAGATATTTTTCGATAGTCCTTGATTTTCAAAATTTAGAGATCGTTTCATATAATGTTAATCGACCGAAGGCCTGGCTTGTGAAGAGCTGTGTTGTAGATAGTAGAGAGACAAGGAAGGAGATAATCATGAAGATAAGAGAGACGTCGATGAAACTAGAATACTCTATTCTTTCGCGACTCCCGGAGATTTATCATGAGACGGTCTCTAAATAAAAACCGTGTGGTAACGAAAAATTTCAGGCGCCGAGTTAGATGCTAAAGAGAAGAACAATATAGGCTCAAAACTTACATAAATTCACTTTAAACCTTATTCTAATGCAATGCCTATATCACAAACCGTGTTGTAATGTCCACAATTTATTTCATTTTATATTTTAAACCTTTGTATGTCTTCGTCTACAGCAATAATTTAGCTGTATTAAATAAAAGTTCTTCTAAGACCACGTCACCACGTTGTTTAGATATCTAATTGTAAGTTCTATATCACATCTCAAATCGTGCTGTAACCTTACCTCACACAGTGGTGTAGGGTCTGCATTATCACTGCGTATCTCAAAACGCATTAAGATATCAACATTTTATTTTTAAACCGTGTTGTAAATGCAAGATCTTACCTTAAACCCTGCTGTTGTACCTACATCCAAACTTAAGCAATTAAGCAAATTCTATATAATCATAAACCGTGTTATAAGGATATATCCAGTTTTAAACCGTGTCGTGATGTCTACAGGATGTTAAACTGCGTTGTATTTTCTACAAAGAATCTTAAACCGTCTTATAGTGTCTACAGAGGATTTTAAACTGTGTTGTAGTGTCTACAAAAGACTTTAAATCATGTTCTAGTGTCTGCAAAAAATCTTAAACCATATTTCAGTGCCTATAAAGGATTTTAAACCGTGTTGTAGTGTCTCGAGAGGATCTTAAACTGTGTTGTAATGTCTATAAAGGATCTTAAAGCGTGTTACGTTGTCTAAGAAGACTCTTAAGAGTCTTTAATTAAACCGTGTTACAGTGTCTCCAAAAGATCTTAAATCGTGTTGTAGTACCCATAAAGAATCAGTATCCATCAGAATACAGTGACTATAAAAGATCTTAAACCGTGTTACACTGTCTATAAAGGCTCTTAAACCGAGTTACAGTGTCTATAAAGGATCTTAAACCGTGTCATAGTGACTATAAAGAATCTTAAGCCGTGTTAGTGTCTATAGAGGATCTTAAACCGTGTTACAGTGTCTATAAAGGATCTTAAACTGTGTTGTAATGCCTATAAAGGATCTTAAACTGTGTTGTAGTGACTATAGAGGATCTTATACCATGTCGTAGTGATTATAAAGTCTTAAGCCATGTTACAGTGACCATAAAGGATCTTAAACCGTGTTACAGTGTCTATAAAGGATCTTAAACCGTGTTACAGTGTCTATGAAGGACCTTAAACCGTGTCATAGTGTCTATAAAAGGATCTTATACCATGTCTAGTGACTATAAAGAATCATAAGCCGTGTTAGTGTCTATAGAGGATCTTAAACCGTGTTACAGTGACCATAAAGGATCTTAAGCCATGTTACAGTGACCATAAAGGATCTTAAACCGTGTTACAGTGTCTATAAAGGATCTTAAACTATGTTGTAGTTTCTGTAGAGGATCTTTAACCATGTCGTAGTGCCTATAAAGAATCTTAAACCGTGTTACAGTGACTATGAAGGACCTTAAACCGTGTTATAGTGTCTATAAAAGGATCTTAAACTGTGTTGTAATGCCTATAAAAAATCTTAAACTACGCTGTAATGCCGATAAAGTATCTTAAACTGTATTGCAATGCCTATAAAGGATCTAAAACCGTGTTGTAGAACATGTTAAGGATCTTAAACCATGTTGTAGTGTACCCAGGATCTTGAAGCGTATCACATAAGATCTTCAACCTTGCTGTAGTGCCTACATAAGATTTTAAAACATGTAGCGTCTACAAATGATCTTAAACCGTGTTGTAATCTCTAAATCTGATCTCCAACAATAGAGTCCAATCATGGGTGTGTAAGTAAAATGCTCCAACTGAACTTCATACGTTTTTATTTGCTGTATCAACTTAGGTCTTAGGATAATGAGACTCCAATTATCCGACAACAAAATCAAATCGTGAAGTTCACATTTATTATATACATAGCGTTATTGTAAATTAAAATGACATAAAGAAAAAAAAAACTTTCGAATAAGAGATACAATATAATGAACTGAATCGAGACATAAATATGGAACGAAATCACATAGTGAGTTCCATAATTGCATTCACTATATCATTACTATTATTCTTCAATGCTTTTATAGCTTTGGCTCGACTAACATTCGCTTGTGACATGACTAATTCAACATCTTTCTCTTCAACACCAGTCTCATCGACTTCCTCATCTTCAGATTCTTCGGCAATCGGTGCCACTGATGTTGTTGGATTACCAGATGCACCCTCACCAGCTGGATTCACTTCTTTGAATTTTTCAGCAGCAGCCACTTGAGCTTGCTGTGAAAGATCTTCAATTTTGGCTTCACCAAAGACGATATACGTATCACTGACTGGATTCTTATATACATCTGGTTTATTAATAACGAACAAGATATTCTTTGATTTCCTGATTGTGACTCGATTTACACCTACCACCTGCAAAAGATCTCTTTATTAGAATCTTTATTTTGGGTAATAATCTCAATTAAAGCGAAATTTATACCAAAATCAGTCTGCCAAGAGTTAAATCGATCACTGACAATCAGTCAAAATTGCGAAACCTTCTCTTAATCATCATGTTTTATAATTACAAAAAAAAAGATAGAACTGATAGAAACTTACAGGTTTCAATCCTAATTTCGACATAATCTTTCTGGCCTTTTTCTCGCCTCGTGACTGTTTAGCCTTCGAGACCATATCAATGGGTAGACCAGCCGCTGTGGCGCCTGGAAATGCTCCACTTGTAGCATTATTGGTGCCGGCGTCCTCCAATTCGGGGATCTCGTCTTCTGAATCACTCTCAGTGGATGATGCACTCTGTTCCGGTTTGGCTTCGGCCACTTGTGGTTTTTCTACTTCAGTCATTTCCGGCATTTTGATTAGATTTACCTGGGCAAAAACAACTGATAAACACCGGCACTAGGAAATCGAATTTTTGAGAAATTGTACCAAAACTTAATGGAATCAAGCAAAACTCGTAATTAAATAAAAACTAGGCCACGGATAGCTGATGAAACGTAATGAATTAACAATAAAAGCCAATTCAAGCGGGTTATGAAATTTGAGGTTAAATTGTCGGTTAAATCAACAAACATTCAAAAATTTGTACAAATTTTCAACAAAGGGATAATAAATAATTTATATTATGCAAACCAACAAGGGATGATTAAAATAAATGGGGATAAAAGTAAAAATAATTACCTTTTATAATACAACAAACAGGACAAACCTGCTTGGAAATTCGGAAAGAATTTAGAGGAATTTGAAATTTACCAAATCATCGTTGGTAGACTTGACTGACATTGAAGCGTCACTAGATGGTGCTGATTCCAATTCCGCCACATTCATAGGCGTACCGTTGAAAATAACTAAATTTAATTCCTAAAACTCCTACAATTCAAAATAATCGCATGTAAGAAAATAATTTGAAACAAAGTCGTCAAAAATTTGAATCACTTCAACGCATTATAGCGATAATTACTACAAAAACCAGTCAGTGATAGGTACCTTGAGAGCACGCTACTGGAATCGTCAAAAAAATGCGCACAAAGTCCGATTAAAGTTCAAAGCGATAATTCTTGTATTATTGAAACAGGAAATCAACAAATTCGATTGATAAGGCTGTTATTTTTTTTATTACAAAAAAGTAATATTTTTGAATGATTTCCAATAAACCTCACTAGAGGTCGCTACAATTTGGTTCGATTTCTAGATGCCAACTTGTGCAATTTATCTCATCTAGCCTTAAAATTGTTTTTCTTGTTTGTTCTTGTTGTGCCTAAAAAAGTGCAATTTGAGACAAATTACTTAACCAGAAGATTGTCGAATTCAAGCGATCGTTTTTTGCTTTTTCTGCAATAATTAATCGATTTTGTAGAATGTTCAGGATATTTGCGATGAAAATCTGGAAAATCCGGCAACATCGCTACAAACAAAGCAATGATATATACGTAAATAGATTGCTAACAATAGAGTTAAAGTGAAGCCGGGTTAGGCGCAGCCATATTGAATTTCCTTGCTTCGAACCAGCTAAAGTAGTACCGCTAGAAGTCGAGGTTTGCTGACAAAATACAGTCAGCATTATTTTTGGTTGCATAAATTCAAGTTTAAGATAAATATTTAGAGAAAAATGCCATTTAAAGCCCAGTATAATTGAGATCACTTTTAAGCTAATTAATTATACATGCCATTCAAACAAAAAAACATACTTTCCTGGTTGTTAAAGAATGTAAAATTTGGATCCTTCTTAAATGCATAGGATCCCTAATAAATGGTTACAAGACTATTTTTCATAAGCTTATAAAAGGAAAGAAATTTATTATTCTTATATACAGTGAATCGAAACATTCAACAATAAGCGTTTTAACAAATTAAAATTATTTTTTTATACAAATTTCACCCAAAATATGCAATTCAAGAAGCTTTTAGGAGTATAAAAATGGTAGTGTCGGCATCTTACGTTTTTTTATTGAAGCATATGCTAGAGAGCGACAGAACTATTGCTTATATTCTCTTATTCTTTTTTTTTTCAGGCTCGCGCCTGGAAAAAAAAAGAGATAGACTATACGGACCAAATCAGAAAGAAAAAGAGAAGCCGAACTGTCAAATTTCGTCCTATCCGGCTACATTTCTAAAGCATTGGAGATATGGAAGGTTAGCAATCTATGTACCTTGATATCATTGAAACAAAGACGGAACATAACCTATATTTGTCAAGAAATGTTTTGATGTGGCATTTCTCTTAATCAAGAAATTAATTAATTAATTATTAATTATTAATAGTCGGTTAATCAGCATAAATAATGGAAGGGATCTTATTAGTAATTATTCTGATTTTTTGTTTGATCAAAATCTAATTTGATTAATTTTCAGGAGCCAACCCTTTACACGGTAAAAGGCATTGTTATTCTTGATAACGACGGTAATCGGATGCTTGCCAAATATTACGATAAAAACGTATTTCCGACTGCCAAAGAACAGCGTGCATTTGAGAAGAACCTCTTCAACAAAACCCATCGAGCAAATGCTGAAATCATCATGTTGGACGGCTTGACGTGCGTGTATCGGAGTAATGTTGATTTGTTCTTCTATGTGATGGGTAGTTCGCATGAGAACGAGGTAGACGACAAATTCAATCGAATTCATTCATAAATTTTATTGTTTTAATTCCAGTTAATTCTGATGAGCGTGTTGAATTGTTTGTACGATTCGGTCAGTCAGATCTTACGCAAGAACGTTGAGAAACGTGCCATGTTAGATTCCTTAGATATTGTTATGTTGGCAGTCGATGAAATCTGCGATGGAGGGTAATATTCTTACAAATTCTCAACGAGTCAAACTAATTTTGTGATTTTCCAGCATAATCATTGATGCAGACTCGAATTCAGTTGTATCAAGAGTTGCCTTAAGAAATGATGATATACCATTGGGTGAACAGACTGTTGCTCAGGTAACTGATGCCCTTCATTCTTTATTTTGGTGAGGTCGTATGATCAATGTTAGTATCTACGAGAATTCTTCCAATTTTAATTCGATATTCTATTCGTATTTCTTTTGTAAATTCTTTTAACACAATTTTCTATAATCTTATTGCTTTCGAGCATTGAAATCGATTCTTCTCGCATTGGTGGTTGTGGGTGGCGATCTGTATAGATGTTTTGATGATAATTTCAACATTTTATAGCTGAATTTAAAACGTATTTTAATGATTTTCGGTCATTCTTTACAGGTGATTCAATCAGCAAAAGAGCAATTAAAATGGTCATTGCTTAAATAAATCGTAAATTTGTAGATTTTTTTTCTAATTAACTTAAAGATAGAATTACTTCTATAAAATAAAATTTTAACAATTTCAATTTGGTATTAATTCCCTAAATAATATTTATATAAAATCATTACCTTTTTAATACCGATTTGTTTGTAATATTAATGATTTCCCGTTTATATTTGACAAGTCATTTGCTATTTTAAGAGATTGTTTAAGCTGTTCAGTCTAGTAAAAGGAAATAAACTTTGACCTAACATTGACGTCAAATTCTTACTGTGCGTGACCATTTAATATTAGGAATCTTTGCCAAATTAACATGGCAGACTGTAGTGCGACACAAACCAATTTGTTGTAGATGTACACGTGTCGGGATATGGGAAGTGGAAACTAAAAAAAATGCGCTAATCTTATATATCGATACAGAGTTGGCATTCGGACTAAGCGTATAGGGAGAAATGTGCTTTTATTTGAGCTAACATGAGACACATTAAAAACGTATATTTTTCTGAAGAAAGGTTGAAATTTCTCTGCATAATTTTTTGACTCGAAAAGCATTAGAGGGAATAGTATGCCTAGATAAAATGCCCTAACTGTACGTATCTACCGTTTAGATAAAGAGAAGAAATTATTGATTTTAACGGCGGTAAAAAATTGCAACAATGCTTGTTACAAGACCCTAGAAATATTACAGGATTAATGAATTTGGAATAAGAATATAATAATTGCAAAAAGATCGTGCTTATTTTTACAAATATACAGTGTTGATAATCTAACTAGGTACATAGGTAGAATAGAAGGCAGACAGTGTATTTGTTAAACACTTAAATATTTTGTATTAAATTTCAGAACGTTCGTCAAAGGTATAATCATTTTCTATTGACGAGTTTATTTTGTTTGCATACAGTATCTTTTAAAATGGTATATCGGGTGGTAGATTTCTCGACTTTTGATGTGGAAATATTGTCGGATTGTAAGGATTTTATTGACTATGTATTTAGATGAAATGCCAGCTCTGTAGATTCTTTAACTCTCTACAATCATAATGTTGGTTCATTTGTGTTAAAGTATAGCAATTTTTCGAGGTATTGGAATTCTAAAACAATACAGCTTAGGATTAGGGCTCGTCTGAAAAGAAAGAATCTAGATTTTAATCTTTTTCCACAAGGAAATTTGATCAGGGCTGAGGAACTAGAATTTAAGGTGAAATAGAATAGATCTATTGGAAAGAGTTTTCTTAAAAGGAAAGTAAATACTTATTATAGTTCTGTCCCATTTTAAATATTGTTTCTTTCATTAAATCTACACAACAGTTAATGTCCGTACCGTTTAATTGTTCAAAGCTCTTAGAAGTAAATCACGCAACGTAGGAATGCCGGTTGTCACCATTTGTTACATGCAACTACACGGGTACAAAATTTAAGGAAGAAAATAAGTGTTGAAGTTCACCCTGTGAAAATGGGGTTTTCAAAATCAATAAATTAAATATTGAATACTATTTCAGTCCACACCCTGTCCCATAAATGATATAAATTGTATACAGCATGTCCCAGCTAAGTGTATCACCTCAAATATCTCGTTTGTTTGTCAATAGAAATGGAAAAGTATCTAAAGATATTAGACTACAATGTCTATACTTCAATTGACCGACACGATTTTCTTTCTAGCTATTTTGGAAATGCCAAAACGTCCTATAAGGTCTCGAAAATTACTCAATATTAGAAAACCAATTACCTACAATGAATATTGCGAATGAATTTGATATGAAAATAATATTTTTCTTTTAAAAACTTCTCATTTGCAGCTCAAAAATGAATTCTTCTCTGGGATCAATAACCTATTCATAGATGAAAAAGCCTACGTCAAAATTAAATATTTTGAGTTAGACTATTTCAGATTAAAGGCGTGCAGAATGGTGGAGGTGCCGGGCGAATCGCACTTTTCCATATATTTTTTTGAGTAGCAAATGAGAAATTGATAGAAGAAAAAATGAATGTAGTATCAAATTGATTGCAGATGATTGTTTTCCTCATATTGGGTGATTTCCGACACCTTATATGATGTTTGGGTATTTCCAAAACAGCTAGAAAGAAAATCGTATCGGTCAATTGAAGTATAGACATTGTAGTCTAATTTCTTTAGATACTTTTCCATTTCAATTCACAAACAAACGAGATATTTGAGGTGGAACACTTAGCTGGGACACTCTGTATATCAATATAGTTTTGTTATTTATTTCTTTTTAATACAATAAGCGATAAGATTAAATTAATCGCTTACATAAAACACATTTTTAATTTGCGATAACGCAACAATGAAACTTGCAATTATTTAACAGCCTTTCCTGGAATAACTGATTCCTAAGCCTACGAGCGTTAATAGATAAAGCGTGTAGGTGAAATGGGATGACGCATTTTGATACATTTTTTTTAAACTACTACATTTATACAACAAAACCCGATCAGATGAAGTTTTCTTCTAATGCACTTCTTTAGTTTGGCGACCATCTTTATGCACACTTTTTAAATCATTTTTGTGAACCAATCGAAGCATTTAGTGTTCAGAATTTTTGAATTCGGCTAATGTGACGAACGTTAGGAACATTTTTTTTTTCAAGAAAAACCTAAAAAACTGTCCTGCTAGAAGACAACATTTCGTCCATCAATGAACGGAAGCAACGGTTTCACAATGCATAATGTAATGCCAAAGAGCGCTTCTGTCATGCTCTAAATAAATGAACGTTCCCTCACTTTTCCGGAACTCCTGCATCAATAATCTTACGAGCTTTTTGATTCAATATATAGTGAGGAGGAACCGTTCTATTTTTATCGTTATTGAACGCCTACTTTTTTAGCTTTTAACTCATTTAGGGTAGGCTCGAATCAAGTTTCGCAGCAGCTGGACGCTGCTGTGTTTGGATGATTTTTGGAATTGTTTTTGATAATTTTACATAATTTTTCAGTGTTTCTTGATATTAACCGATCAAATATCTTGGGGTAACCAGTACTTCCTTCCACAATATTTTATACAGGATACAGATAACGTCAAAAAACTTGAACGAATCCGTGATGTTCGTATCACGAACGGTTTACTTTGACAATGTAGCAAATGTAGAAATGTAAAAAAGATAGTAGAAACTTTTGAAATTCAATATTTCAGTATCAAAACTGTTCACAATAGTGATATTTTCACCAAACTTGATTAATTGAAGAATAATACCATTTTATTATCATGCAAAGTGACTTTTATATCAACCTGAAATTTACAAACTTTAATAAGTATGACACTGTCAATTAATTTTAACAAGTAGATATAGTTAACTTTTATTTCTGAATTTGCGATTGGTGTAAAAAATTAAAGAATGCATATAATTGGTTGCAGTTCTCATTCTTTTCAAGTTGAGAAAAAACTGTTGCCCCTTGTAATAACGCTTAAATATCCCCATTCCTTGGTTTTAAAGCCATTGAAAAGTAATAAACGGTTTTGGAGATACTGATTTGGAGGGTGAACTTTCTTAAGGGATCTTCAAAAAATCGATTTTGGCGCTCCAGGCAAGTTAATTTTCGACGCCCCTATCTGGAAACTAATAATGAGTGCACTAGTTTTATGTAAGAAAATAGTTTCTTTTGATAATTCTCTGTCGAATTTTAAATAAATCCGTAATAAAAAACTTTAGTGCCCAATAGAAAACTGTCATAAAAGATTTCGTTTCAAAAAACTGTTAAAAAAGAAACACAATTTTTCGAAACAATTTAACACTTCAAAGACTAGGAAATAACTGATCCAGAACGAACAAATCTAAGTGTCCTTTGTTCGATTCTTATCAAGAACGTACATACGCGATTAATCATAGTGACAAAAAAAATGGAAAAATATTAAACGAAAATACGGCTGTCCAAATAAAGAATACAATACACGTGAAGGCATTGAGACTAAGGAGGCAATTGGAAGCTACAGAAAAACTTCCAAGAGTGGATTTCGAAAATTTCAGGTCCTATCCAGAATTCAATTGCAGGGTTGCTACTTTTCGTACTTTCAAAATAAAGCCAATTGTCTTTATCCTAAAATTTTGATTGAGAAAAATTTCCAAAAACTGAGTCCGTTTTACGATCTACCAGGACTGAAGATTTAACATAGAATTTGACTCCTCCAAAAATAACTTTTTTTCAAGCTGAATCAAATTTTCTGTATTTAGCAATAGTTCCAAAGTGTTCTAAGGTAGTAGTACCTCAAGAGTTAAGACAGTTCTATTATTTTTTTTACTTTCATACTCCACTAAAAAGTGCCGCCCCGGGCAATTGCCTGTTTTGCTGCGGTCTTGGGCCGGCCCTAGTTACATGCACATTTGTAGAGGCGCTTCGTACTATGTAAAACGAACCTTTTAAACTGCTGAACGCGTTTTCCTCAAAACTATGTTTTCAAAGTCGATGAGCAAGGTGTCTCGAAAACAGCAGAACTTATCCGTCTCAATTTGGATACAAGCTTTGCAAATATACGAGCAAATATCGTAGTTTCTTCGGCCGGCAAATAATTTACATTTTATAAACACCTGAGGAAAAATTTGATCGAAATTTTTTGATTGAAAGGCCGTTCTTTTGTTAGAGATCAGTATCTTGCTAAATCCTTCGCTCACTCTGAAGATTGACAAATATTAACGAATAGTTTTGTTTTCATTTCGGATAATTTAGTCCCGAGATATCGTACTCACCGCAAAACGCCCTCTTTTAGAAGAGTTTCAGGAAACGGACTAGAGCGGTATCATTGCAAGAAACCAAAACTAAAGTTAAAGGTTGCCACAATTTATACATACAAGTTTTTACCTTTACATAGTAAAACGTATATTCAAGAAAAAATCTTAACAAACCACTACATTTCGGGCTGCTTACTGCTTATAACTTCTTAAATTGGGCGTTTGGGACGAGAAAAAATACGTCTCCTCTACTTGTAAACCAAATTCAGACAATAGTGAATTTTCGTGTCGCATTTGCCATCAGAACATTTCCCAAAAATTGATTTAACCGAATTAGCGCCATTCGTACGGCTACTCACTTCTCCAATTCCGTATACGTTTTCCCGACCTCTTATCGAATATTTCTATGAAAAAAAAATCGATTTTAAGTGGCAAAATAATCGTGCATGACTATCAATCAACATTCAAAACATTCCAAGTTTATTTTCTCCAATTAACTAACTGAACTACTTTTCAAAAACAATTTTACATAAAATTCGCATCGATCATTATTGTTTATTCTGTATCTGTGTGTGCGGTATCGGCTTAACGCGTCTTTATATGCAAATTATCGGCTTATTTAACTGTCAAATGGAACAGGAGATATTGAACGAAGCGGAAATTGTGCAGGTAGAATTTATGAGGGAATTTGTATTGTTGGTCTGTCATTAACAACAGGAGTTAATTTTATGAAATTATACGACTTACATTGTTGCAATCATTCGTAATTGTTCTTTTGGTTTTGTTTTTTCTATTCGTCCTGTTTTTTTTTCTGCATGGTTCCGTAATTAATGTTGGTAGAGAATTTAATCATTCGACTAGCAGAATAAGGAAACTGTAGTGTGTTTTATATTAAGTGGTCTCTTGGGCATAATTGCGGTATTAAATTTATGTGTCAACCGTGTTTAAATAATGGAGCGAGTGTATTTTAGTAGTTTAGTGATTTTAAAATATTCATTAAAGTGTTGATGTATTTAAGCTGAAATTTTCGCATTTTCCAATTAAAAAAATATGTAAATAATGTAAAGTATCCCAATGTTTATTTATGTTATAAACGCTGTTTTAGAATGTTTAATTTCAAACATTGTCTTTATGTGTTTATCCGAATTATTTTTGCATCTTTATACCGATTGTTAAAGTCCCTTCCACTATCTGTTTTTAGTAAAAAAAATTATAAATATTACACTAATTATATATGGTCGGTTGGTGTTTGACGTAGACGTTATTGTCGTCGTCGTCGTCGTGGTTGTGGCGGCGACGTCGTTGCATCAAACCGTCGTCGCCGTTGCTGCCTCCTTTCAAACCAGTACGTGTTTGTGTATTGTCGGATATACACACTCACGCGCGAATGTAGAGTATTAAGTAATAAACCCGGGTTGGATTCAATACTGTTTAGTAGCGGACTTGCGCGATTTTCTAAAACCGAAAGGGGGTTTGGCCGTTTAGTCCAACCCTAACTGTTGTGGTGTTAGCGTGAAATGCCGTTAAATCTTAAACAACATTCGACGATACTCTAAGTAAACATGAATGAAACTAGTACTACTACAAATAATACGATATTATGCAGTGAAGGCTTATTATTACCATGTTGGCGACCGTTAATTGATGTAACCATTGCTGAAAAATGTTGGCGCGGTCTTATCTATTTTTTGGCAATGGCCTATCTATTCATTGGTGTATCGATAATTTCCGATCGTTTTATGGCAGCAATTGAAGTGATCACATCACAGGAACGCGAAGTCACCGTCAAACGACCAAATGGTGAACGTCACATTATCGTTGTACGTATGTGGAATGAAACGGTAGCGAATTTAACATTGATGGCACTAGGTTCAAGTGCACCCGAAATACTATTGTCTGTTATTGAAATATGGGCGAAACAATTTGAAGCTGGCGAACTAGGACCGGGCACAATTGTTGGTTCGGCGGCTTATAATTTATTAGTTATAACATCGATCTGTGTATCCGTGATACCAGACGGGGAAGTTCGACGTATCAAACATTTAGGTGTCTTCTTTGTTACGGCAACATGGTCGGTGTTTGCCTACGTTTGGTTGTATCTGATCTTGGCCGTTATATCGCCTAGTGAAGTTGAAATTTGGGAGGCAGTTCTGACGTTCTTATTTTTCCCATTAACCGTTCTAACAGCATACGCAGCCGATCGTAAAATACACAAATACGTACGGAAGAGTTACCGTATGAATCGGCGTGGTGTTATCGTACAAGGTGAAGGTGGTGATAATCTCGAATTGAGTAATGGTGAATTATTGGGTATGGATGATGGACATGACGATATCAAACAGGATTATATTGCAACATTGAAGGAGTTGAAACAACAACATCCCCAGGCTGATTTGGGATTACTCGAACGTATGGCTTATGAATCGTTGATAAATCGTGGACCAAAATCGCGGGCCTTCTATCGTATACAAGCAACAAGGAAATTGATGGGCAGCGGTGATATTTTACGTAGAATCTCCGATCGGGCACAAAGTGATTTAAGTGAAATCAAAGCCGAATTCCGTCGTGAATCTGGCACAGCTGAATTCAATCCAATCAGTTGTCGTGTCTTTTTCGAACCATCTAAATATACAGTTTTGGAGAGTTGTGGCCGTTTTGAAGTTAAAGTTGTACGTCGCGGCGATGTCGATCGACCAGCAGCCGTTGATTATTGTACAGAAGATGGTACCGCACAAGCCGGCAGCGATTATATTCCAGTTAAAGGTACACTCCATTTCGGTCCTGGTGAGAAAGATAAATATTTCACAATTGATGTGATTGATGATGATGTGTTCGAGGCCGATGAACATTTCTATGTGAAATTGACATCATCGAAACCACCCGGTATATTGGGATCACCAACATTGGCCACTGTAATTATATTGGATGATGATCATGGTGGTCTATTCAAATTCGAATCACAAAATCACGAATTAGTCGAGAGTATTGGTACGTTTGAATTGAAAGTGATCCGTTGTTCGGGTGCTCGAGGGCGTGTTATTTTACCATATTGGACGGAGAATGGTACAGCGAAAGCTGGGAAAGAGTACGAGGCGAACGAAGGACAATTGATTTTTGAAAACAACGAATCCGAGTAAGTACAAAACATGTTTATTATACTTATAAATGTATTGGACGTGTTATTGGCATTCAAATTAACTGTTGTCACCTATGCTTCGATAACACCCCGCGACCTCAATATTTAATTGGGACTTGTGCGACCTTGTCGTTGGACGAATTTGTGAGTTGCTGCATGTCCGAAATCCGTGTCTAAAGCTAGTTTAAATAAAAATATACGCATTTTTTGCTGATGTCACTTTCATCATTATTCTATTAGAATACGTTTCGTATGACGAATAATTGGGATTCACCATACTATCCTTTTAATCGATTGTTGGCTAGCATTTCTATAGCGTAAATATATGGTTACCTTGCTTATTATTACTATTAGAGTTGTTTTAGTCGTGGAAAACTTGGGAAAATTTATTACCTCATATTATTAGCATTAAAGAAAACTTTATGCGATAAATTTGAATTTATTTTTTTAACAAAAGCGTAAAGAAAACTTTAAGTATTGTTGCACCAAGTATTAAAATGGCATCGTATTTGACTTGAATTACCATTAGTTTTTAATATCAACTTTAATTACCGGTTTATTATGGTATAGAGGATGAACTGTTTTATTGTATTTCAAGTCACCGTCACCATTAAGTCGTACCAATGACGAAAGGTGTAAAGTTTAGAATTAGAACGTAAATCGTGCCGTTTATTAACGGCCAAATTGAAGGAAGCGAGACGCTGTAACGACAACAGAGATCTTATATTAATGAGAATTCCCCTTAAAACTAACATATTTTGTGCGAATAAAAAATAAATATTCGCTGGAGTGCGCAGCGCTCTTATCGAGTTATATGAGTTGCAAAGACTAAAAAAAGTATATTTCCTCTAATTTTTTTTAATGTAATAAATTAAATATGTTATTCAAACTTTTCAACGTATCAAAGCGGAACCTTTGATAAATATTTTGTGAATTTTTTGTTTCAAAATTCTGAAAATTCAACTCTTGGGACCTCATTTCCTGTGTCCCCTCAGAATAAAGTTCCGTTGTCGGGAAAATTCATGAGATTCATCGCAAATTAAAAAACCAAACTATTTCTGTTCGTAGATATGAATAGCGCTTGCTTGGAAGAGGGAAAAAATTAAAATTAAAATTAGAATTTTTGGCAGAGTTCTGTACAAAAGGGTATTATATTTAGTATAATTTACAACACGTGATAAGAAAGTGAAAATCCTTTTTATCTTGAAGAAATGTCCAAGATTTGAACAAGATCCGTGTAGCCATCCGTTTATTTTATTTGTTAAGAAATCATTTCAACCGACCTCAAAAATGAAGTTCTGAGAAAAATGGGATGAACGTTTTCACTTGAAATAACAAAGTTTCCTTTTTCACGAGACTTAAAATTTTGGGAGAATCCTCTACACATAAAACAGTTTGAAAATTTCAAACCCCTTATGCAGGATCTGTTTCCAAGCGACTTTCTGCTTTGCATGACTTGCATAGTGCCTTCCGCCGACACTGTAGTTATTATAATAAAACCCTAGTACAGCGTACAAGATAATCGTTAGATTTGAGCAAACATTGAAACCGTGCAAAAACTTTATAGTTTGATTTATAGATAATAATATCTATTCGAAGGACTTTTTTTTGTAAAAAAATATTGGTACTTATAACGACTATAAATTTATCAAACATAAAATTTCCAAATGATTTATTTGATTGCTATGCACGATTATTTCTGTAATTGTTACAGTCTGATTGTTGGACAAAAACAACAGTAAATCACACAAGTGTAGGTGACGTTTGGTCGTTGATAAAGTAGACTGCGAGGAACAACATTAAATCTACTGCACATACCATTTAAAGATACTTCCTAATTTTTTTATTTATACGTCATTTACGAACTCAACCAGAATATATGATATGGGTTGTGCAATAAAACGACCGTTGATGACTCAACCGACTTTCCCAGATATCAGCAATATCTTTAAATTGTGTAGATACATTAAATGTGATTACTGTTGAAGTCCAACCAGGAATACGTTCCCAAATCATAAATAATAATAACGATAGAAACTGTATTTAGTTTCGACTATAAATATGATCGATATTCAGTTGTATCGTCGCGTCTCGTTAAAAATTCAATACATATATGTATGTATAAAGTAACATTTGATGCTGCAAGTTTTATTAAATTTGCGCGAAATTATGTCATAATCTTCGTTTTGTTGAAACAACTCGGAATATTAATCATTGTTGATAAGGAAAATAGATTATCAACACACAACTGATGGAGGTGTGAGTGGCTTTGAAATTTACTCCAAATCCACATCAAGCTAGTTAGTAATGATGCGATGTGGGAATAATTCATTAGACCCTTCATTCCGGTTCTTGTTGATAGAAAAAGTTGACTGCAGCCAGGTAAGCAATGCGGGCGTAATAGGACATAAATCTAACTAAAAAAAACTCGTTTAACGCTGTAATGATTTATTAATTATCATTGTACAGAAGTACCAGTAAAAAGATCTGGAGATTTGAGGCAAATTTGTGGTTGGTGTCTCGAATTCTATATCGTCTCGGCTTCTCTAGTCGAAAGGAGACGAGAGACGTGTCTGCCTTGTCTCTTCTCTCGTCTTGTATTGTTTCCTAAATAGTAGTACAAAATAACAATTCCGTATAGTAACTAATTTGCTGTTTATTTTGTTAAAGAAAAACTTCAATTATTCTACCTATTAATCAAGCAATTTCGGATAATTTATCGACTGTACAATTATTTTACGAACTAGGAACTGTTCGTGAAGGTTTGAAACAAATATATGGCTGGCATGTCGTTTTTATTTTCAAGAAAAAAATCGTATATCGTTTGGGCTTCTCTAGTCGAATGTAGGCGAGAGACTGGTCTCGACTCTCGTCACGTATTGTTTCTTAAGTATCAGTACAAAATCACTACTCTGTATATTAACGAATTTTCTGTTTATCTTGTCAAGGAAAAACTTTATTTATTTATACGTATTAATCAAGCAATTTTGGATAATTTATGAAATGTTAAATTATTTTACAAACTAGTAATTATGCGTAAAAGCAACCTGGTGAAAATAATTTTTTTTATAAATAAACAGTGTAGAAATAAGTTCAAGTACTCTTGCCAAAAATTTGTTTAGTTATGTCCTATGAAATTGCTTCAGAAAGTGTATTAAGTAAGAATGAGAGTGCCTTTGACTTGGATTAAGTTGCAGTAGCATATCTTGCAATAGCCAATAGAGACTCTTCGTATTATTTTCTTAATTTGTGTTTTTTTCTTCGTGTTTTTTCCCTAATGTAAATTTTACTAGTTTTTCGTATTTGATTAATTCTGTTTAAGAGTCTGCATCCGCTGCCTCAAAACACGGTGTTTTTTCTTAAGATCTCACGGTCGCAGTTCACAATTTTAAAAGAAGGTTGATGGCTCCCTCTTAAACATTTTTTTGAAAATTTCTTATCAAATTTAAAAGAGCAAATATCTATAAATGAAACTTGTCATTTCAAGCAATTTTTGCGCAAAAATGTTTCATAAAAATTTTAATAAGGATTTCGAGTGACAAACATCGATAGTCAATATGTCTCGCATCGATTTTAGGACTCATACATTTCTAATTTCTCGTCACCTTTCAACGAAACGATACGAGACAAGATAAGCGAGAGTCTCGTCTCGGCGGCATCAGCTGTTGAAGGTCGCTTAATTATCTGATCACACATGTATATGACGTATAGATTAATCTGTCTTTATTTTTTTGTCTTCTTCGTCTGCAGTTTCGTATTTTTTGCTGTTTGCTACATTATCTAGCTATTTTTTCGTTTTTTTTTTCTAATATTTGATTAATTCTTATTAAGTATATCTATCAAGGAAACTCGTTTTTTCAAGCAAAGATGCTTGTTAAATTTTTTTATTAGATATGATATACCTTTGCAATCTTTTCGACAGCGAGAATTTCGAGAGACTCACATCGATAGTCAAGACGAGAGAGTAGATACTCTGGTCTCGTATCGATTTTACGACCCATACACGTCTAAACTCTCGTCACCTTTCGACGAAACGATACGAGACAAGATGCGAGAGAGTCTCGTCTTGTTGGCATCAGCTGTTGAAGGTCGCAAAATTATCTGATCACACATGTATATGACGTATAGATTAATCTGTCTTTTTTTTGTCTTCTTCGTCTGCAGTTTCGTATTTTTTGCTGTTTGCTACATTATCTAGCTATTTTTTCGTTTTTTTTTTCTAATATTTGATTAATTCTTATTAAGTATATCTATCAAGGAAACTCGTTTTTTCAAGCAAAGATGCTTGTTAAATTTTTTTATTAGATATGATATACCTTTGCAATCTTTTCGACAGCGAGAATTTCGAGAGACACACATCGATAGTCAAGACGAGAGAGTATATACTCTGGTCTCGTATCGATTTTATGACCCATACACGTCTAATCTCTCGTCACCTTTCGACGAAACGATACGAGAGAAGATGCGAGAGAGTCTCGTCTTGTTGGTATCAGCTGTTGAAGGTCGCAAAATTATCTAATCACACATGTATATGGAATATAGGCTAATCTGTCTTCACTTTTTCTTCTTCGTCTGCTTTTTTGCTACTTTATCTAGACTTCTAAGCATTTATCAATTGTTCATTAGCTCTCTCTTTTAAGCATTTTCCCATAAGTTACGATTTAGTTCTTGAATTATCATAGTTTTTTTGCAAGATTTTTCCTTTCTTTAATTCAAACTACTTGATGTCTTTCTGATTTATGTGTGACCTTTGGCGCACTCCCATCTTCTTAGCAAAGCGAACCACTTATTCCATGTTTTTTTAGCACTTGATTTCCGGGCATATTAAATGAGAGAGCGAGAGAGAGAGAGAGAAAGTAAGAGAGATGTTGGGAGATGATCATGAAGCATCTTTCTGATTTATGTACAACTTTTGGCGAACTCCCATCTTCTTAGCAACGCGAACCACTTATTTCAGGTTCTTTATAGAGAAGGGAGAGAGGGAGAGAGAGCGAAAGAGAGAAAGAGAGAAAGAGAAGCAGGGAGATGATCATGAAACATCCTCGCTTTTCCCGCAACTCTCGAAGATTTACCATCAAATGCATTATACACCTAATTATCTAATTGCACGATAGATACTCAAAAAAAAGGGAATGGCTGAAGCACTGTTTTTGTGACCCTAATTACGCAACCGAAAGAAAGAGGCAAAATTATGTTTTTAGAATTTGAGTCGACCGTGTTAAATCAATATAAGTCGTGTGAAAAGAAAATTATAATTGCTTTCAATTCGTGTATAATCAAAATCATTCAAAAAAGATCGTGTAAAAACAGAATTGAGTACAGTATAAGAAATCCTTCAGATTTTGTTGCAAGTCTCAAAACATCCCAAACAAAATGCTATCCCCACCTTTTTGTCGAAATTTACGAATCGTATTCATCTGGATTACGTTGCAACTGGTGTTATTGCCTGCCCCTGACACGTAAATTTTACAATTTCAGCAAGTTCGTGACTTTTAAACTTCAAATAACTGTCACAACTGTCCAAATGCAGATGAAATCTAGAGGTGTCCTGCCAAATAATTTAGCGGTAAACGTGGCGCATCCACCATTTTTCTTCAAATAGAGGCCTTCACTGTTGATTACGGATTTACGATGCAATTTATTATTGGCACATTTATACCAATTCCCATCACATTTTATAGTAGCAATAATGTGACTTTCTGCTAGATTACTGGAATATAATTGCTTGCTTTAAAACTATGATAATTATCGGTTTGTTGAGCTCATGACTACAATAACATTATAATCGGATATAATGTATTAAAAGTTTATTTTATAGATGAGGAACTCGCTTAACTATTATATTTTTATCAGATCCTAAAATAGAACAAATTCGACCGTTTTTAAATATTTACAAGAAAAAAATCCACCAGCAGTCTATCAGTTTTACCAATGTTTATCTTGAAACTGCCCGAATCGATTCTGTAAACATACTTTCTGTGTTTTTAAGGGAACATTGATGTTAAATAAAAAACAACATACCGCCCATGATGTGTGAAACATATCTATATATTGCCTGTCATCTACTTTATAATAAAATAACAAAAATGTCGATAACATTGATGAATATTAGCGCGCCTGATGAGGATTTGTTTGTTTGAAATTTAATCAAAATTGATTGATGGGATTTAAGACTTTTATCCCAACAATCATCCAAAACGAATTGTGCTTGTACATTAGAGATGAAGCTTTAGAATTATACAGAATTCCACCGTATATTTACATCATACGTTTGATTCATCTGGGAATTCTCGGCTATTGTTTAAAGATTATTGTGGTTCATTTCCTGGAGCCGTTTCCAAGGTATTTCGTTCATGTTTATAAATGAACGCCTGAAAAACAGCGTGGATGACGTGTTAGAAAAAAATAGCTGCCTATCTCTGTTACCTGCAAAATTATTCACGTGTCGGTCGATAAACTATAGAAAAATGTGGAATTTGCGTTTATTTGGCTTTGCAAAAAAAAAATTGGCTTCCGTGCCAATATCGAATGTATTCCTTTGATCTCTTCACTCAATTCTTTGTTGTTTTGAGAACAAATACGTTTCGATTCGACACAATTGTGCTTTTTACCCGTTCTTTTTGCCTTTCTATATCAATAATATTTATCGTTGTGCGTTATAAAACACTATTTATTATTATTTCACTCAATTAGGCTGAATATTTACAAAAATACATCAGTTATTGAGTCAATTACCACTGATAAATTATAAATAGTGTAGAATTTATTTAAGGTCACTAATCGTAAGTTTTGGCCAGTACGGACATACACCTGTTATTATTTGAATTTTAGATATTTTTGCAGTAAAGTTGCCGTTAAAATAATCAACCACACAAAAATTGTATTGATTAGTATTCTTAATAACACCCGAACATTATCAGGAAATCTTGAAGAATGTGCGTGACATAGTTCTAGAGTATAGGTCACGTCATGTGTAGGTCATAGTACTGGCCACAACATTTTATTTACGTAAATACCCATTGATTAAATTGATTTTTGCCCCTTACGGTATTCCATTTTGAGCTTTCATCAGTTTGTTTTGTGTCTCAATAAAGTGTAATCGTTGATCATTTTCGTACAGTTAATGTTATACAAGTTCGGTGTCATATGTACTAAATTTAATTTGAATTTAACGAGAATAGATTATACGATAGTCTAGTCTGGAATGTATATAGGCCACTTAATGTCCCACAGGATTGAACACTAAACATACACCTGGAGAGTTGGTGGAGATAAATCGCCTGTCACGAGAACGATAACATTGTGACCGCACCTCTTGGTGGCTATGAATGGAAAGATTCCATTCGATCGCCTGCTGATTGGAGGGTGTTAACAATCGCCATTATCGCTGCTTATCTACAGGTTCTCCCGGATCGTTTTTAATATATAAAACGGTGGCTTATTGGAAAATGTCATTCATGCAGGCGAAACGCTTGCTCTACGTTTTGCACTTTTTACACGACCAAGGATTTTTTTAATTAACAATCGAATAAGGGTAATCATTTCTAAAAAATCACAGAAATTCTGGAGACATAGGAAAACATTAATAGGAAGTGAAAAATGCGCTTATTATCGTTTATCTCTTTCTTCTGAACTTAATCTTTTGTATATTAAATTAGGGTACATAAGACAAAGACAGAACTATTTTTTATCGAGTATGTATCTATTTTCCTACGTTTTTGGAGCTTTGATCCTTATGTACAGTGGAGACTCGATTAGCCGAGCTAATTAAGTCATGCGGATAATCGAAAATCCGGATAATTGAACTACGGAACCAGTAGTGTTTACTTTATCTTTAAGCGACAATACCACTCACAATTGAGTAACTAAAAGATATTTACTCGAGCATAGACAATTAAGATCGCGAATCCATGTAATCGAGCAGTTATTTCTCTGGTGCTTAGACGGAATGCCAGCCGTGTATACTTTCGTCTCTCCATTCTCGCGCCGTTATGTTTTTTTTTACATTTATCGTAAATATTGTCTGCTGTCATTTCACAACGTGAAACCTGCAAAAAATTGGCTCGCCTGTCCTAAGCGCATCATATTTTTACTTGTTGATGATACTTTCTAGACTTTGTGCTAACAGCGTGGCTCCAGTTAGCTTTTTCTGTGAAAAACTTCGTACGACTGTTTCATTCTATTTTCAATTTTTTTGTAGACGAGATTGATTGCGTGTGGAGAACAAAATCACAAGTAACTATAAAAGTGAAATCACTGTAATTTTTCATTAGAGACATTCCCATAAATTTCATCAACTCGGCCAAGTAATTTGGATTGTTCTGTTGAAATTGATACAAAGTTTTATGAAATTAAATTTACAACTCAATTCTAAGAATCATTTATTAAAATTATGGATAATTAATGAATGCCGGTGAGACTGACACGAATAAATTCCTGATAAAGTTAAAAATCATAATTAATATTTCAATTTGATCCCCCGAAATCGTGCTTCGATCGTCAACTTGTTCTTATGAATGTTTGTATAATAATAAATATAACGTCTCTAGTCAAATAAAGATCCGATCAAATTATTGTTGTATCGTATTATTGTTTGCCTTCTCAATCATTTTATAAAGCTTTGTGGTACGCCTGAAACAACTATGAATTATCATTGTTGACTGTAATCTTGTTGACGTTTGTATAAATTTTAAGTACCCCACGAAAGCCTTTGATCTGTTCTCGTCGCTTTACATAAAATTCAAACGTTTTTTCTCTCCCTCTGAACAATATTGTTACAAACAATATAATCAACTGAGAATCCACAGATCCGAGATCTCTCCCAATTCCTGCAAATTAACAGGAAACTTCGACTGTGCGATCTCTTGGATTTACTAAGATTAAACCTGAGTGGTTTGTGAGCGATTTTAGTCCTGAGCGCTAAAGTTTGGGGACTTGTTCGTTTAACTACACGATCCGCTGTTGTTTGTATCATCGCATGTTTCTCCTGCTTCTTGTTGTTTTCCTCTACGTTGAAACTTTTTTCCGGATTATTAATTAAACTGCCGACATTGCATCTGTTCCACATTATATACGCGTCGTAGATGCGATAAAGTATGGAGTTTCCGTGACTCTATGAACTAAATTTTCAGCTTTTGTTCGTAAAGCATCCATCTTTCGCGCTGAGACGATCGTAATTCCCAAATTCTCGGATGAATTTGCAATATAAGTTAACTAACTTGTGGATTTCAGACTTTTCCGGAAAGTTTTAGTATAGCTAACAACAAATAAAATTCTTTATGATGCTGAAGAAAAATATAACAAAAATATCCGACAATTATCTGTAATTTCGCACGGTGTGAAGGATAAAATAATTAAGATACTAGCCAAATTCTAGATAAATTCGCAAAGTAATTTTATCTAAAAGTATGAAACGCTAATCCGAAAATTGTAGAAACCTCTTCAAATGCAGTCTTTTAATCTTACAGTTTCCCCATATAAATGAGAATTAGATCTGTATGAAATGAATATTTGAAGGAAATTCAAATTTATTCCGACTATCCTTTCAGTTGAATTTTAATTCAAAAGGAATTTATATGTTCGGCGAAGAATATACGGCAATTTTTCGACGTTATTCGAATCTTTAATTTAATAAAACAGTATTTCATAAAAATTTGAATAAATACAATTTATTTCAAAACGATTTGCATACGTATTGTTTTTGAATAAAATCCGAATGTTAAAAGAATCTTTAAAGGGAATATTGAAGTTAGCATAAAAGATTTATCAATTGGGAAACAAAGCTAAGAACTTTGTTCTACAATAAAGTTGGCGTAAGATCAATCGTTTACCAACATTAACTGGATTGTTTATATTTGATTGAATGACGTTTTTTTCCTCAATTATTTTCTATTTTTTTTGATATTTTTGTACTTCAGAACCGCTCTATTTTCAGCCGTGGCAGACAAGTAGCCTGAAAAACAATCTCTATTCGATGAATCATCCCAAATTGCCTTCGATATTACCTCCCATCGAATCCACAATCAACTATCCACTATTATATCGTTAAAGAATCGTTCATTATCTCTATTCTTTATCGGATAAGAACGGAGCAATTGCGATGAAATATGTCTGTTCGAACCGAGAGGGTTTCAATAATTTGCACACAATACGTTCAACTGATTTTCTTTTATATGAACAGTTTGCGAATGAAAAATACATCGTTTTCAAACCATAACGTTTTGAAAATGAATATCGACTAATAGCTGTTGTTTTTTTTTATTTTGTAAATTAATGAAATGTGAGTGTATTTGTATGGAATTGAATGAAAGCGTTAAAATCGCCCCAAGCAATCGCCACCATTAGTTTGAAAATCGTGACACAGTTTTCGGGAAATGCTCACAAATACGTTTTGTTGGCATTTTATTTGAATCGAAATCACTACTGGAAGAGTAGGAAAAGTTTGTGTTACGAGTAGGGAAAACCGTATTTAACTTGGTTTCAATGTAACATAAGAATTTTGTATTGGTTTGAACTGGCTGTCCGGTTCAATTTTACCTTCTTTTGACTTATGATTGCCATAAACTTTCTTACCTAAATAAATATTGCAAATTGTAACTAAACAAGAAAATCAGATTTTGGCCCACTAGCTTCTCCTTGGATTGTTCCTATAACGAAAAGCACATATCATTAGTTCGGATTACAAATATTTCAATTTCAATTGAATACAGTACGAACGCACTTCTGGAATTTAGATTCAACTGGATAGTTCAGGTTCTAAGATTTTGTGGAATCCAGGTGAAACGAAGCCTTGTAATTTGTAGTTACTGAAACAGTTGCTGGAGGCGATAAAAACCAAACAGTCGGAAGAATTGAGTGGAAATTAAACACTTTGAATATTTGCCGATTCGATGGCATGCAACCGGAACAAATGTAGAGGAAATATGAAAAACAAGCCTTAAATCTCCAACGCCTGTCTAACTAAATTCTATACTTCATTTCTGCCGTTCTAATTTAATTTATTGTTGAATTTTCCTGATACGTTGCGCCTAAAGGGACTGGAAAGGTTTTCTATAATCGATACTGAAAACGTATTAACTCATCTATAAAAATGGATAAACTGATAAGAATGCTGAATAAATTTAATTATAAATTTAATGGAAAATTCTAATAATCGGTTCAACGGGCACACCTGTGAAGATTTAAGCTGCTGAAAGGAGTGTTAAACTAGTACATGAAAATTTGGAAAATTAGCGGAAATCGAAGGAAAAATTATGTTGTTCTTGGTGAAACAAGCCAAAAAATGTTTGCTTTCCGGAGGTGAATTACAGTAAAAACAATTGGAATAACAACAAGTTTTACGATCGAGGATTTCATCTATTTTTTACCGAGAAACTGGCCGTTTCAGGACAACAAACAAAAAATCGCTTTTACGTATATACAATATTAGGGAAATCTAGTGACGTAATAGAAACCAACAATTTTTATATACACAATTACTGTTGTAATTGCATCGACGGTTATGAAACTAGAAATAAAATTGTAATTAAGCACACCGATAATTATTTACGTATTTGTTAGTTTCCGCTAAAAACTCAGTAGTTTATATCACGCGACTTATTTATGGTGTTCTATTTTGTATCAACTCGCTATTTTGATATGATTTGAGGAAAACGAAATTAATTGGCGTGTTTATAAACAACAATATGAAGAGAGGAAATTTACATCAAAAGTTTACTTTGAACTTTATTGTTTTAACGAATCTAATCTCGGTACTGTTTCATTCCAACAATCCACTCATCGTCGAAAGTAAACTTAATGTTGGTTTTATAGGTCGCCCTCACTAACCCTTTTACTCTTGTTTCTCGATAGTTTATTCACCACAGTTGTAAAACTCCAAACCGCTATAAAATAGAACTGTTGGAGTTAATACCGATTGTTGTTATAACCGATTCGAATATATTGAAAATAAAATCGATTTCATTTGGACGAATTTGTAGATGGGGTGTAAAGAAAAATCAGGGGCGGACTGGGCTTCAGGAGGATCGGGAACTCGCTCTTTTTGTAAAAATTCTGTTTCTTATGAGTTTTTTTTGTCGTTCGATGAGAAATTATATTTTTCTAAAGATGTGACTACTGTTTGATAGACATGTTTACAAGCCTTGAAGATGATCCCAAAGGTGCCTCAACATCAGAAATCATAGAAAAAATACAGGATACTGATCTGCGATTAATCGAAAGAGATTTAGTAGAAGCTCTAGCGATCTCACCAGGCACTGTGGCCAATATTTTGGCCGAATTTTTGGGTCTTAGAAAACTACGTGTACAGAGCTTGCCGCATTCGTTAGAACAAAATGAGACTTTCAAAAAAAGGAAATGGATTTTGTGCCTCTTTTTATCACTATGGATGAGACTCGAGTTCATCACTAAGAGGCTAAAGAGTAGTGTGAATCTTCTATTTCGGCTCCGAAAAGCGTTAGGGCCCTGAAATCAGTCAAGCATGCAAACGAAATTTTGTTTTAAGATTACCTCCTAAGTGGTAAAACAATAAACGCAGATTATTATTGTAACCTTTCGGACCAGCTGGATGTAAAGATTCGTGAGAACAGCCTACAGAAAAAAAACATTTTTCATCAAGATAAAGCACTCTCTCACACAGCCTAAGAAACCATCTAGATCTAGATTTAGGTCCCTTTGACTTCTGGCTGATTTCGCGACTCAAGAAATTCATTCGTGAGAAACGAAGTAATTTCGACAATCTTCCGGATTCTCACTTCAGGGCCGGAATGCATAAATTAGAACAGCAAGGTCAAATGTATGGAAGTACTGAATAATAAAATGTGCTTGAAACCATGAAATCGTGTTCTTCATACAGAACGATAAAATTTATTGAGCAACCTAATACTCTGCAATTGCCAGTCCGCCCCTGTCAAGAAGAGTTTTTGTGTATCATGTGATTCTTTGTAATTTTTCTTGAAATCCTATGGAATGAGTCTAAAATCGTTCAGTCCATAGACTGGAATCTTTATCAGTTCCTTTGATAAAATTCCAACAATAACTGGAATAAAATCAAATAGCAACATCCCAGTCTAGACAGAATTTTTCTTTTCGAATTTTTCATAAGCTCACGCATATTTCTGTTATAACAATCCAACCAATGTCTGCCAATAAAAACAAACATCTATCATCTGCTCCATCAGTTTATTAAAACTTTTTTATTGGACAAAAACATTTCAATTTAAAAACGTGTACAACAGGCGAATTTCGGCCATAGAATTGTTTTGAATAATTGAATCGATAATCGACTCTTACTTGGAATTCAAGCAATTAAAGTGTAAAATTACCACAAAACCCCGATTCTATTGATTCGAAGCTTTATAACTGATTGAATATTACCGGTGTACGTATTGTGAATTTAGAACGAAAAAAACGAATGGAAGTCAAAACATTTATTAATGCGAAAAAAAATTACGTTTATCAATTAAATGAATTACACGGATAAAAAATCGTATATGTGCTCTATTAACTTGAAACGATCATTTTCAAAGGTTTCTCCTAATCAATATTCAATGTAGCTATATTTATCGCAACTATCGACTACTCGCACATACATATAGATTATAGACAGATATAAATCATGATGCACTTAAGATTGTCGTCATCGGTTTTAAAATAGGGAGAAACTGATGAAATAATAATGCATGATTGTGGGTGTATCGATCAAACTTGACTTTTACCGTTTAAATTCGTTTACGACAATATATGATGGCAACGGATGATTGATTACGTTCATTTTCCAAATTTTTTCAGGAAAACGATCCCTTTGACCATCATCGAAGAGGACAGTTACGAGAAAGATGTGCTCTTTTATGTCCAACTAGGCGAGCCACAAATGTCGGGCGGTAAGCTTTTTTAATATATTTTAATTAACAATATTTTATAATAATATTAATAAGAAGCATTTTCTTCATTTTTTATATATTTTTTTTCAAATTTACCTTTCATGTTCTCTACCATATTCTTCCTTACTTCTTGTTGTTGTTGTTCTTCTTCTCCTTCTTCTACTTCCACTTCGTGCCACTGCATGTTGTGTAAGTAAAAGTTGATGTTCGTAGATTTTGTGCATGTTTTCTTTTGTTCGACTAGTTTTCTGTGTGTTTTTGTTAGACAATCTACTGGCTGTCTCGAACAATTCTTAACTTTTCATTGATCCCTATTATAATTACTTTCAACTATACAGCTCTTTGATACACGTATCAAACTTTCCTTTGAGATAAATTTAAGCAAATCATAAGATTCATTCAACCGTACAGAAAGTTATAATTGAGCAGTTGATTAAACGACCGATGAAGTCTGGATTTCGATCTTTACTTCAACGTACAGCTTTGGCCGAAGCTGTCATTGTTGTTGTGATAAAAATCGAGACTACAACTCGTTCTCAATACTCGTAGTTGACGAATTGAAAGGCGTATTTTGTGTGTTTTATATGTTTGATAGCAATTTTCCGCGCTCAACTGCTGTTCAAGTGTCTATCATTCAATGACTCTTCAGTTTTTTTTCGTTCAATTCTCCTGTCATTTCCTCTACACAGAAAAACTGTTGAACTACCGGAAATTGTACGCTTATATATCTGTTGGGTAGTTAATAAATTTTAATAGTGGTAGTTTTAGAGAAACAAATAAAATTTGCACTAATAGGAAATAGCATAAGAATTTGAGTTGAAACCGCTTGCATAGCTCTATTATTGAAAATAGTATTACGTTGTAGGATATTTGCATAGATGAGGAAGCTTGAAATTATCTCATATTATAATAATTATTAGGTACGTTCACATATGGTATCTAGTTCAGGGGTGGCCAATTAGGCGGTTATGCACTTTAGGTTGGTATTTCGCACCTGCCACAAGATTGATAAGGTCACTGTGCGTCTGTAACTATCACATTATCACAGTGTGTAAATAAAGTTGGCCACCCCTGCTCCAGGCCAAAAACAGAAGCGATATAGGGACGTTTTCTTGTGAGACAAAGGAGCGTGTCCTTACTGTTACTTATAAAAAAAATGTTATACAGGAGTGGCAATTGAACTAGGCCTATTACTATGTTTAAATATAAATCAAAATAAGACAAGAGACGAAAACAAAAACAAAATTTCTATCAGGAAAAATATTGTAATAATTAGAAATAAAACTTTTGTATATGTGAGGCGGTATATTAATGACATAATGAACGAAAGGATCTGTTAATTTTCGAACATGTTCGTTTCATTTGCCGCTACTGTATAGTAAGGAATTCCATTCAATTTTGTAACGTTCCTGGTGCAATTATTAATTAACTGCAAGTTATAAAAAAGTGTGCAAAAACTAGACACGATAATGGAGTCTCATCTGAGTTTATAGAAATTGTATGAACCTCATTAATTGACTTGAAACGCATAGCTTATAAACATCTCTTATCTCCGTTTTACATATGGATTTATATGAAATTAACGAACATTCGACTAAGATAGGACCATACTGTATAAAAGAATTAATTAGTTGGTAATTTCTCATCTATCCCTGTTCTCTTATTTCAGAGAGAACAAGTTTATCTTGCAATATTAATGTTCTCAAAATATCTTTACAAAGGCTCGACATTTTTAATAATGGATGAACTGGATCAGGGGCGGATTCACCATAAACACAATGAGGCCGAAACTTCAATCGTTTATAGTATTTTCAGATTTTTTCATCTTAGGAAAAGATGTCTTAAATTCAGGTCTCCTAAAGCCTAATCCATCCCTGAGCTGGCTAATAGACGCCTTCAAGAGCTAAGAAATGGTCACCCCTAAAGGGGGTGTTAGTTGAGTTCTACGTTGTACAGAGCCGGCTAGAGGCAAAACAAGCAACTGTCTAGAGTAGCAAATTTTTTGGGGGCGACCTTTTTTACTGCGTCTTATATTCGACTTCATTTTGTTGAGATTATTCTGACTACTATTAATTGCCAAAAAAATCAGTAGAATCGTCGCAACTTGCGAGAGGTGCCGAAAATAAATTTGCCCAGAGCGTCAGGAAAACTTGGGTCAGCCCTGATATTGTCAATTTAACAGTAGCCGGTTGAATCGAATTAAAGGCTACTTCCCGTCTGTTGTATGTTGTGCATTATTAGCCAACATCTGTTGTCTCGATATACTGCTGCGAGTCCTTCATTGGAATTGAGGATTGAAGTAAAAATATGCTTTTTTTAGTTTTTCACCCCGTACAGCCCATTTATTACAGACATATATTTGTTTTTTTCATACTTTTACTAAATCAAAACAGGTTCAATTTGCTTTTTGCATAAAAAAAAACTTATATTTACAGTGCCAATCGCCGAGCAAAAAAATAAAACAAAAAATGTATACAATTGGTTACAGCACTAGTCAAGTTGCCAAAAAAACCGCTTCCATCATTAGAAATGACGATGCAAAAGAACTAGAACTAGAAAAAGACTAGTTTCGAAAAGTAGGACAGGAATATGCTATCCGTTATTTTGTAAGAACTTTTCTTATAGGAGAGACTCTGCAAAACCGTCAAAAATGGGCCGTCCCCATCTTCTCCTTCAAATTTTTACTAAAAAGAATCTTTACATTCTCTACACTCTACATAAGCAATTTCTATATACTTAGATGAAACGCCAATCTCGTATATTCGTTATCCCTACACAATCAGGCCAGTATTCAGAAATGTGAAAATTATGAAAATTTGGCATGCGGATCTAAAAAGGTTCGTTCTCCCTGTTGTAAAATATTTTGTTGATTAATTTAATAAAGCCGCATTGGGACAACCTGTAGATGAGACTTTGTTAATTAGAGACCATTGCATATTTTGAAGGTTTGTTTGTTTGACTTGTTAGTATCATTATTTGTTGAAAAAATAATTAAAAATTAGCTTCTGTTGGAAGTTGGAAGTTTCCTAATTATAAAGTTTTAATAGAAAAATTCTGCATTTCCTTCTAAAAACTAGATAATTTAATTATGGATCTAACTATATAAAAAAGCCGAAAAAAATAATGAATTACGCGATTATAAATAATTTAATTTGCCATTTAGGCGTACTGCCAAACAGTACAATGTTGAATAAGCTAATATTATCGTGTTTTACACTAAAAATAAATAACCAGTACGATACTAAAATTGTCGTCATCTCCATAATAATAATAATAATGCTTCGGGTATTAATACGTCGATTATCGTGAAAAGTAAGAGTTCGTCATCGGATAAATCGATTTTCCGGCCTGTCCTGACGGTTAAACCTAATGGAAGACATATAGTAAAAAATCGTTACTCGTAAGTTTTCTGTTTTGTTAGTGTGGTGGTGGCGGTCGGTATAGAATTTCCATTTATTTAACGAAGATCCAATTGATGGAAACGATAAAAATTTCAAATCATAAAAGCCCAACCTTTCTACCAGTTGTTGGAGTTTATAAAAAACATCCAGAGACTGTATAAATAGAAACAACAATAATAATAATTTTACTTTGTTTTTGTTGGAAGAGAAAAAAATATAAAACTCTCGTAATCATTGTAGGATTTAAATTAGTAAATTCAAGCTGCATGAAATTAAAAATAGGCTGAAAATTTAGGAAATAACAACCCAAATCCCCTTCGAAATTTAACGTAATCAAATCATATGATCAACTTAATTATAAGGCTGATTAATGATCTTTTGGATGCAGGAAACACAATTAAAACCTTCAGCAAATGCGGTTTTCAATACTGTTATAACATTACATACAATGTTGAAATGTTGTTGCAACCGAGCTTTAAATAATCGTTTTACACACCAATTAAACTTGAATAATTCTAAAATTCACGAGCATCCCGTGTATACGACGTTTTCTAGAATTTATTCAATTAGTTATAATTCACTATAGTCTCTGGAGATTGTCGAGATAGTGTGTGTGTAATAACGACGATGACGACATTTAATTAATTCAGATTCAATTGAAGCGCTTTTAAAAAAAAAGTGAGAATCTCTTCACCTGCGAAGAACGTCAATCGATTCCAGATTGTAAAGCAAACATTGAACTCCCATCAAAAAAGTCGTGAAAATGCAGTTTGGAAATCACGTTTCTATGTTGAAATCGCTTCTTTTTTTCAGAGAAAATACATAGTTGATTCGCGTTAGAAGTTTACCGTTCTTCTCGGACCACATATTAAATTCTGTTTGCCATATCGAACGCTAAACTTTTTCGAATTGATCTTGTTAAAAGTGGACAAAGGGTGGCTTTACCATTAAATGAATCTCGATAACTGGCACTTATCAAATATCTCTTTAAAAAGATTAGATCGGATTACGGGTAGAAATTGAAGACCGTATCCACAGAAAATGTATTGAATGCATAAAGTTGCTATCACTGTCTCATTGACAAATCGGATTCATTATCAGTTTTAATTATAGGTCGTTTCACAATAAATCTCTAGCAACAGCAGGAGAAGGGAGCACTCTGGGTATATAGACCTCTCTTTTCTCTCGTTCTCTCAAGCCACGCCTTCATAGGGTTAAAGTTACAGGAAACGACCTGCGCGTCGTATAACATATTTACGATTTATTCACTCTTGATGCCCTGCACAATTAACATTATAACCGCCTCTTCAACTTTTCTTACCTTGACTTGATTTGATTCTTAACACTTTCCGTTTTCGGCTGTTCTAATGGGAATCAATGAACGGCTTTATCACCAAATGAATTTCAACAGTTAACCAGGCACTTATCAACCCTCTGTTTAAGCGATTAGATCAAATTAGCACCAGTGTTTTATTGAAAGGAATTAAACAATCGCAGTAGCTATATCACTGTTTCGAAAGACCGGAAATTCTAGTTATTCTAAGTTTTCTCTTCTGAAACACCAATTGAACGTGAATCTGAAAAATTGCTAAAAGTATTTGACCATGGAATTTATCCACGTCTGATGCCCTACATTATTATTGCATTTAAATTGATTTTTCAGTAAACGAATTTCCACAGTTAACCAGACACTCGTCAGGTTTTTATTTAAGAAGTCAACACAAAAGGCTTTGTCGAAAAACTGGATTCCATTGATTTTCGACTTTTTTGTAAGAAATAGTTGAAATAAGCCCTACTAATATTGCCTTTAATAGAATAGTACTCAACGCTTTAAATTTTTGATTTTAATTTTTGAAAATTTTCGGTCAGACTTTGCGGAACAGAAAATTTTAGCTGAAAAAATCAATAACTGAAACATTTTCCTGAATCTTTAAAATTTTCTGTAATCCGATCACTTGTGAATCCAAACAATCTTTAGAAGTATTTAATTATGCTGAAAGCATGAGTTTAAAAAAAAATGAATCTCTGTTGTTTGAATAGCGTTTCCCCTGCTTTCGTTAGGAAATATTTGAAATATTTGGCCCCGAAATGAATGCTCGCATGATGCCCCACATCGTTAATATTTATTTCAATGCAATAGCGATCGTCGCCTTAACAACTTATGAACTTGACTCAACAATCCCGGAATTCTGATGTCTCGTGTCAAGGGGTCGTTCTAACGGTAAATCCAGTCTGGTACAGTGCGATCAATGTGGCGTATGGAAAATACCAAGTTTTATGTAGATTTAAAAGTGTTATCACGACATTTATTGCATTTTCACCCTTTAGTTTACGTTTCCCGTGGTTTTTCCCTTATATCAAGATCTTGTAAGAATAAAGAAACATCTTAAGGGTCTATAACGATGGTCGACGAACCGCTGTTGTTGATTTTTAATTTTTTTTTACAAAGGATTGAACGTTTTAAGAAAAAAATCCTTTTACGGTTATTTTCAGTGGTAATGAGATACAATCGTGAGAGAAATTTTTTTTGAAAAACTTATTTAGTTTTTCCGTAGCACGCTAAAATCCAATGCCTATCCGAGGTTGAATCGATTTTGTCGGCCTTCTCCTTTGTTTATTGACAGAATTGAATGAAATTGATGTCAGTTATCGTCGTTAACGTGCTTAATGTTGGTATTGCTTTTTCAGAAATGTTTGAAAGAAGACATTGCTTTTTCTACACACTGGCTGAAACTCTTGGAATAATAAATTCATACCGACATCAGGCACATTAACGACTATAATTGACATGAATTTCATTCAATTCTGTTAATAAGCCAAGCTGAAAGACGACCAAATCGATTCAAATTGGTAGTGTTATTGAATGTTAACGTGTTACGGTAGAATGAAGTAAGTTTTCCAGAAAATTTTCACTTGAGATTATAGCTCATTACTATTGGAATCGAACGTAAAAAGATTTTGTTAAAATTTTTAATCCTTTGTCAAAAAAAAACCTCAAAACTCAACAAGACTGTATTACCGAACATCGTGATAGACCCTTAATATCTCAGAATTCCTGATCCGGTTGGTATAATTCTGAATGTTGAAATAAACTCTTGCCTATATAACGAAAACTTTTCTAGTTTCGTTTATAATGCCTGTTGTTTTCGTATAGATAATCTTATAATTTAATTATGACGAGATAATCTAGAGCTTAATTGGAACGATATACTGTACGAGAATTTATTTAACGAATAAAAAGAAAGAACATAAATTTTTCTCGTAAACATAATATAATAATATAATATAAGCGTATATATAGATAAAAAAATAAGGGTGGAATATACGGAAAAAATAACATAAAAAAGAAATCTAATCTTGTAACTAAGACTTTCTGATTGTTAGGAAGTCTTTTTCCCCTGAAACGGATTTACTCCATTGTTATCATTTGATAAAAAAAACAAACCTAATTCGTAGTATACTTACGGGTTTTTCTTTCCCAAACCACCGACAATTCGATCGTCTTATCATCGTTTCGCTACGTAGTGTTCGACTTTCTTGATGATGTTGTCGCGTGTTTCGAATACCGGAAATCGTGGTTGCACACATTGTACGAATAACTATAAAAATTAGTAATAAATGTTGTGAAACATTGGAAATTTTACAATTATTGTTCAAATAAATCACGTTTTATACTCACATTTATGTTATATCTTATGGCATGATGTAAGAGCAAAATGAACGTACCAAGATGAATACTGCTCGTGACCTGTATCATAAGAAGGATTTAATAGCAAAAAAAAAGAAAACAAGCTTTTAGATATCAGACGTTGGTGGTATTTCAGCTTTCCGGTATAAATTTTAGAATCAACCACTTGATCAACGGGCGTATCCTCATAAAACACGGTTTCTTTCCATTTCTCAAGCCGTCCGGATTATTGACCGTAAGTGTTAACATTTACGACAAAACTACAGGGAGAGAAAAAGCGTAGGTATACTCTGTCCAAAAATTAAGCGTAAAATTTCAAATTACAGCCGATAGGTTATTGGTTGAAAATTACCTAATTTTCACATGTTTACCTACTGGAAAGAAAAGGAATATTATGTTGTGGCACTCCTGTTTGAATGAAACCCTACGCATTTGTTTACATAATTTAGTGGTGATTTTTTTAATACTTTTTTTATATGATATATGAAGCTCGATATTTTCTATTTCTTTGGAGATTTCAAAATCCTTTTCGAATCAATTTCCAGTTTAATACAATAAATAATTTCAATTTTGGCGTTTTAATAGTGGGACTATTTTTCGTTGCATAGGTTAGCTGCATTTTTGTCATTTGAAATTTAATACTTAACTTGTGGACGGAGTATAGCATCAGAACAGTGGCTTTTAATCACAAACACACCCGCCCCACCCGAGAGGAACTAATAAATGGTGAAGAAGTGTATAAAAATACTATTTTTTGAAGGGGCTGCAAGTCTTTAATTTGCTATTCAAAGTGTGCACATCAATGCAGAGATAAAGAATCTTGAATCATAGGCTAAGGCTAATTGCCGGTCAAGTTCGTGACTAATATAATGGATACAAATCCCGGTTGCACGCATGAGATTTGTAGAAACTGTGGAATATTAAAAACACATCTTTCAAGGGGGTGCAAGCACTTATTTTCCGGTTTTGCGGCCAATAAAGGGGTTTGAGGTTCTGAATTACAGAATAATTAGTCTGCGGTCCAGTCCGTGACTATTACAATATATGCAAACTGCCACTGAAGGGACAATCTTTTATAATTAGTAGTTCCGAAGAATAAGAAACAAATACATCTTATTTTTGTTTTAATTCAATTATAATGAATAGCAAAACCCTAACATTTTTCAGGAAACTTTTTCAGTTAATTAGTTAACAGGTGCACTGCTCATGATTATTACCTGTGTCAATGAGATTAGTGATGCCGCGAGAGAGCTCGTGTCTTGATTAGAAAATTCATATACGGTGCCTCTCGCTGCAACAAGACGCGAGACAGGCTCTTCTCGTCTCACATCTCGCGTCGTATTACTCGTCAAACAACAAGAACACGTGCTTTTGACTGAAACAGGAACTCTGTTGATTTACGTAAAAACTAGTTCCTTAATCAAAGGAACGATTTGAAACGGCCCCGAGTTCGACAATGGATTCGTCCGGATCGGAACCAGAACTCAGTTCTAGAAGAATTGCCATCTAGTTATAGCACCGATCAATTTGTTGCACGTTTTCGTTAAAAGTTTAAAAACATATTCATTTTTATCAGTTTGGATTCCGTCCTTTACGTGAACGAGATCCAAAGGAACGACTCCGTAAAAGAATCAACTTTACGTCGTATGTTAGTCAATTGATTATTTTGCAAAGTAACTTCGTTCGTTTGAATGTTCAACAACCAAATGAAAGACAAAGGATTCTCTCATCTTGTATCGATTTTTTTTTCCTTTTGGGAGGGGTCCTACATGAGAGCCGCACACTGAGGCCATCTGGCCCATTGTGTGCACCTCCATTTACCAGAGCCTTACCACAGCTGTTCTAATCCTCTAACGAAGCTCAGTAGCCTGCCGTGTTCGGCTTTCCGAATGTCTTCTGCTTCCAAAAATCGTCGCCCCAGATGTTGCTCTCTGAGGCCAGCCAATGCATGGCACTTGCAGCGTATCGATTTTGCGATAGATACATTTTAAATCTCTCGTTCAGCATTCACGAGATGGTACGAGACGAGATACGAAAGATTCGTATCTTGGCTGCATCACTAGATACGATGCTAAACAATCTCGTAGTTGGCCGTCAACGTGTTAATATTTTACTGTCACAGTAGTGACAGTAAAATATTGACATGACATAATTGCATAACAATATCAGCTTAATTGGCCATTCCATTTACAATTAGTCAAAATCAAATAAATTATGTAATAAAATCTCGACATCTTTGTAGTATTTAATTTAATAAGTTACTGATAAAACTTCCACAAAGTTGCTAATCATATTTAAAAGAGAATAGTTACCAACTTCCAACATAAAGACGATAATGATATTAACTTGATTTGTTTTATGTTGTTGTTCTTGTTGCTTTTGTTGTTATTTTGTTATTTATCAAACGAGATAAGAGTGTGGTAATTATATTTTGTAGATGAAGTAGCTAGTTTGGCAGCGGAAGCTGAACGGAAACGACCAGAAGACCGCACGGAACAGGAAAAAGTTGCCATCTTGGGTCGTCCGCGACTTGGTGATATAACTCGTGCACAAATACGTATCAAAGAAAGTAAAGAATTTAAAGTAAGTTGTTTATAATGTAATTCTATTGATTGCTCACAAATTAATGTAAAATTGATTATGTTACCATTACCGTTCTCAATCTTCGTCTAAATTCCAATCTAATCGACTTCCTCCCACACTCTCTCATCTGACGCAATTCTCCAATGGATTTATAGAGTTTTCCACTTTGATTAGTGTTGTTTGTGATGCCTGGCATTACTTCAAATATTATTTATAATTATTTCGCATTAATTGATGATATTATTTGTAGAATACGGTGGATAAATTAGTTCAGCGAGCCAATGCGTCATTAATAATTGGCACATCATCGTGGAAAGAACAATTTATTGAAGCTGTGACTGTAAGCGCCAGTGAGGATTCAGACAAAAAGGAGCCGTCTGGCCTCGATTATGTAATGCATTTCATCACGTTATTTTGGAAAATTCTATTCGCTTTCGTCCCACCAACAGGTGATAAATTTTATTAAATTATGCCATAATTAAATTTCTCCAATAATTGATGGGAGTTCTTTTATTAAACACGAAAATCAATTAAAAATTCATTAAGCGCAACCGTTATTGTTCGGCGTATTGTTGGTTGCTTGGTGCACGAAAGCTCATTGAAAGCTCTACAAAAATATTCATGATCCGTTTCAAATTCACAAAATAAAAACGTGAAAATCAATCGTGCTGATTGTTGACAGACAAACGAATCCTATAACGGAATTGTTGGAATTTTACCTACTGAAGCTTGTTTTTTTTTTGCATCGATCTGAATTGTGGTCGATATTTTCAGTAATTTCAGCAATTTTATTTCACTATTTCCAGACATTTTCAACGGCTATTTATGTTTTGTTGTTTCGATATTTTGTATTGGTGTTGTTACGGCGGTAATTGGTGATGTGGCCTCCCATTTCGGCGCCACATTAGGCATACAAGATTCAGTAACTGCCGTCGTCTTCGTTGCCTTAGGAACAAGTATTCCAGGTGAGTTTCCATGTTTCATTTATCTTTCACAGTTAATTGAAATTTTCTCTCGTCCTCTGCTAGTTTGGAATGTTGAATAGGAGACGGGAAAAAAACCGTTTTTCTCCATAAAAACGTAATAGAATTCGAACTTAAAATTGCATTAGAATTCGTTTATGAAACTGAAATGATGCAATTGTCATAAAGTTGAAGAGACGAGCGTTAAAATGCGATTAACTAAATTCAATTCTCCAAAGAATTGTAGATTCTGAACATTTCTATTCTTAACGGAATGAGACTTCATTACAACCGATTCTTATTATATAAGCGTGCTTATCTAATCGTTCTCCCATAATACGTCCGTGAACTTAGAGCAAATCGATAGAACTCTCCCTAGAATTCGGTGTTTTTTTTTTGTTTTGTTTTGATGACCTTCTGCAACTCGTTATAACCGATTGCCATGGTAATTTATCGAACTTCTAATTTACAAATTAAAATCTCATTTGCACAAACAAAAAGCGGTCGCTTTATCGATTTCATTATCAGAGGCGGGTTCAGAATCAATGCTGAAAATGTTTATTGTCCATTATTCCGAAATCGATTCTTGCAAGGAAACGGTTCGAGATGGAAACTCCCGAAGTTTATAATTTTTTGTTTAAAATTGAAAACGGTCTCATCAAATTGCCCGTCCTTTAATTTACGGGAGAAAACGGGGGTTGAAGTGCACCCTGCAAAATCGGTTTATTCAAATTATTTTCAAAACTACCTTTAGAGAGCTATAACAAGGTGGGAACAATCTTTTTACAATTATGATTAGGACAGGAGCTAATTATATGCATTTTTTAAAAGTTTTTCACCCTTTCTGAACTGTAATCGACACAATAAACGTGAATTTTTGTTGCATAAAAAAATAGCCTTATTAGGATTAATTCAGATTGCAACACTTATTAAGCTTTGTAAATATCAGGTTGATACGTAAAACGCATTTTAAGTAACATATAACTTTTGGGCTAATTATGTAAAAAAGTCGATAAGATGGGGTGGGGGGATTACAATACTAAAAAAATGCATATTATTCATATTTCTAACCCCGAGTGAAATAAAAAAAAACTGCTTCCAAACCCTAAGGGCCTAAATTATCAATTTTTGAATTATTATAAAACGTTGAGTCGTTTTGGAGATATTTTGAAAAAACTGATCGTGTGAACTTCAAATCCCATTTTCTAATTTAAATTCAAGATCGGGGCACTGATAAATAATGCCCTTTGGCACAGTTACCTCTACCAGGAACTATGAAAATTGGCAATTTCTACATCGCGCAGTTTATTTGTTCGTTTAGAAAGTCGATTGATTTGATTAAAAACTGTTGTTTTGCAAGTAATTACACGAAACACGCAAGCATGCAATTTTTGTAGCAACAATGTTACATTTTATTCCACCTCAACAGAATTAGACATCTTTTGAGGTGATGGACTCGTTTCTCGGTAGCTGTATGAGAATTGCTCAGGCAGGCATTTCTTTAATTTAAAAAAAGGCCTTAAGATGGCCTCTTGTTCCTAGAGTTACCTTGAAGCAAGTCACTTTATCGTGCATTTTCGCTTCATGCAGCCTTTTTCAAAGGTTCTCTGATGAGGGCGTGAGCCACCTACCTCACCAAAGTTAATATTTGACATTATTTCATTTTTTTTTGCCCGACTTGACGATGCAAAAGGTTTGTTTTTCTGGGATTTGAAGCACCAATTCACGGGTCAATTTTCTTCCGCCGAGAATTAGTTTTTAGCTTATATTTTTCTCATCGGGGTGAAAATATTTACAGCGCCGAAAGAAAGCTTCCGGCTGCAATCGTTAATCTCTAGTAACGCTTTTCTTCCAAGAAAGCTCAATAATAAAGCCGGTGGAGCCTGAGGATGGCCGCTTGTTCTTATAGTTACTTTGCAGCAAGTCATTTTATCGTACATTTTTGCTTAATGCAGCCTTTTTCAAAGGTTCTCCGATGAGGATGTGAGCCACGATTAGTCACATCCCTCACCGAAGTTAATATTTGGCATGATTTAATTTTTTATTGCCCGACTTGACGATGCAAAAGGCTTCTATTTCTGGGTCAATATATTTGCAACGTCGAAACAAAGCTTCCGGCATCAATCGTTAATTTACCGTAACACTTTTCTTCAAAAAAGCACAATAATGGTTTTCAAATAGAATACAAGAAATTTAGGGCATCCCACTATGGGGACTTTGGCAAAGCTAGATATTTTAAATGCACTTCCCACCGATCTGACAGTGATTTTTATAATCGACCGTCCCTGATTTCAATCTTTGCGTTAAGGCGTGCTACATCCTGAAACCGCCGCCCCTGTGGGATAATCTAGAAAAACAAATGTTTATTTAACTCGCCAACAAATCGATCAAGTTTGAAAGAAATCTCATTTCCAGACACATTCGCTAGCAAAGTGGCCGCCATCCATGACAAGCACGCCGATGCCAGTATTGGAAATGTGACGGGGAGTAATGCTGTCAATGTCTTTTTGGGTATCGGTGTAGCATGGTCGATTGCATCGATCTATCACAATGTGCGAGGACATCCGTTCGTTGTGAGGCCAGGAAGGTAATTATTTAGAAAATCGAATTTAAATCACTAAACTAATTTGATTCTTTTCTTTTAATCCAAAAACAAAACAGTTTAGCCTTTTCAGTGACAATATTCTGTACAGAAGCTGCAATAACAATAACTGTATTGTTTGCGCGCCGTTGTCGTTCTATTGGTGGTGAATTAGGGGGACCAAAATGTTTCAAATATCTAACATCCGGATTTCTATTCTCTTTATGGATAATCTATTTGATATTATCAACATTAGAAGTCTATGGTGTTGTGGGTGGATTTTAAATGAATTTCAATCAATTAGAGAAGAATGGTGAATAAAATATATACAACGAGTGCTTCTCAAGGTCCAAATTTTAGTCTTTTATCACTTCACTTGCGGAAACTTTACATCTGCATCTGTGACTAGAACGAACAAAAATTTATCAAAACATGTGGAACAAGTAGTTGGAACGGAAATAACGAATTTAGCGAAATGGACCTATTTGCGACCAAGAACAGTCTTTATCTATCCTATATCGTCTCTAATTCTTAACTATTTAATGATATACTAGCTTAAAAGAAATGTGTGATTTTTCCAATAAATTACTACATGTATTTAGACGTAAAAATTCCTGGAAATTTTGCGGAATGTTTATTCGTTTTTCAAATAATTTAAGGAAATTTGCGTCAACTACTTAAAACTATTAAAGATTCTGTTTAGTACCTGAATAATCCCCAAATCCTACTATTATCGTTCTTATCAATGTCTAATCAAAAAAATTAAAATAAAATAAAATAATAGCGAATCATTCCCTTTCTGTAATAAATAAACGTTTCTAAAACTCTTTTAAAATACTCTGTAGTCGCTAATTATCGTTGTTAATTAATATCAAATAAAAATATGTGTAGATTTAATGATTATCACCGACAATATAAACTGCCAAATTTCCGTTTCTCTTGTAAATCTAGTCGAAGTGTTGTGTATTTCTCTTAATTTCTCTCAGGGATTTCTTTTGAATAGTTACCCATTTCTGTCTAGATTTAATTGATATTTATTCTAATTTATTTTATTTTAATTAAAACTCCCTATTTTTTTAGTTGAAGTTCGCTTAATTTTATTAAAAACAAGGTCGATTTGTTGGTGAAAATTATTAAATTTCTCGTCTTTTAGAATTTCTGCCAATAAATCGCATGTGGATTTCGACAAACCTATCTTCCAAGAACAAAAAAAAAAAACAAAAAACGTCGAGATCCGTGAAGATTTACGCAATAGTATTTACAATAATTGTTAAAATATCACTTAAAGCACTTATATAATAGAATGGTAGAGAAAGTGTCGAGAAGGTGAAGGATGTATTATACATAAAAAGCAATGGAAACAGGGACAGACATTTTTCTATGATTTGTAGAGCTGCTGAATATCATGCTCGATTTGTTGTTTTTATTTGTTTTGTAGCTTATAATGTGATCCTGTAATTCCAAAAAAAAAGAAGTATATATTGTTTTGGATAAGATATATTTACTGTTATATTAAAAAAAAGTATATAAATAAATAAATTTGTATAATATTTCTAGATGATTTTTTATTAAGACATAGTGGCCTTAGAACAATGTTATGCACGTCAGGCGAGAAAAGCTCAGTAATCAAATAAGTAAACTTAGCCTACACAATTTTTGCATGCCGAATTAAATTTGAGGCACGAGGCGCTCGAAAAATACGTTGCAAGCTACCCAAACATCAGCCGAGCCTAGCTCAGCTATAGTTTTGGAAGCCAACCTATCCTTTCCTCGTTTAATTTCAATTCATTGCACACTCAGTTAGGCTATTAAGGGTGAACTGGAATTGCAAGACTTTTGGCGCCATCTGGGTGTAACTATCAAACAAATACTATCAGTAAAATCATTGATGGATTTGCAATCACCTCCCAGACTAAGAAGGGTTTTGCAATTCAAACTCACTCTTTTGCCGGTTAACGAATCCCTAATCAAAGGTGAGTTTGAAGTGTGAAGCTTATAATGTTTTCGAGAAAAATTGGGAGGAAGTGGAGATTTTTGGGCAAAGGGAGCTTTTAAATTTGCCCTCCAATTGAAGCTTTGGCGAATTGAGATGCAGCAAGTTAGGATTTAAGCAAAGGGGGATTGCCTTTAAAGGCGCCTGTGCAAAACGGCAATAACTGGCTAACTTATACTCTATAAAGAAAATTATGCTGTTTAGAGTAGATAAGTTTGATTTGCAAGTTGGTGACTTTGAGATGATAAATTATTTTTCTCGGAGACCGTTTCACATAACTTTCGCCCTTTGAAGACATGACCTATGAAGAAGTTGGTTGAAGATAAGAGAGAAAAAACGACTCTATTAAAAATTCTCTTCTACAATTCTGTTGTATAAATATATATTTTTTAATTTCTGTATTATAGTCCATCCAAAAATAAAGTATAAAATTTCAAATGACAGAAATGCAGCTATCCTATGCAATGAAAAATAGTCCCTGTATTAAGACCCCAAAATTTTGATTCTTTATTGTATTAAACTGAAAATTGATTCGTAAAGGATTTAATAATCTCCAAAGAAATATAAAATATCGAACTTCTTGATTAATATAAAAAAATTACCACCAAATTATGTAAACAAATGCGTAGGGTTTTATTCAAACAGGAGTGCCACAATATAATATCATTTTCTTTCATGTAAACATGTAAAAGTAAGGAGCTTTTCAAACATTAAGTTGCCTATAATCTTCCATCTGTACCTTGAAATTTTATACTTAATTTTTGGACAGAGTATACAAGAGTGCATTTCAGGCATGAAGTATTAATTGTTGTAACTTCTGTACTCTGAATTCAAATTGTCTCAAATCAAATTTAGTGTTGTAGCAATTAATGAAATTTGATTTGCGAATCCTTTGGACAAGATTAATTAAAACTTGTATAGGATGGCATTTTCGTTCGAATATAATTATTTCGAAATCATTCTAAAGCTCTCCCACATTTATTATTAACCTAATTCAATTATAAAACATTTCTGGATTAAAGCAGAAACAGTAAACGTAATTCCATAGATTTCGAATATCTCTTTGTCAACATTTCACAAACAATAATTATGACAATGCGGCACGAACGTGCATTTACATAATTATTAATTAACACAAAACAAGCTTTAACGAGCAACATTAAGCACCATTACAGACCACCATATGAATACGTATATAGAATCATAAAAATCCTCAAATAAAGAGCCACATTTGTCATTCTATTATTAAATGCTCCACATATATCGACAAGACGACACTTGACTATGAATTATTCATCCCCGTTTCGTAATTAGGTTAATGCAACCTTATTTTTGTCTAGATTATTATTTTAATATAACCGACATCAATAAATTCAATAGTGATGACCAATCTATCCAATCTACTCCTAGTTTGCATGCTTTTGTACCTAACTGTTCTTTCTTGCCGGAATGCACTGCACTGTTTTCCCAATCTGTGTATAAAACAAATAAGTGCCTTCAATGATTGTGGTGTACTCAGTTTTCCGCATATTTTTTAGTTCCAGGGTTTCTTTAGAAAATTTCGACAATCCTCGTAAAAAAAATAGTTCTCTTTCTGAAATTCTAGATGTGAGAAAAGAATAGTAAGTTCTGCAAATTTTGGAGCTTATATAATTTAGATCTTGTAAAAACCAAACGGGCAGAGCCGTCTCAAGCTTTCCTGCCGCTCCAGGTAAACTTAATTTCGGTGCTCCTCTCCGGAAAAAAAAATAAAAAAAGTTAATAATTATTGACCGAAGTTGAGACTGTTTTTTTTTTCAAATTAATAATAGAATACTTTCAACAAAAGATTATGGCCCTCCCAGCACCTGCCTGTTTTATTGTGGCCTCGAGACGGCTTCGCAGAAGGGGAGATCAATAGCGAAGGTTGAAAGCACTGAGCAATAGGTATATATTTTGATCTATATAGGTCGAAATGTTTTATAGATTTGTGCCCTTCCGCCCAGATTAGAATTTTTGCATTAACTTGATACAGTTGCAAAAGGTTACAGTGTAAAGGTATAAAATCAATACAAATTCGAAGTACAAAACCAGACGGTTTTGGTGTGTTGTTAGTACAGTCCGTCTCATAGTAAATCTGCGGAGGCCAAGGAGAAGAGTATCTTGGCTTCACAGACATCTCCCGCATATTCAAGATCGTCTCTCTTTTATCTTCAACAAAACTCTGCAAAGCACACCGCTAAATTTACATGAAACCTTCTCTAGTGCTTATAAACTTGAACTGATATTTAGCAGCTTCACTTGACGAAGCAAAAATTTGACAATTACAAAAACGTTAGTAGATGGAAAGTTCTGAAACAATGCAAAATGAAGAATCGTTTTCTGTAACTTAAACCGTGCCCAGACTTGGTGTACAGTGCCGGCTTCGTGGAAGGGCGAGGTTGGGCGATAAACAAAAAAGGGTAAAGAAATCCAATTTTTAAAACATAAAATGAAAAAATCTAGATAGTTACACTGATGTGCCTTGATATAATGACATAATAATTGTATTTTATTGAGCGAGCGGCAAATCTTGCCCAGGACGTCAGATTTGCTAAAGCCGGCTCTGGTGGCGTATGGGAGATGAGATAGATTTCTGTAAGCCCTTCTTCTCTCTCTATTTTGTAATCTATAATGAGAAAAAACCATACTTGATAAGATAATGATTCATGCCAGAAAGAATATTTCTATAAACTCTAGTTTGCTATAGTGGTTGCAATGACTTAAGAGATTAAAGTCAAACTAATAAAAAAAGACCACAATAGTTAAGGTAGAAAAAACCTAATGGAACGTTACTTGTCATTTGTACAATTTCCAAAGAAGCCCATATTTCTTGTAGCAAGGGCTTTTAAAATCGCGATCTTCACAACGATATCTGATTATTTCTAATCAAGACGAATTTGGGAACGATAGGAAAGGGAATCAATCATTAATTATGCCCTGATTATAACTAACGTTAATCTCTTGAGCCCTTGCGACGACAACACAATCAATAATGGATTTCCTTGTGCGAGCAAGTTGAGTCTGGATATTTTTATGCTTGGAAATCTATTTTCGACGGTAATAAGAGAGAATCAATGATTTTAACCGTAAAATATCATTTGAGAATCGAACAAGATTGTCAATATTTCACCATATAGATAGAGGACAGGGATTACAGGGTTTTAAGGATATGAAAAGATTGACTTTACAGTTAAGCATCTTTACAAGATTTCAAAGTTATCGAGATTTATGAGCTTTGTTTGGATTTGTTGTAAAAGTTCGAATTTATTTTTATTATTTTTTGTTTAGACAAGATGCACACGTTGCTTTTTTTGTTTTGTTTTGATAAATATATACACACACAGACATACAATAAAATCATTAAAAAAATCATTTTGTTAGATAAATTAATTAAAATCATTTTGGGTAATCTCCATAAAAAGTGATAGAAGGTAAAATTACAAATATTTGAACTAATTATGTAATTAATTGATTTGACACGATTATTAATTAATTAATTAATTTTTGTAGAATCAATTAATTAACGAATAATTAATGCCAAATTATCGTAATATATAATTTAAACTAGCTATATACCTAAATCCAAATTCAACTATAATTAATTTCGAATCGGTCATCATGCTCCCAACCTTTATTATGTTTCGGTATTGACCGTTTATTATCGTTATTGCCGCCCCATGTCGTTGTTGTTTTTTCCTTACTATTATCCCATTTATTATCGATATTATCTTGCCATACATCATCACTACAACTACTACTGCATTCACCACTGGTCGTAGTTACGGTTTGATTGAAATTCTTTCGAGCACCACTACCTAAAATTGGCCGTCCAGATTTCTCACGTAATCGATTACCGCCGCTTTTCTGCTGTTGCTGTTGTTGTTGCTGTTGCTGATGTTGTATATTGAAATCTAATTTATTTCGTTCAAATTTCGTTGTTGGTATTGCTTTATTATTATCAATAATATCATGATTTGTTGAGATTTGCAGAACGTTCACATTACTACGGTAAGAATCTAGAATTTTGTTTGATTCAACAGTTTGTACACTTAACATATTATTTGGTTTCTACAACAATAACAAAAGAATATATAATAAAATATCAAAATAAATTTTGATGGGTTTACTTTAAAATAAAGCATTTCATCGATGCCCAGATGATCTTCGTAGAATTTAAAGATTTCATTTGGTAAACTTTCGAATTTATGATAGTACAAGTCTAATGATAGTAATAACCAGAGTTTATGGTCACGTTGTAGATTCGTTTCAGCTATTAGAATTGAACGGATTTTCATAAATAACGGACTAAATTCGTCTGGTTCTTGTAAATTAACAGTCGAGCCATTTAAGTAAACCTATAAATTGTTTGTTATTGAATCAGCGATTTTCAGTACGTTTGACCACTTTGAAAAATCCCACAATCACAGTCTTTCATGTAGACTGTCACCAATTTATCTGGATCCAATAAAAATGGTACGAAGACATGGTCTTTTATGTAAGCAATTACCACACAAACATTCGACAAAAAATCCAAATCAATCGAGAAATTATAAAGGCAATAGAGTCAAACTAATTCCATATTTTGATTTTAAACTAACAACCTCTGAACTAAGAGAAAATGTCGTAGTCGTTTAGAATGGCGCCCGAAAGATGAACTATACGCAAAAACTTTAATATGTAGAAAACGCGACCCAGTAATGAACAAAAATTTCAAATCCTTGAACTTATGAATGTTGTTCTGGCGCTGGAGGCAAACTTATTTTTGATGCCTTTTTGCGAAAAATAATAAAATTAATAATAATTATCTATCGAAGTTAGGACTGCTCATTGTTCTATTAGTTAGTTTTTGAAAAAAGTGCTACACGTAAAATCAAATATAAGCAGCTGCTTGTTTTGCTGTGACATCGGACTGCCAATATCTGGTATAATTTTAAGTAGAGTCGGCCTGAAGCAGCATTTCAGAATACGTTCAAAAAAGGCTTTTTTTCAAAACTTATAATCAATGGAAGGTTCTAAACAAAGTTTGAAAACAATTCACCGCCATATTTGTGGATAAGTATGGAAAAAAAACTTCAAGAAACGTTTCGAGTGCAAGGATTAATACAATATTATCTGTTCTCATCTCTAGGTACATTTGTAGGGCGTGTCAATTGATCTGTACGTTTTGTATTTGTATTTGTGAAGTAAAACTGTAAACATCAAGTGAAGGCCAACTATAAATTACGGTTAAACACTGTTTTTTTGGACTATCAGTGCCTTTATTTTTGATTTGTATGACGTTTCGAACGTCTAGTATCACCGTCCGTTATCAAATACAGAATTTTCGATAATAAAAGCATTGATAGTGCCAAAAAACTTTAAATAAACGCTATAAATTACGGCGTACGGTACTAGGCAATCGGATCGAGTCAAATCCAGCAATCGTTTCACTGACCACTTCCCCTTTTATTGTATGTTTTACACTACTTGTGCACTGGTGAACAGCGTTTAGAATTATAACCGTCTTCGACGTTTCTTTTTCCGAATTCAATTATTTTTACAATAAATTGTATCATAAACTATTAACTTTGACAAAATAAATGGCCAAAACTCATTGTTTGGAAGTGGAATTGTAAATAAAGATTGATAATGTGATCTTGAACGATCAAAACCTCCGAGAGTAATCATATTTTAACAAAATATTACTGCGACAATAGAGAATATCGGCGCAAATTTTTAGTACAAATTTCAAATTAATCGAGATGAAATTGTTTGAGACAAGCTACATAAAATTTGGACTATTTAAAAATTTGATTCAATACAGCCTTTTAAATAAGAAGCAATCGATTCTGTTGTTGTATTTATATCTTGTTAGTATTGTTTGGAATTGCACACGAAATGTAATTATCTACAGAACACTTCCGTAATTACGAAAGATGTGTTCCGGAACTAATGTCAGAATGCTGAAAAGACAAGAACGGATTTTATCAGTATCAGAAGATTCAACGAATAACTGACATAATCCCATAAAATTTTCCAATCAGATTAAATTTGATACGATTGAACTGTAATAATGCGATCTGTATAAGTTTTAATATTTTCATTTTAGTTTCTTTAAATAAATATTCAATTGTAATTCAATATTAATCGATACAGAAGTGTCTATAAGAAATAATAAGTTCGAAGAGGTAATTTAACACTAAATTTCTTTTGAGATCTTTAAAAATGCGACCTTTTGTTGTAAAACCAAGAGCGTTACAATTACGAATAATCGAAAGAAACTCTCGATAGCAATAACTGTGTTTTGTAAGTTTGTAAAACATTAAGTTTCTCTCGAATCTAAAACCTTAAACACCCTTTTTTTGCGTATTTCAGCTGATGTGTTTAATCAGTGGAAGTTATTCTAATACAATTGTTTTAAAAGTTACCTTTCAATAGAATTTCTACATTAGATTGTGTCAAAAAAAAATTGTATTTTTTTGAATACATACATCTAAAAAGTTTCTTTAATAGATAAAAAAACATCTCCTAAAACTTGAGCTCGATATCTTAAAAATTGAGCGGGCGCATGGGGCGTCCCCTTTCCGTACACTGAACTTCAACAACTAATAAATTTTACATATCACTACATCATTTCTATGGTAATTTAACAAAACCAAAGAATGATCCTCATGCATGTATGTGGCACCCCTTGCTCTCAAATCAATACCAATACCATATCCTGATTTTTTTGTGCACAATAAATGATAAGATTAAATTCACCACATACACAAACATGTTATTTTTACTTTTGATAACGCAACAAAGAAACGTACCTACAATTATTTAACACCCTTTTCTAGAACAGGTGATTTCTAAACCAGTAAGTGTTAACGCATATTTCGGATCGGTGCTGAATATCTGACGAGGGTAGTCGTAGTTGTATATTCTACTAACGATAAGAGGGAATTTCTACAATATTTATATTAATTACCATGGTAACAATGTTCTTACGTACTTTGTTGAATTAATTGTAATCTTATTTCATTATTTTGTGGCTTTAAAGACAATTATGAAGATATTCTCCTATATTCGATCCGCTTTGAACAAAAAGGATTTTCTTGACGACTATACAGTATGTTTTTTCTAAGTGTTACTACCTCAAATATCTCGTTTGTTTATGAATTGAAATGGAAAAGTATCTAACGAAATTAGTCTACAATGTTTAGACTTCAATAGATAGACACGATTTTCATTCTAGCTATTTTGGAAATGCCAAAACCTCACATAAGGTCTCGAAAATTACACAATATTAGGAAACCAATTAACTGCAATGAATTTCATATAAAAAAAATGTTTTTTCTTTTAAAAATATCTGATTTGCTGCTGAAAAAAATTGGAATTTTTGTGGAATCAATAACCTATTCATTGATGAAAAAAGCCAACGTCGGAATTGTTTACGTTGGTTATCAATGTTATTATTACAACTGTTTACAATATTTTATTGAAAAACAATTGTAAGGCCAATAGTATTTACCTATAAATAGTATATTCAAGAAAACAACTTTAGAAATTCTATCTGTTGTTCGCAACATAAGAATAATTATTCTTACTACGATAGAATTGTTTACTCGATTGTACTATTTGTAAAAACTATTGACCTTGTAATTGTTTTGAATAAACAGTTGTCTAATTTCTTTAGACAACAATTTATTAACAAACGAGATATTTGAGGTAAAAACACTTAGAAAAAAACATCCGGTATACCGAAACGTAAGGATTATCACTGTCACAATTGACAGTTTTTACGTAAATTTTCAAAAGAAACGGCTCAACAATTTTCAGTTGCTTAAAAACTGAATGATGGAGGCTTTTGAGAACTGTTGCTTGATGGCAAAAGCTAATGTATTTTTTCTTAGTGTCTTACATTTTTCTGCTATATGATGAACACTATAAACATTTTTTTACCTATATATACCGAATTCAGTAATAAAAGTTAGGTATTGTTCCTTTTTTTTCCTATCATGAATAATTGAGGCTGAAACTTTTACTAAAGTTTGTAAATTTCAAGCAATTTATCTAGAATTCGATCACAAAGTTGCTACACAAAACAAACACTAACAAAAAACAGATAATTTTTATTTTTTAGTTTGCTATCGCGTAAAAAATCATGTTCTTACTGCTACTAATAGGGTAGTATAGAGTGGAAATCTGAAAAAATATAAGATCCAATTAATTTCTAATAAATCTGTTTTGTGTTATTAAAAAGTATTAAGAGGTTCCGAAGACATTCTGGAAAGTTGTTTATAGAGTGAACTTCAACGCGGATATACCGAAAATCAAGTTTTTTATATCGATAACTGAATAATCGTGACATTTAGAGCAATTAATTTTAATAAAAATATGCGTGTCGAATCGGTCTAATTGTAAGCTTCGCTGCTTTTTTTTTGATACACGTAATTAATTTACGAATTTGTTGAAAAAAAGCACTACAAGTAATCGCCTGAATTACCGGAAGAGCAGCCTTTTTCGACCATTCTAATAATTCTAAAAGAAGTCGGCGATAGTAAAAAAAACAGAAGTTCATCAGTAACATTGTGCCAATTCCTTAACAATATTTAAAAAGTAGATTTTCACTTTGATAAGTCACAATCCTTATTTTAATTGGGAAATAATTAATTAGTTGACACTTTTTCAATCACAGTTTTTCAGTCCGAAAAAAATTCGAGCCATCGACTGGTCGAACATTGTGAATGAAAAAGTATCAATTTATTAATTATTTGATAACAGACACTGATAGTCCCAAATGTGTGTTTGAATCAAAGAACTACGTTATCTATAACCTTTCAGAGTTTCAAAAATCTTAATGTAAAAAATAATGCAATATTCATTATTTTATCATTAATCAATTAATGAGTAATGAAGCATGATACAATAATCATTAATAAATAAAAAAATGAGTATTACTCATTACTCATTAAAGAAGAAATGTGTAATGGATACATTACACATTAAACGAATAAAAATGATTGAGAGCATTAATCAGTTATAAGAAATCTTACTTTGTTGATAAAAATTTCACACTTTCGAATGCAGATCAAGTTAGATTGTGGAGAAGTTTTATATTATTCGATGATGGTTAATACTGCATAAATTCTTTTGGACACTTTTTTTAAATAAAAAAAATGGAAACTAGGTCGATCCTGTAGGTCATCCACAAAATCTGCTCCTATTTTTGAGCTGAAAATGTTTCAAAATACCTATGAATGGATTGTTTTGCTCTTCGGAGTCAACATATGAATTTTATATTTTTATTCTATTCATTCTGCAATATTTTATAATAATTTGCTCTAATTTAATCAATGAAATATCTTTCATAATACGTTTATTATAGATTTGGTTACTATATTTGATAATTATGCAAAAATGGAATCCTGAACAGCTACTATATTTATCAATGATGAGTAATGACTTATTCATTTATTCTCCATTAAAAAAAAGTAATGTTAAGACCTTACCTCATTAATATGTAAAATTTAATGGAAGTTTTAAAAATATTCATTACGAATTGAAAATGTGTACTCTATCAAAAAAATCATTACTCATTAAAAAAAATGTAATGCCAATTAATTGATTCCTTATTACATGAAAAAGTAATGAGTAATGAAAAATAAATTCGTTACTCATTACAAGAGTAATGAGTAATGACTCTCCAATGCATTTAAAAAAGTAATGCAATTTTTGCAATTCTGTAACCTTTACACAAACAATTGTTTGAACGTTTAAAATGCGTGCATGAAACGATTTACGATTTTTAACGCAGTTACTTTAAGATACACTTCCCCTCTACCTAATTGATGTAAAAAAAACGATTGTTACTGCAACAATAAACGAAATAAGGACTTAAAATACAAAGTAATGATAATAATAATTTGGATTTCAACGTTTACAGTAGAGCTGCTACGCTTACATAGAAAAACGGTGGCTTTTCCTCCAAACTAATCACTGTCAACAGAAAGTTATTACTGCAATAATCGAACAGTTTATCAAAAAATTCGATCTTCTCAATCTCCTGGGATTTACCGAAAAATGCAAAAATCGACACTCGAAAATTACCGAAACGACAATATTCGGGTTTTTCTCCGAAACTAACAATTTTCAGTCATAAGCGCTAGGATGCCTTGCAATGACTCTAAAACTTCAAATTCAGCCTCGTAGCTCATAAAAGAATTAATTGAAAATTTTCAAAGTGGTCGCCTGCCTTCTTATGAATCACACAAATCTTACTTGTTTGGTAAACAATATCAATTCCGGTAGATTTCTAACATCTAATAATTTATCTAAACACGATATAAATGGTGTTACTAGAAATTTCAATGGTGTCCCATTCAATTTGGCTTTGTTATAAAATTCACCAATCATATGAACACAATTACGAAACATTGTAGAATTATTTGTTTGTAACACATTAGCATCTGTAAATAGTCGAAAAAAAGAAACAAACAAAAGTAATAACAATTATTACCAATTATAACTGTAAATTATTGATTTTACTTTCGAAACTATCCTGTAGATTCCATAGAAATAATTGGCGGATATTTGTTTCGGCAATTTCTTGTTTGAGGAACGTTTGTGATGAAACCATTAGTACTAGTTTCGTCGCCAAGTCCACATTATTTAAACAAGCGTGATATAACGCTTTAAAACTTTGCCTAAATCATTATCATTAATAAACAATAACAACAACAAAAAAATAATGACCGCCCAACTTACTCAACTGTCTCTTTATTTTGACACTCATTCTTCCAATGTTCTAAGATATATTTGATCTTCTGATTATATAAAATCCCATCATCGGTGATCTTTAATTGATCCAAACGTCTAATTAATTCGTGATATTCGCTGGTTGGGTAATTGTTTGTGATTTGTTGTTGTTGTTGTGTTTGTGGACTAGTCGGAACACCTGGACGTGGCACGTCCGTATTACGATTCAAATTCAACCAGCCACGACCACGACCTGCACCCGATGACATTTTCACTAAAAACCATAACGTAACAAATGAAACGGCTGATTTTCAGTCAACTTTTCACGAAATACCGTTTGGCTTACCTTTGACTTGACTTGACGGTACTTAACCTAAAAAACATCGAAACGTCAAGCCGAAGCGTCATCTCAGTGATACCAATCCATGGAAAAAGTTTTCCACAATATCTTTAGGGAGAAAAGTAACTGGATCTCTTAAGGCTGAGAGCTCCGTGTGATATATATAGATATATTAACCATGTAAAAAATACATCTGAATATCTTTACGGTTCTATGAGCTGGAGATGCGATTGATATTCGATTCGTTTATAGTATTAACAGGAAAAACTCTGATGTATTATTTACGTAATAAACCTCCGAGAAAAATGGAAAATAACAGTTTAAATATCGGCCGATTTAAGTCCGATGGCGCACTAGGCACTAAACATGGTCGATAATCAAAATCACAGCAGGAGCTGTACGTCTTCTTTGGATTCTTCAGATATGAGGAGGGTACCGTGTTCTACAGGCTCCGTATCTAATTAGCCAAAAGAGAAAATTCGATTCAATTTTTCTAAGCATCAAGGAAACTGCTAGGATCCACCAAAAATAAGTCTATCAAAGTATATCTGATTTTGATCAAAACCATTGTGCAAAGCTAGAATCTTGAAGTATACAAAGCCAAAGCTTTTCTGGCTCCCAAGTCGAGTTTCTATGGGGCTTTTGTGCAAAAATGAATAATTTTGTAGAGTAGATTCTGATGTATGAGAGAGAGAGAGAGAGAGAGAGTGAGAGTGAGAGAGAGAGAGAGAGAATTTGGAAGTAGAAAATGGAGACGTAATTTACGGGATGAAAAACGCGCAGTATTTAATACGTGAACATTTTGAAAATTCAGAGAACAGATTAGAAATTTGATATTTTTGCCTTCTATTTTCGTTCTGAGTTCGTTGTGATGACTCAAGTCTTTAAATGAAATTTAAAGCTTCTTAAAGCCCTATGTTTCCTGCTGTGTTCGAAATTTGATAACTGACAGTATTTATTACATAACGACATAAACTACATTTACTACATCATTTACAAGTAAAGATAGTTTATGTTTCTACATATTTACTTATGTAAATATTTTTTGTATGTAATTTTCCGAATCGTGATGAAAGGAACGTAAAAGTGTGGCGTGTGGCTTCAAATTGGCCCTGATAAAACAATATTTTGACCTAGACTTATCCGTTTTTGAACATTTTCACCCGTTTACGAGAAAATTTCAAGTACAGGGACTACAATTCAGACAAATTTTGGAAAAACTAATGTAGTTGGAGTAACGCTCGCGCTGCAATTCGATTATTGAATTTTTGGAAACGCCTGCAACATCTTTTTTTCAAGTTAAACTTCTTTAGACGAGGTAGGAAACCCTTCCCACTAACTGTCAAATGAGAGGGAAAAGTGGGAGTGTTGCCATAGCGTCGCTTCTACTCTCTCCCTCTCTCTCTCTCTCTGTCTGTGAGTTCTACTAACTGTGTAAAATAATCACTAGGGTCTAAGGTTGGTGTCGATAATCGATGTACGGCGGTCTCTGGATCGAAACTAAAATTTCCTGGCCTACCGCGATTTATGATTTTTGTATTTATAAGTTAATTAATAGCGTTAATGTTTTATGATAATTAAAATGCAGAAAAAGACAACTGCGGAAAAAATTGAGTCTTCAGGCAATCACAGAAACAAAATAAAGCAATAAAAAAAATGGACTTCATTTTTATTGATTGCCTAATTTGTTGGTAATCTTTTAACCGAACTTTCTGTACAAAATACCAGTCTTGTAAAGAATTTGGTAGAATTTCTAAGTAAAATTGTTGAACCCAAATGGTTATCCGATAAAAAATGATTAATTCTGTTCCTTTTTTTCTCAGTTTATCGTTAAGTTGATTCAATTCTAGTGGATTACTGATAAAGCAACCCTTGAATAATCAGTCGAAACATATTTTTTCTTTCAGTACTTACAATCAAAGTTCTTCAAAAATCAAAAGCCTAAATTATCAACTTAACAAATAACAAATTTTGTTGCCTTATTTGACCCTCTCAGTGAATAAATTTCCCAAAAACACTGTTACAACTATTTTTACTTATAAACAAAAGTCTAAGCAAACTTTCATCTCCTATATAAGAGTTATTTCCTTAGTGCTCATCTACTTTATGTCAGTTTTCGACCCCTACAGTGAATTTGTGCCAGAATATTGGGTGAAATAAAACGACGGCAGAATCGGCCTTTAGAACAAAACAAAACCCACTTTAGGATCCATCCTACAATTCGCAGAATATATTTGAAATAGATCATATATTTATTCTAATATTTGCCACGTTATTCCAAGCTTAGCTATACTTATATCTCACCATTTTTATAAACATATCGAAAGCAGCCGGTAGAGAAAGAGAGATGGAATAAAGTTCAGTTACAGTTTCTAGTGGACCCAAAAGCTGTATATTGCAATATTTATCTAATAACGCTTTATTGTCGACTTACAGAACAGAAGCTCTACGATTTATACTGCAAGAATTGTAGAAACCCCCAAAGAGTCGACCACCAAAGTTCAGTTTGTAACTTTCCAACTTTTCAGCTGAAAATTTCAGCACATATTGATGGACATTGATTATTTCTGGACTGATGATTTAAAACTTTGTTAAAATAATTCAGGGCATCATAAAGTTATTCCCTGATAAAAGCGCTGCGGAATTTGTCCAACCATACTCAATCACTGCATCATCAATAGTTGCAACGAATGGTCAATAGATGGCGAGCAGTAGCTAAACTGAATAAAAGAGCGGGCTATTCGAATTATACATTAACTTTTATTATAAAAAATTATCACATAAATAACTATAATATGAAAATAATACTATTAACGTAATAGTTACTAACGTAATATTTGTATGGGAAATGAACAAGTTTCACTTTCTACAATTTAAAAAGTGAATTAATTACATAACTCTTGCATTTGATCGGTTTGAAACAGTTCAATATACTTAATTTTCTACGATGATAAACGGATATTAAAGATTATAATAGAGAGACAAAAATTGTATTGTGTAGCTGACATGTCATAATTCAACACAAAGTTGGAACAAAAAGATTTATGGTACCTTATATTATATTTTTTTTTGTTGTCTATTTCTTTTAACGCAATTTTTCCATTGTTTCCATCTGTGATTCAATGCTTTGCATTCAAATTTACTTTGATGAATGATAATATTTAAATTTTCCAACTTATTCGCGTTGTATAAGACGAAATCTCAATGGTTGTTTTGGTACATAAGTCGGTGTAATTTTATATGTTAACGGTTCGTAATGGTATTCGATCTTGTATTTCCTGAAAAGCTACAGAAACAAATTACGTAATAATTTATCATGTTTTAATTAACAGTTGATGTTTTATAATTCAAACAGCAAGTTTGAGGAGTTCTTGAAGATTAAGTGGATTAGGTGGCCCCGCCCTTAATTAAAAACTGATTATTTTCTACTGTAATACAAATGAATTAGTAATTGAGTTTTGTGGAGAATTTTCTGGATCAATATTCCAAAAAAAAGAAGGAAGTTATAAACTTCAAATACTTGTCAGACAACACCTCATTATCGAAACGTATGAAATTCAACACTTTACCTTCGCCAAGAAAATTTGTAATTCCATCTCAGCAAATCGACGCCCTAAACACGATCTACGTCCATAACCGAACGGTAATGACACAAATGGATGGATACGGCGTTGTTGTGGACATTGCGTCCGATTATCCAACCATCTTTCAGGGATGAAACTTTCCGGATTATCGAAATATTCACGACTATGACTAACTACCAAATGTGGGAAGATAACATGTGTCTGGAGATTTGCAATTTAATTAATAAATTATACGTTTAAATAAAACTGAATAACGTACACCTTTGGGTACATTATATCCACCTATAATCATATCAGATTGTAGACTACGTCCATTTCCGATTATTACCGGATACAGTCTAAGGGTCTCTCTTATACAAGCCTTCAAGTAGCTTGTTTTCTCTAAAATTTCATTAGTAACCGGTGATTCGGGGTCGGGCAGTAGTTCACGTAATTTTTCATACAACATTTGCTGTTTCTCTTCGTTTTGTGACAGTTGATAGATTGTAGAAGCGGCCGCTATTGAAGTCTGAAATAATACGAATTCTGAATGAATCCCAAATCTTTAGAATCATCACGATTTTGGTGAGAGTAAACACAATTTGGGGCCTTGCAAAAACCAAATTACGTAAACATCACGCCGTTATCTACCCCTCTAGGTTTCGTCGAAAGTTAATGGACTTGTCCGCAAAGTTTGACTTGTCTGTTTATTCGCCAAATTACTGTTTAAAGTTTAGCGTCTTTTTGACACGCTTATTGTGTTTTTTATGTGAAATTATTCAAATTCTCACCGTATCAACGCCCACCAGTAGCAGATCTAATGCGAGAATAGTGGCAATTTTCGGATTTTCAGTTTTCGTAAGTATTCGTTCGACAATCGAACAATTATCTTTGGTACTGTTCTGTTTCTTCATCGTCTCCATTGCATTGTTGATGTGCTTCGAGCATAACCTGTAGACACCGTAAATGTTTGCGGTTTTTTTCTAATAAACAAGGAAACGATTCAGTAATGAGTTCGTTGCATGACACCGAACCCATTACGTAATATCTATTAAGATTTTCAAGTTCAAAGTCGACTCTCTCCATCTCAAACAGACAGTGAAAGTTATGATCCGAAACAAAAATCTGTGTGTAACAGTATTTTGATTATTTAGGTCGAAAATCAACGAAAATGTTAATTTATTTAAAATCATTTCCTTGTTGTATAATTGTGATTGAAATCTCTTTTGGGAAAAGTGTACGTACAAACGAAAGTCTTCTAATGCCCCGATATAATCACGAAACGCTCTATTTTGATAAAAACGCCATATTGGCATTTTTAATTCAACTTCAGCCACATTCCAAAAGAACGTATTGATCGAGTTGATAATTCTTTGTGGTTCGGAATTTTCATTTATTTGCGTTTGTAAACAACCGAGACGCGTATCAAGTGATACCATTGCTACAGCTGAAAACAAACAGAAAAAAAAATGAAAAACATTATTTGTTTTACCATGAAAGATAACGGAATGTAATTAAGCGCAACAGACGACCAAGACTTACATTCAAGCGCCCATTTGTAGATCTCTGAAAGGAAATTATCTGGCAATTCGTTGCGATTGTCCAATGTTTCCTCCATCCTGTAAAGACCACAATGGATTTCATTTCGGCGAAAAAAAAATGAGTGATAACTTTATCATTGAATTCCCTCACAGTTAATTAAGTCCCCACAGATCATTGTTTTAAAATCATTAAAATACTTCTTATCGTTATCTCAATTGTTTACAGATCAATTCCTACTTTTACTTATCTCAAACTAGGTCAGAATTTTATTATTATATAATCTTCAGTAACATGAGAAACGATCGATTACATCATTTGAGAAGTCGTTTAAGAATCATTGTGCGGGTATTTACCTGACGATAAAATCACCGGCGATTTGATCCAAAGGCGTTACGTACTTCCTGGCGATTTGCGGCTGTAATAATGCATGTTGGACTTGTTTCCGGAATTCTTCCCATTTCGGGCCGTGTCTATAGATGTGCGCCCCCCCTCAAAAATAGTTATAAAACTTCCACAACAATAAGCTCGTACTTACACCCCAATAACGCCGGGATTATCCTCGAAAAAGTTCTTTTTCAAATGTTGCTTGTAATAATGCAACGACGGCATCGATGGCCGATGCGGCATTCGCTCTTCACGTTTGAAAACTTTTTCAATATCATCACCATTGAATACGAAAAGTAAATCAGGATGGCCAATCAAACCGCTAACTTTAACAATACGTCCATAATCTTTAAATAACGACCACATAACTTTATCTAATTCATGGATTTTATAATGGCCGATAATTGGGGCGAAACGCCATGAATTCCCAAACAATGGCAATGCTTTCGGTCCAGGGATCTCGTTGTATGGACGTGGTATCGCTTTTGTTGTTGTCGTTGTTGTTAAATTTTCATTAAAATATGCATCATCTAGATTTGAAATAACACCAATTGCGGTCGAGTATGGACGATCAGTTGAATACGATCGATACGATTGTAGTAAAATTTGCAAGAAGCGTCTTGACATTGTTGCGAGAACAGTATAGGGAAAAAAATCACAAAGACTACATTAATATGAAACTAATTTGCCCTCGGTGTTTGTGCAGAAATTTATAAGATTTTTCGTGAGCTCCAGTGGGGGGATTACAGTTAAAATGTTGTAATAGTTACGTGAACGCCCCTACTGAATTGTAAGATTTTTTAATTTGTACGGAAGACAAATTGAACAAGTGGGTCATCATAGTGATATTTCTCCATTTAATAATTTGGCTTTTATTCGTCTCGTCTGTTTGTTTTGTTTTGTTGTTTTTTGGTTCGTTTTCTTTATTTTAAAGATCGCCTAGTCATCATGATTTATATGCAAAAAGCGACATTTGAATGAGTGTTCTTGTTTATTTTGTAACAGTCAAAGCTCTATTCGTTAATTACAAGAAAACCTCATTAATTTCGACTCTGTATTGATTCAGGTCTCGTTTATATATTTTTGTTTTCGACTATACATTAATTTCCAGTATCTGTTGAATACATTATAACGCTTTTTGTGCATATGTCTAACATTTTGCTTCAAACGGCTATAATTTCTTGTTACTATTAATTTTGTGTCCCGATTTAATTGGAATAACCAGACGATGTTTTCCGCCAACAAAATATCAATGAATTATTGACTTGTTGTTCTCTCTCTCTCTTCTCTCTTTTAATTAAAAACATCACATTTCTAATCCAATAGTTTTTTTCTATATGACTATGTCAGATTCCTCCAAATATCTTTGAATGAATAATCGCAAAAAAGGGATGTTCAAGCACTTGAGATTATATAGAAGTTTAAATAAATCGGATTGAATAGACTCTGACTATCTATTACATTAATCTTATAAAAGCGGGTTAATCCGACTTTTGTTTGATGATCCAATATTTTCATCTATTTTCGTCTAGATTTAATACTAAAGCTTTATTCAACGATAGTAATTACATTAGCAAACAACGTATATGCAAATTAAACAATAATTCTCGATGGGATAAATCAAAATAAAGACAATTATACGATTATTGCACCGTCAAATTAACGATTATTACAGCCACGTCGCCACGTCGTTCTTCCTGCATTCGACATCGATCAATAATTAGGAAACCTGCAGAGAAGATCGAACAAGAAACGCCAGTGTTTTAGTGTAGAGAAAATAGAATAAAAAAAGAAAATATAGAAGAAGTTTAAGAACGCTCGTTTCAATATTTTATGTCCGATTTGCGAACTTTGAAATGCAACCTTCAAATTGTCGAATCTCGATCTAATGTAGCTCGAGCAAGCAACACAAATATTTTTACTTTTCCCACCCTTTCCCCACCTGTATTCCGTTTCATTCGTTATAAATCACATTTTTTATTATTATTTCAATCTGAACGTAAATAAGATAAGAGGAAACTGTATTTGGCTTAAGTCTGAAGTTTGTTTTTTTCATCTGTTTGGAGCAGAATTTGCGATTTTCACCTTTACTCAATTTCCCTTCATTTGTGCCGCTTTCCTGAACATTTTCTCTTTTTAATGTCATTAAAAGTTATAAATAAGTAAGAAGCAGGATCAGGAGCGACTTCAGAGTGTGAGGCGCGACGATATAAAGGTTGCAAAAGATCAGCTTCACCCAAAGGCGATCCTGTACATAATTTAAAAATTATATAAGCCTTCCGAAACGATTGTGCCTGCTGAAGCATTGAAAACGTCTCTGAATAGGACAAGAAAATATTGAAAATTTCCTGAGAATGAAACAAGTTTTGATGAAGGAGTATTTCTGCAGTAGAAGAAAAATATTAACTATCCACTAAAGAAAGGAAAATTTGCAGTCATATAACAAAGTACGGTATAAAAAATAATTAAACTGTACAATTCGCATCTGTTGTATTAGGGAGAAACGGAGACAATCAATGAAAACCAGTTTTTCTAATAAGGAAACCTCTCGTTTTCAAAATCGATAGACTTCAATGTAAAATGCTTACGTATTAGTTTACAAACCATTTAGCGCTTATGAGAACACAATTATCTAATAATTTATATAAGTTGTGCACTATTCAAAGCATTACAATTCAATGACCGATTTTATTAAAAATATCAAACATAACGTGTGATGCAACAAGTCAAGAGTTATATGAACTTGAAGCAAATGTTTCAATCTAGAAAACCACTTTTTGTTTGGTTCAAAGATCAGCTCTACACGTCAACAATACAGAACGTCAATAAGCCGCTATTTATATGCGAAAATTTGAAGATGATGTATAACTCGAATTTGAATAATAACAACTATTATCCAACAGACAAATCGTCTGGAGATATATCGACTTTTATTTTGCAATAATTTTTGTTAAATAATATTGCCGTATTAGTTGACGCCCGGTATTGGAGAGTAAGTTGAGGAGTCGAGTGCAAAATAATAGAAGAGAAGTAGGCTTCGAAATCCGCTTCTGAACGTTTTCCGAAGTTAATTGATTATCATAGCTTTGTGATCAGTCTTGAAAATAGTCTTGTATTGAATTTTTTGCTGTCTTTACGGTTCATCAATTTCAAATTCCATTTAACATATCCAAAGACTTTTCATAATTCCATTTGTAATCTATCATGTTGTTTTCTATTGTTGATCCGATGCTGAGGTGACCCTTGTTGAAATACAATTTGTATTCTAAATCAACTAAACTACTGTATAATAATTACAGTATTACTTAGTTTAAGATTAATTATACTCTTTTGTTGTATGCATTTTGAACAAATTGTATTTCTCTGTGTAATGCAGACGAGCGTTCGTTTTATGTAAATTTTCAATTAAATTCGTTCGTAAAACGATTTGTAATAAAGTGGACGTATCCGGTGACTATTCAATCAACTCAACAGGATACACTTCAGGGGATCGTTGCGAACATCAAACCTATCCAACAATCGACCAGCAGGAGAATTTGACACTGGAAATCATCAAAGATGCACACAACGTATTTGCAGGTAAACTGTATACCGTGACAACTCTCTAATAAATCGCCCAGGAAATATCGTATGTGTAACTAGTTCAATTGTGTACACGATCGTTCGGTAAACAAGACAACTATGTATGACTTTGTAGATAATTTAAATGAATTCTGGTGTCGTCAACGTGCACAACTTTTACGATAACGACTTTTTTGGGGACGCAGTTGATAATTTATCTTGCTTTAAATTCGTAAAAAATAAAACCAACTAAAACACATCATCGTGCTGATGACTTGAATTACGTTCTTATAGTTGTGTGATAAGGGTGGATTTTATTAAAATATTAAACATTTACTTTTAAAAATAAATTGTGGTTTTATCAAAAGATGTAAGTTCGTTAATTTCAAGTTAATTCGTAGCATGTTCGTTTGTAATTTATGCGAATGTAGATAACGCGAATTGTTTGTTTTGTAAACAAGCCAATTATCTAAAATTACATGTCCGAAGACTATTAGTTCCTGCCGATTTATTCAAAGGACATTCAGCCAATTAATTAGTAAAAACTTGTGGAAGATTGCATGTATGTGAAATTGCAAGAAAAAAAATGAGGAAAATTGCCTATTGACTAGCACACAATTTTTGAACGTTAACAATAGATCGTTAATTGAAGAATTTCTCAATTTTGCCAATTTCAACAATGTTTAAATATTACGCAGTTTAACAATAAAGCTACAAAAGACTTCCTTAAATTGAAAATAACTTGTTTGCGTATCTAATTATACCGATCAACGACACTATGTAGAAATAATGGACAAACATTAATCAATCATTGCTCTTGTCCGAAATTTAATTCTAAGTAAATAATTGAAATCTGTAATGGAAATTTTAACAAATTACAATATAATTCATTTAATAATAATACAATTTTTGTTGTAATCTAGCGCCGCGAGCCGTATTTTAAACATTTCACACTTCACGTGCCAAATAATCTTTCCGATACAAATGTCCAGTATACAGAATTGGCATTTTATCTAAACATAAGTAGTATTCACCAGTGGTGGATTTAGGCTTAAATCGATTGAGCGGCATCGAAATTTGGGATATATACAGAGCTGGCGTTCCAACTAGCGGTAAGTGGTACCCACTAGTAGCGAACTTGGGCTCAAGCCCATAAGACCGAGGACTCGGGCGGCACGATTTGAGGGGGCAAAATTTGAGATATAATCGAATTAAAATATCGAAATAACAACAGACTCCTCGTATTGGCTCTGATAGGCATCGACAATTGATTGTTAACCGCCCCGAAATTTTTAAAACGTGGCAGAGGAGATTAGCCAATAGTTGGCCCAACGATTTTGACTAAAATGACTAAAGAAAGAATCTCTTTTTCTTTTTAAGATTTACAGTTATTTCGGACACACTCCACGTTATCTTTTGTTGAATAACAAATTACTACTGCTGAATAAGACGTAGCAGTTTTGAAAATTTCATTATAGTTTAAGTAGACGACCACTGAGCTGATTGAGTTTTTTTTTTGCAACTAGTCGATTTAGTTGCATGGAAACGTGAACAAAGCAGTAACTTTTCAAATTCATGCTGTTGTGGACAGAAGAATAGTTGAAATTGAAGTATTTCTAACATGAAACTTTTTAGATTTAAAAACATTTCTCATAGCGAAATCAGTTCGTTAAAAAATAATTCAATTTTCTTGGACCGTAAGGTTTATAAAGAAACGATTTTGCTGAAATCTGCAAATAGTAGGTAAACAAATTTAAGTGATAATGAAATGGATTTATACCTGAATTGATCTGAAACATTAGATTTTAAAATCAAACAAGTCCTTTCGTATCTAAAATAATCCGAAAGTCAATGATTCTTCTTTTGTTGGCTGCATGAATTTGAAAAGTTATTGCTATTTTTTATGCTTTTAAATTTAGCTACATGCGTCCTTTTGCTAGCCAAAGGAAGTTCAGACAAGGTTTTGATTTTCTTAAGATTATAATTTTATTTTGCAGAAAACATTATACATTAATTAAAAAACCAAAATATATACAATTACCGATAATGCAACGTGATTGTATCTTTGTCCCGTATTTTGTAATTTAATACACGACAGAATAAAAACAAACAAGTGGATTTGTCCATTCTACAGTGGTGACACATGAAATAAACTGTTTGGAAGAGGAAGACGAAACATTTGCGCCCTACTTATTCTTATATAACATACAAAATTTATCACATGAAGTACGATATTGTGTTTATCCTAGTTCATTTGCCATCACTGTATAATTCCTTATGCTAACTGTAATATTTATAAGGCTGGCCATCTCTGTTAGGTAAAAACGCACGGATCAGTACTACAGCTGAGCGTTGCCAGTTGAGCTTCTTCTACTTCTTTACCAATTTGATCACCATCACTATTGACGCAAAAACAATAACCGCGCCGACATTGATACTTACGGAAATTACCATTTTCACAACAAACTGGCTTATCAGCTGACGATATAATCCATTTACTTCGTGCACATTCTGTTGATTATTAAACGTTAAATAGCTTCAGATCGCTAATGAATAAAATACGAAAAATCAACATTTCCGTCTAGCCTTTCACGACAAACTACAAACTTTGGAAATTCTAATTTAAATGCAATTATCTCGAATTAAGTCATAGAATTAATTTAAAATATTATGCAATTTACTTAGCTTTATAATACAAAAGTCGTATTAAACATAAATTTTAGAGAATGTCTTCTGTTGGAATATATTTTCAGTACAATATGCATTTGATTCATTCGTGTCAGTTTGTTTTGCGTTTGTACTAAATCCGAAATCGTTAAAAAGTTAAAGGCAAATCGTCCGGTAACAGAAGACAAATTTTCAGCAATTCCTTGTGGACAAGTTTCCAACTTTAAAGGTGTATTAGTGTCGCTCTCAAATATGGCCAGAAATTAGAACGATTCAAAACAGAAATAAAAAACCGAGAAACATTCGAGTGCAAATTAGAAAATTGAATAAATTGATTGGAACTTTTAGAACTATTCTAGTTGGAAGCAATTGAAACGACAAAGACTTTAAACATTAAAAAGTCGTAAAATGCCATCTGAACTTCCTGTAATAAAAGAATATCGTATCAGAGAGCAAAAAACCGAAATGGAATTGTATGAAGTGTCGAGGCGAATGTCGGCTAGACTATGAAACATGAATCCGTCAGAGATCGCATAAAAAAGACGAAGGGTTGAACATAATGTTGGGATGGCTTATTTAGAAAAGAAAAAGTTGCGCCTACAAAAGGTAACAACTAATGTCAAGGCGTGAATTTTATATGAATAATAGCTTGAAAGTGCTTTTAAATAGAGTCTTTGAAACGAACAAGAAAAAAATACAGCAAGAATAAAGCGAGATTATTAAGATCTTGGAATTATAATATCAGGAAGTTAATAAAGAACTGTTAGGAGACAATAAAGTTAGAGATTTACTGCAATATCTACAGTTTGTCTTCAGTGCAACGAAATGTTGGGCTATATGCGAATTTATAATGTTAAAAGGGAAACAACACGATATATGTGATCATATATTTCTGCTATTTAACTCCACTGGTTGGATTGTTTTTGTAAATTATATCCACCCTTTTATCCAACATTATAATATAAATTGCCGGTGCATTTTGTCTGACACAAAATTTATGCAATGTTTCATTATTCACAAGACAATCTGTATGTGTGCACTAATGCCTACATTATTCAACATAAGGAAATTTTCGTAAAGACTTTCAGAATTATAAACGAAAAGCCAACGAAGTTGAGGCGATAAAACAAATCCGCAGAGGGAACAGAAATTTCAAAAACGAATTGATATACGATAACACGCCGCAAAACTGAATGAATATCGGTAGGTCACTAATAGGAAATTGTCCAAACGGATCTATGACAATTAATTATAATCAACTATAAATCGTTTAAAACTTACTACAATCCATTCCATTAATTCCACGATCACCAAGTGGTAACGAATAATGTTCAATAATCTCACCGTCCGGATCGGCGCAATAAATCCTGTAAAACGATAATAATAATAATAATAATAATAATAATATCAATTGCATTACGAATAAATTTTTGTCAAAAACAAAGTCGTAGAAACTTTTTTCTTTCTTTATAGTGGAATCGCGCGGGGGAGGCGTGGTAATGTTATACGTAAAACTTTTGTAGGTTTCCTGGTGTTGTAAAATCTTCCCCACAAAACTTGATAATGGTACCCATGGGACACGTTTAATGCCTTTACAAAACGGTTTAATCAGATGGTTGTTGAATGCCGAACAATGGGAACATGCCGCAAAATATTCAACAATAATTAGCCTCTACTTTGATCCATCTTTAAGGGTCAAGAAGGTGATTAATGTAACACTTGAGAATAAGTGTGTGTGCGTGAAAGGGGAAGAAATGTTTTATTTTACGAAAAATATCTAATAATTTAAATGTTCAATACTTGATTACTGTTATGTAGGGTATCAAGTAACAACTTTTCGAAAAATTTGATGAGAAACGGTACAAAATAAGAGTAGGTATGTTCACCTTAATGTTTTAAATTTAACGTTATTAAATCAAATTTGCTCGCTTTTCAGTAAAATGAATAACTTTTCCCAATTCGTGATCTCGTGGGGTCCTACGAAAATTATATAACTGCATGAAATGAAAATCTTGCATTTAGTAATTATATTTTACTTAATAAATTGCATCAAAATTAGGTTTTAACGCTGCGAACAATTAATTTTTTCAATTATTGATTGCTTGATGCCCTACACCGTTGACGCTGTAATCGCGTACAACTAAAAACGCCTGCATTTACTGTTGAGCGAGTTTCATAGTTACGCTGTCAAAATTTGACTTGGTCGCTTGCTTCAGAGGCGATTATGAATTTTTCGAAAATTCTTTGTCTTTTGTGATAGGTGTATTTTATGAAAAAAGGAAACACCTGACAAAATAGCTTCTCATTTGTTACTCAAAAAGAAAGTAGGCAAGTGCGCTTCACCCGGCGCCTCCACCATTTTACATAGTGTGTAAAATTCATAAAATTGATAAAAGCTGGAATTTTGCGCGATGAATTGTAAAATCTTCCATCTGAAATACACTCTTTAACCCAAAATTTTGAAAAAAAAATCTTCATAGCAAGTTCTTTCACAGTTTTTTTTTCATTACAGGAGATTGGTTTCGTAATATTGACTAACTTTCGACATCTTAGATGACATTTTGGTATTTCCAAAATATCTCGAAAGTAAATCATATCGGTCAACTGAAGTCAGTGACGTAGCGAGGGGCTGGCGCAAGAGGGTCTACCATGACCCGGGCGCCACTCATAGAGGGGCGTCAAATACTCCCCAAGACAAATTTGAAGTGTATTTTAAATTAGTAATGATTGTGACATGGGGGCGCCAATAAAGTCTCGCGCCCCGGGCGCCAGTTATGTTCGCTACGTCACTGACTGAAGTATACACGTTTGTAGTCTAATGTCTTTAGATACTTTTCCACTTCAATTTACAAACAAACGAGTTATTTGAGATGAAACTGCCAGCTGGGATAGCCTGTACATATACTAATCGAAATAGTTTCGTATTTTTATTTCCGATGAATCTATCATATTGACAACACCAAGAGAACTTTATTTTGAGAGGGCGCAGGAAATTATGTAGCAAGGTCTGAATTTCAAAGCCGGACCGAGGTTAAATTGCGCCCGGGGAAACAAAAATTCATGCGCCCTTTTCGCTAAACAATATTCTCTCGTGCTCCACCCTGAATTTTCAACAAATGCTTATCTTTGATATGTTGAGAAATTTCAATAAAATACTTCATTTATTATATCAGAAAAATAAAAATAAAAAAAAACATGTTTTTATTTGGCCTAAGGCGACCACCAATTAGTCCATTTTTGCAATTTCTTGATGCCCTACACAGTTGATGTTATACACCCAAATCTGTTTGTATACGAGTTTTTTCTACACGATTTGCATTTGACCCGAATTTGAATTTTTGCACGAGCTGTTTTGATTTAACGTAATCTAAAGAAAAAGTTTGCTCTATTTTTATTTATCTCTTTCTTTTTGCTGGCCACAGTCTTAACGAGGAACAAGCTGGGAAGTTTCAATATGGTCTCCAGCCCTCCTTCAGAAGATTATGTAACGGCCAAAATCAAGCGACCAAGCGACGACGACCAAAACATTTCAAATGATAGCACCAATATTACATTTTATGCAAACATTATGCTTTATTGTCAAAAAAATGATAATGAATGAAATCTTTTTTATTGTTACATTTGCCTATTTTGTACGTTAAGGGATTATTATCATATTTTCTTTTGTATTCAAGTGATAATTTACTTTATGATACACGTGCAATTTTCATGAAATAGAACGCTAACACGAAAACTTATATTTTGCAATTTTTTGACACGAATTCTACAGGAACGCATCTATTGTCCAAAACGAGAACTGGGTGTAACTGCACAACACTTTCAATTATTTAATCGTTCTTAATAAATTCTTATAGAAACTGATTGGAAAACTTACGAGTCGGAATTCTGTTGAACCGGCTTGTATTTACCATCCGGACCACATTTTGGGAATTCAAAATCGAAATTCAAATCAAATCCCTGCTTCATATGGTCATCGATCTGTTGTAGTATCTTAATATATTCCAAAGCACAAGATGTATAAAATTCGCCAGTTTTATGGATCTTCTCGTCAACTATACGAACAGTATCATTTTATCTTGCGGGTAACGAAACAGAGAATCATCACAGAAAAAAAAATAAAAAGAAAAAACTTACAACAATCTAGAGTGGTATTGGAGATGGTTGTAATATTAACGGAAGGGTTGTTCGGATAAGTTAAAACACCGTCAGTATTATCGACACAAAAACATAAATCTTCAATACATTGTAATTGTTGGAAATCACCATTATCACTGCAAAGGAAAAATTCGTTCGGGTGTAGATCACGACCAATCAATTCGGCCGCTTGTAATAATTTTCTCGAACATTCTACAAATATTGCCGTATAATAAATTTTGATAAATTTCATGATGTAGTACATACGACATTGCAGAAGGTAACTAGCTTTTTCAGTATAATCGATCTCGCCAAATATACGTTCACCGTTCTTATCAACACAGAAACAACTATGAATAAACGAAAATGAGATTTCGTATATTTTTTCTATTAAAAATTAACTCACTTCTGGCCTGGTATACATTTATAAGTGTCGTAATATCCATCACTGTCACATAACGGACGTGTTTCCCACATACCGACTGATCCATCTTGTTTTTTCTGATCGTAGACTTGTTGAGCTTTTGTACATTCCGTAGCTGCTTCTGTAATTTTAAAAATTTACTTTTCCAATTCAACTATTATCGATTTTTTTTCGTACTTGTTACGCAGATCTTTTTAGTTGGATCGCAAGTAAGACCGGGGCCACAAAGACTACTGGGCACAACAGCACCTGTGGTGCCGATCGCACATTCGCCACCTTCATCTAATAAATTGTCGGTTATAAAAATTGCTATTGTTATTGTTCAAAATTACCGATATACTCTAGGCAATAGCTGCAACAATTGCATGGATCTGTGGATGGTAGGAAGACTACCTGTTGGGCGAAACTATCGTTTTGGCATTTATCGGGAAGACTGTTACACGATGTCGTTTCGAGGTATTGCTGTAAGAAATAATAAAAGCTTAAATTCTAATTCTTGATTTCCTATAACTTACCTCACAAAATGCTGATGTACAAAGTACACGATCGTCTGCTTTTAGAAATTTTATTATGGCAAAAAACAGAATTACTTTGAGCTTCATTGTTGGAATTTATCAGTTCGACAATAGACGATTATTGTGGCAATGTCAAGATTAGATATCGATATTGTTAAAAGATAAGGCGATTGATCTATTTCTCGACTTTACGTTATCGGATTTTCCATTATCGCCCAAATACAATATTTATTTTGAAATTTATTATTAATTCAATTTCTGTATCGTCGTGTTGATTTACAACGACGAAATGTTTTAGATTTTGTTGCTTCTCACATCAAGGAATCAATGTTTTAAAAGATCAACTATTGAAAAATTCAAACGTTTCAGATTTGAGATGAAATTCCGTAAAATTACAGAAAGCCTCGCATATAACTTAAATAATGAAGTCACACACTCGCTGTGGAGGCCCGACAGTGATAACCGCGATTTGAATCTCAGTCACGATATTTGTACGCCCACGGTTTAAATTCCATGTATCCAAGTCTCAACGGATTGGAAAATGTCGAGCGTTTTTTCTCCTCCCCTTGGAAAACACACCATAGGTCAATTTATTCAAACCAGAAACAACTTAAAGCCGGATATAAACCACCAAAGTTCGTCCTCATTATAAATGCATGTTAATAAGTTTAAAAATAGGAAAATTGGACGATTTTTACTACCGTTTCAAGTGGCTTTTAGGTGTTGTTGAAGTTGGAAGTTTCTAATTAACGTTCAGGAAAAAATCGACAGACAAAAAAGAGTGTTATTGTCGCTGAAGTATAATTAACAATTAAGACGCAAGAAATCTGAATTTATATCGCCGTGGAAACGGACGTTTTTTTTAATTGCACGAAAAACGAGACACATCATCATTGAATGTTTGTATAATTTCCGCTTGTAATCAATTTAGAATTGTGTGTAAAATTTATTCAAATCGTACACCGTTCATAAATCCTCTTATTTTTATTTTTGTACGCCCGAGATTATCGGTGTGTTATTTACAATTTAAATTAAATTCAGCAATTATCCATAATACAAAAAGCATCATTTTCATCGGGTATTCATTCACGATTTCCAGTTTTTTTATTGAATGAAAACCATCGATCCCAATTCCAATTATTTTGCAAAATTACAATTATTCTTTTTACAAATCACTGCTCGACAAAAACAAATCCTTTAATTGAGCAAAAAATGGCAAAAACGCAACATTCACACAACAGTCAGAGCCTTTATTACAACACCATTATTGCTGTAAATATACAAAAGAAAAGTCAGTTTAGGGAAAACAACAATAATGCCGCTCCGGCAATTTCGTGGTGGTTATTTCCAGTAAATGAAAGTAAAAGCTGTCTCTCTCTCTCTCTTTTTTTTTTAGAGAAAAATCTTTTAAATTTCCAACAATAATCCCTTTGATGTTTGATACGAAACGATAAAAGCTTCTGAAAAAATGAAATTCACTCACTGAAATTTAGGCAAATTCAACTATAAAGCGCCATATAAGATTCGTTATAATTGCAATTGAATGAATATTACAGTCATTTCAATGGAGTCAATGTTAATTCCAAACAGGCCCCATTTCGGTTAGTTTTATTGTAAATTGATGGGAAAAATGGGGACACACACACAGAAGAAAAAAACGATTGTGGCAACTGAACGTGGAGGCGATTTTAATGAAAATCGATGTACGTAATCTAAAATAACCGTATAAAAGTGGGAAAGAGAAAAAATTCAACCACACAAAAAATAGAGCGCACGACCGTGTAAATTATATAGAGAAATATAGTGTTCTAGTGGGAATTTACCCGTTATGTGGTCGGGACACACCTAAAAGTTCACTTTAACAGGAATCTGCCGTGTTAATTGTGTTATGTGTGATGTCGTTATCTAAAGAGCAATTTCTGGAAATTTCCCTTTTTTACTGTTTGTTTTTTCTTTAAAAAATACGGTAGTGTAGTTTAAAAAAACGACAACAAAAAATAGTGTTAATTTCTCTAAAAGCAAAGTTGGAAATCCTGATTGATTTCATTCAATTTTCCAACTTTCTATAGATGTTGTAATTTTCTTTTTTGGTCCACAGATTCTCTTTTATACTCTCACTTATTAGTTGCTTTGTTGGGGATCGTCTGCATATGACAAGCATGACAAATGGACGGTCTCTCAACTTCTAATCTTCTTAAACGATTTGATATCCCCATTATTCTCTCTTGCACACAGTATCATCATTTCGAACTTTTTAAATATTGATCCATAACTCTCCTAGTGTACGAGGTGTATTTGATAAGTTGACCTAAAAACACAATTCTAAAACTATTCATCTTCATGGGAACGTATCGTTGGCCGCAAAAATTACCAGAATCTCCTTTAAAAAACCAGAATAAATTTACGGTTTCGTTCAAGAATTAACAGGCGTAACACCCACTTTAGAAACTTTAAGATAATTAAATCTCAACCGTATGTAATGTATTTGCTTACGCTCTCCGATGTTTCGTAAACTTTATACAAGCATCTCCGCATTCTGTTGGGAATTTCATTTGTTGGTCAATGATTATCTTATGGGCTGGAGGGAGTGTTCTTATTGTTTCGAGAGTTTCTCGCGTACATTCGATCTGTTTCAGTTTCATCAATCTATTGAATACAATTCTGTTTTTCGATAAGGATAGAAGCACAAGGATGTAATTTTAGAAGTCGTTGAAAAGTCAGTTTTATGCAGGAGCAGCCTGACACACATTTTAAATAAAAACAGCAGTGGTCAACCGGACTATTAGCCGATCATGTTTATGGCTCCTGGTTTTTTATTAAGAGTAATTTTTGTGTTACTTCCAAAATTTGAGAATAAAACTTCATATTAGGCGGCACTTCAAATTACACAAAGTTGAGGATTTTTATGATCTAGAACAGTGATTCCCAAAATGTGCGCCGCGGCTCCCCGGGGAGCCGCGATGCTCTCATTAGGGCGCCGCAAAATATTCAATTTTCCAATTCTTGAAATTTTGCGCTTTTAAAAAAGGAAAGTTTTCCAGTTTTTCAATAAAGTCAAAAATTTAGAAAAAAATATGATGTATTGAGGGCGCCGCGGAAAAAATCTGATTATTTAGGAAGCCGTAAACCGGAAAAGATTGGGAACCTCTGATCTAGAAAGTAGGCTGTACTCGAGTAGTCAGTTCGGAGTCAAAAAAGTAACCGTGCAATTTTTTTGTTTCATTATGTGAGGGTAGACCAGATCATAAATTTGGGTTTTAGGGGTAGTGGGTGTTGCCTTTCGGTCATCTTGAAGATAAGGGCGCGATTCGTGTTTTCAATTTATCTTAAAAAGTATGACTCCTACAAAAATTTTGTAAAGATCTCCTTTGTAGACAATTATCATTTACAAAATAATATAAATCATAAATTATAATGGATCAACTTATTCATTAATAAGAATTCTTAAAAGTTTTAATTGAAATTTTCTGTAAAAGAACTAGAAAAAAAGTTATAGCTCCGCATAGACATTCATCTCTTAATTTTAGTTAAACTCTCAGTGAGAAATATAAAAAATATTATTATTAAGAACCAATTCTACAATTCTGATAAAAATGTTCTTTCGGTATAGATCGTAGAATAAAGAGCTTTTAGGAATATTCGTTAACTTTGGGCATCAGCCAAAAATTTTTTACTGAACTTTATTCTATCTCTGTTTCGCTTTCTCTGCTGACTGCTTTCATTATGTTGACAAAGATAATGAGATACAACTAGAAAATGGGATTTTAGATCTCATCCTGGAATAATCTAATTGGAACATATTCTGAGAATAGCATAAAATTATAGATGACTATATACAAGAAAGCTGCCTACAACATTTTTGTAGCAGTATAATTTTTAAGGCAAAAAAGACAACATCTCACACTTCGAAAATCCAAACTTAACCCTTCAACGCAATAACTTAAGCCTTCAACACAACGAAAAAATGCACGGTTCCTTGCCAGATTTACTGGATCAAAAATGAGAAGGATAGAAATAAATACGGTTATTTGGTGAGAAAAAAAGAAAAGAACGGGGATGCAGTATCACATTCTTTCCCATTTGTGACTTACAAAACATCAAAGCTGGAATTTGCTTAGTCTGAAATAAATAATGCCGCGAGAGATTTTGCATCGACATAGCTCCCTCGTCCCGTCTTATTCCAAAAATCATATATCGCTCAGGTTTTTTTCATCGCGTTTCTCGCCTGATTATAACAGTTTATTATAACCAATCATTTTGTATACCATTAAACGAGCAGTTTAATTTGCAAGTAATCCCATATTCATTTGTATAATAACGAAGCACTTTATCGACTAACCAATAATTGTATCAACTGGAAATCGAATTAAAACAGCTTTATAATAATTTTGTGTCGTACAATAAACTCTCTTCTCGAAACGAGATGCGACGAGATAGGCGAGATTTTAATTTTGACGACCACTCGAAACCGTCCAAATCCATTCCTGGTGTCACAATTTATTACAATTAAATTAAATTCAACTGAAAGCTCGCCAAATAGAATTGCTGATTTGCAGTACCAGCACTATTGCCAGGATATGCTTCCAATCTCTGAACGTTTTTATTTCGTTCTCTCTTATTGAGTTAATGACTATCTATATCGTATATGCTTTTATTTCTAAACACCGCTGTATTTGTGGCAAAATTCAATAATACACACCTACAAAATGTATAGAAATTGGAATAGAGACTGTGTAAATTGTTCATGTAAGATCGGCCAGAATTCTATTGGTGGAATTTTGTTTGAGTCGATAGGGTGCTTGAGAAAATGAATCGTTGCCAACAGTAATATTACATTTATGAAACGTTGAAAACGATTTTCTATCCAGAAACAAAAGCTTTACATTCGAAATCGTTCTATTTTCTCTTTCAATTGTGTGTGATTCTTAATATATACACCTAAATTTATTGAAAACACTTTGTGCGCTTGTGTATCTATTCTATTTACTTTTAAAACGAGGTAGAAAACTGTCTTGTTACAAAAGATTTAATAAACCTGATTGTTTCAGGCTCTTTGAAGTATTGTATTTCCGTACACAAACATTTAACGTCCAACAATACAAATACGTTTACTTACAGATTGAAACACACAAAACCGTATTGATAATAGAATTTCAAGCCGCAAATGCTAACAATAGAACACCTTGGTGTATTGAATTTTACAAGATTTATTTAATACTTTAGGGAGCACATTGAGCGATTTACAAAGCCACATCTAAACAACAACAATTTTGATTCGTTCAAATTATCAATACAAAGACGTAATAAAATTAACATTAGCAAAATTTACAATTACAGATAACAACAAGCCTGTTAAGGCGCAAACTGCGGTTTCATTAATAAATCTCAAGATGTTTCCCTACTACCAGAGATTATCTCAATCGCAATCCGGATTTGCTCGTGTCTTACGCGTATCATGATAAATTTACAGATGAATGTTTACGATTACGACAATAATAATAAAAAATAACGAAAACAACAAATCTTTGGTTCGATTAGAGAGAATAGCTTAACGTTGCAGGTAAAACGTGGGGCCTGGCGATATCCGAAAGTGGAGAGCTTTGAGAAGATTAAGTGACGCGACCGATCCGGATTCGTACTTTACAACGACAATATTAGTCTGAAAATAGAGATATTTTTCAATTTCTCCAACCGTTTTCTTCAATTATTCGGACAATGGGTAGTTTAAAGGCTGATCCTTTCCAGAAATATTACCGTATTACAGGATTTATACTTTGCAAAGTTAATTGATACAAAAGCATGCTACAGTTTCACAAAGTTTTGTTTAATTAATAAACATGCATAGTACGTAGTGTACGGTAAATGTTATTCTACATTTTATCATCAAATTTCAAAATGTTAATTATTGCAAAGTTGTTGGAATATTTAATGAATCATTTAGATAAATCTCGTTGTTGTTGTTGGGTTTTTTTTGTTGTTATTTTGGATCGGCGTCGAGAAATTTAATTTGAAATTTCCACCGGTTGTATTTCAGATGAGATCTTGTATACAACGTAAAATATTTGTTTAGTGTGGAATTGTTATAACAGTGGTAACGAAAACTAGGGATATCCACGCTCCAACAGATTTGCCTGAAAGATGTTCAAGTCAAATAATAGATATTGGTTTTACTACCATTCCCCGCTCATGTACATATATGTGTCGTTATTTTCCGATGTTATATAATGTGTTTTCACAATAATATAAAAGAGCACATCAGAGGAATGTAAAAGTAACATTTATTCCGAGCTGGAAACCGACAAAATTAGCTTTCCTTCACCATCTATATCCACGTATACACACAATGATGGATTCTATCTGTTAAAACTTGCGTTCCAAACTGATGTGTGCAGTAGTCGTTTTATAAAAACAGATGATTTACAGCCGACATCATGCATTGCATATCAACAAACGACAAGCAAACATTTACAAATATCTATCGGATATCGTGTACATTTTCACTCAATAAGGCTCTTTTTCTAGTTGCGCATATAAAATAAAGATCCTTTGAAATGCAAATACGAAAACGAATCAGCACGGAAGGAAATCGAAATAACGACACACAACCTTACAAGAACCCACCGTAAAAAAAAACCATACAACATTCTATATATTTATAAATGAGATTTAGTGAGAAAGTCGTTGTGTTGATAAATTTTCAAGTTAAGGCATAGATAGAGGAAAACCAACTATCTTTTTTACTGCGCCTCCCGTTCGTGTGTAGGATAACTGAAACGGCTGAAATATGTGTGTGATGCTCTAGTTCATAGTCCTGCCGTGCACTGGTCTAGTGGCGCTCATACACTCGCAGATCTGCCGTTTTGGAAGCTGGGGCAGGAACTTCTGTACTAGTGCTCGATACTGCCACAACGCAGAGTAATTGCAGCAGGATAACGTTGAAAAGTAGAATGTAGCGCGGCCACGTATCGCATGTAAACACTCGGAAGTATCAACAAAACAAACTTTAAAAAAATCAAATAAATAATGTGATTTTATTGTAGTTTTTTATAATAGAAATAGTGGAAAATTTAGTGATGTGTTGGTTGTATCTGTTAATAATAGTAAAAAGTTGATTTGAGAGACGACAAGTGTCGCGACTACATTTGAACATAATGAACGAACCAATTGCCCTCGATGGAAATCTGTAAATAATATTCATAAAATTGATGTAATAACGGTGACAGGAGTTGATGTTGTGTTTAATAAACTGGAAATTGCTGGACTTTATTATGAAAAACATAAATATTTATACGTCACCCATCATCTGAACAATTCAATTTTCCAGTTGATCATACGAATTTTTCACGTCAACCCCGACAGGATGTAGATCGCGAAAATCAAATATTTCACGAATAATTGTAGCCGTTTCGAGTGTTTCTCGTTTTCCGCTAGCCGTTTTTTTTCTACCACTTTCGCATAATTTCCTGAAACTACAATTGGGAATTGTCGACAAATTGTAAAATATCCTGAAACAAGGTCGGCAATATTACGAATAAATAACAGATAAATCTCTAGAAATAAATAAGTAGATGAAAGCGAGAAAATTGATAACGTGTCTAATATCGAATTGAAGACGGACGATTTATCATAAAAAAGGCGACACATATTTTTTCTACTTCTCGTTCGTATTTGATATAGAAATTTGCGATCGTATTAGGTGTCGGCTGGATAACAAGAATTTATTCGGTAACGTCTATTGAACGCATAAAATGCCAACTTATATATATTAGGAACGTTTCCGTAAATCCACCTTATAGTTAAATAGTTATACGGATTAGTTAACGTTGCCGACAAGATAGTCCTGGCACTTTATCGGGAATCAGATTTAAATCGGGCATACAGCCAAATTGTCTGTGTGAGTCTGCATATGTGTGTGTGCCTGTTTAGCTCTCCTCTACGACTTCTACATCAACTTGATTGTTTCAAAGATAAATCCAACAAAATTCCAAATAGACACAAGTAAACGAAAAATCCAATTTCAATTAAAACTTTCAGAAAATCACCAACATAATTCGAATATTCTTTCCGCTATTGTTTGGGATTTTTTCGTGAAGATGCTGTAAGTCGTGCAATTTTTTCCCTTGATGTCAAACGATGGAAGTGTATTTGAGTGGAAAATTGCAATTTTTTCCTGCTGATTTCACAGGAATCTTGTTACGAAAGGTGATTGTATAAGAATTTATTAATTAATATGGCAGAGTTATGTATCGATTTGGTTACAATTTCTCAACTGTTGATTGTTTTTTTTTGGCCTTCCGAAAAAAAATTTGATACCCACTACAACAACATTATAATTTAGTAGCAATGTTTATAATCCATTCCACGTTGATTACACTCTACAGTGTAATTAAATTCTTTCCACCCATTCTTATTAAGTTGAATAATTCCAGCCGTTCTGTTATCGTATTAAAAGCTCAACAATCCAGAACGGTGGAAGATTCCCATTTTTCCAATTTAAAAAAGACTTATTGGGAAAGCAACAAATCAGGACTAGTCTTGGGCGAGTAGTAGATGGGTGAGTTTAAACAAATAATCTTGACCAAAAATGTGGAAAATTCGGTATTCTAAATGGCTATCCGCCTGTTGTCTATACCAATAAATTTATATTTCCGTATAAATCGAACGCCAGATGCATATTGAAACCAGTCTATAAAGATCAAAATCATAAGAGACTTCTATTAAAGGAAACGTTGAATATTTTTTAAAAAATCTTTATCTAGAGAAGACAGTAAGAATATGTCGTGCGTAAATTTCATATTATCATGATCACGTTCAGTTTCTATCTTATTCCGAAATGAATTCCGTCTAGTTTTAAAATGAGCATCATTTTATCGCCCCAAATTCTTCTATTATTATCATTATTATTTAATATACGAAGAGGATGGATATAGAAAAATAAAGACTATAATTCCTTCAGATATTGCCGGTCTTTCCGCAATATTAAACAAGCTCTATATGGTTGACAAGTGAACCGTCTGCCACGCCCGTGTTTCATTCATTCGACAATCCTCCACCACCAGAATCCCCTTTTACGATCCATAGACGTTAAACGAATACGTGGAACGATTGGAATTTTAAAAAAACCACCACACACACACTCACAGTTTTATAAAATTATCTAATATTCGATCAATCTAATACGTTGTGAAACAGGAACGATAAGCTGCTTGTTGTCGTTGTTGGGTTCTTGTTCTTGTTGTTACGGGTTGTAAAAGACGGCGACACTTGATACAGCAGCAAGTCGACTTAAAAGTTTGGAATTAGTTTTTCGAACAAAGACCAAAAAATAAAACGATCCATACAATCGGTGGTGCATATTCATAGCCTCATTTCGTGAACTTTCTTAAAACAATTTTGAATTGTAGAATCGTTGTTTATGTGGACAAATGAAGCCTTCGAGTACTCCTGCAATAATATTGAGAGCACGAATCGATTTGAGGGTAAAACCAGCAACTCAGAAACGCTCGATCAATTCTAAAGATAAATACGTTTAAAACAATCTTTAAAGATCGTTAAGACTTGTAATTTGTTTGAATTTGGAACGCCACGTTCAAACATCAACAAATTCTCCGTATTTTAAATTCAAACAAACCGCAATGCAATAAATTTTATTTTAACCACGACTACCTATTCGCAACGAAAATATTTTGTGTAAATATTGGAATAATAACCATTTATTTTACTAGATACAGAAAAAATAATTGGAAATTTTATCACAATCACAATTAGGTTTCCAGTTAATTACACTTTTTTTTTATCGACAACAATATATGTAATGATGCAAAAACGGTTATAGTTGCATTAAAAATTTATTAACGTTCGTTATCTCTCATAGCCCATCAGAAATGGTCTCAAACCTATTCAAACTACATCCATACATTAATATAATCAAAAGTTTCGGGGAAGTAGCGCAGTCATTTACGAACGGGAAGCGAGCAAGTCATAACGTTTATTGTGGCCGTTCATACAGATCCACCCCCACGACCAGGGATTCGGTTTATGATAGTTAATTGTGGCTGTTCATACCGACCGTACCATTGACCTACCAACTAAACTTATATTAAATACAAATCACGTACGGTTAGAGGACTGTACGTCAATATGAAGCCAGTTGGGTAGTCTCACGCAAAATTCATATAATCAACTGGAAAATTACGGTCCAATTGTCGCCAGTTGCTCTACTCCAAGAAGACTTCATTTTTTATATCGTATATTTGTTTTATAGATCTACGTGTGTGTGTCTGTGTGTGTTTGTGTGTCACCTTCTATAATCGTACAACTATAAAACACTCGTAAATACGTGCGATGACGAGAAGTGTGTGAGAAATGTTGGCTTTTAATAAAAATAAATGTTAAATTTACTAGAAGTTTAAAATTGGACTTTAATCATGATTCAACGATCGATGTTGCAATTTTTTATGTTCACAATATGCTGTTGGCACAACGTGGATCCGCAAGGTAATGTATAAAAGTTTGATGGCAGATTATTAACTTGGCAATATGCGGAACGTTTCCTAGTTTCGAAATCAGACTATCAACGAGCACACAACGAAATCCGCAGACAAATACGCCTGACAATTAGTTGCAGAATCAATATTTACATTCTATTATTTTATTTGTTTTATTCAGCAGTAATAGGGTGGATCGAAAGCTCGTCAAACCATCCATCATTAGACGTAAAATTTTAAGTCGACTTATAATTAACGATAAGCGAACTAGCGCGTCTACTAATAGCGTTCTCTTGCGTTCCAGAAATATCAAATTATGAGCCGGAAAGTAAACACTGAAGTGTGAAAGAAAAACAAAGTTCGAAGTTCTTAAACAAATATTGATGCCGTCTGTTGAAGACAACAGAACTGTAAACGACCAAAGTCACAAACAGAATTGTTTATTGTTTATCATAAACGTAAATTTGGAGTTGTAATGGACAACACAAATACTAGAATTGTTTCAAAGACGCTCGACTTAGAGAGCGAGTTTAATGATTTCAGAATCATCATATTTTGCACCTAATCTCCCTCAAATTACCTCAGAGATGATCCCAAGCTTTATCGCGTCTTAAGGCGGTTTTCTAAGGTGTGCACTGTTATATAAAAAGTTCAAGTTTCTCGGACAGTTTCGGTGGACAGTTCAACTGTTTATGGCTCACATCTCTCAATTTTTCCATTACTAACAAAGGCAATGTCTTGTTTCCGGGTCCTGATCATGGCTATATTTGGTACGATGGAGAAGAATCAGTGTCAGTAGGCGTCAATCATCGATCAAAAGAAACTCGTAAATCGTGGCTCGAAGCACGAGAGAAAAGAGTTTTTTCAAAACAACAGCTAGCTGCCCGAATTGCCACAAGTTAGGCCACCTTAAACGTGCTCTAAGGACTAGTCTAACATGTCAAATAAAACCCCATTGATTTACATCCAATTCAATTCTATTCGAAATAGTGTAGAGATGATTTTAAGCCATTCTCGTTACATTTGAATATAATGAAATCGAACGAACTTATAATCTTGTTTGTTTTCTTTGCTGAAATTCGAGGACTACTTTACAACAAAAGGAACGGTATGGAATAGTCCGTTCAACACCATCATCTTCTAGACCGTTACAATGCAATTGTCTGACAAACACAGAATTATGAGTCAGATGAAAGTTTGTTACATGACGGACGCTCGAAAACTTTTGTTGAATAACCAAACCGTAAACTGTAAACATTAGAACTGTAGTTTGTGAGTTTCTTAATATTTGTGATAAAAGCTACAATTGATGCTTATTTGTGTAAAGTTCTAATAGCGAACAAAGGCACAAAACACATCAATCACCGGTCAGAATAAACTCAGCAGACTTTGAAGAGGCCGAAATCGGTCCGAACTAGAACAAAAACTTCAACTCCAACAATCCCAGACACGCACTTCCAAATTGCCGGAAGTTGGATATCCCTAAAGACGCCCGAAGGGATTGTCGGTAGCTGGATCAAATAAAATCGCATTTGACATGCGTTATTGGTGTTTAGGTGTTGACTCAATCAATGCCCAAATCGATGGAATATGTTGTAAATCGTACAGAGCACCGGAAAGTATCGTTAAGGATGATTTTCGATTCACCCTTGTTACAATGAAATCCCGAGAACTTTGTTATAATCTCGTTTCTTGTGTCTTTTTGGTGCAATAGTTCGTCGTCCGAATTGTACCATAGGGATTTATATCCAACATAAAATAGATGAAAATCGTTTTTATTATTCTATTGTGACAATAATAAAACGTGTAATTGTTTTCAGGTGGAAATTCCATCGTCGATAACAATGATGACCTATATACGTCGTTCCCATCTATAGAAAATCCCCAAATACATTTTGCTACCGAAAATCATACAACAATAACAGCTCAAACCGGCTCGATAGCGTTGATACCGTGTGTCGTCAACAATTTAGGTGAAGAACTGGTGAGTTTTTTTTTTTGTTGCTCGGCAGCTATTTAGATGATGTTGATATTATCGTAAAAACGTGGCAAATTTGGTGGAGGCGCCGGGTGAATTATTCAACACGTTTTTAAAAATAACGAAAGAAAAAATTTAGTGTTTTCACAATTTGATGACACAGGTGTGGCACACACGAAAGTGATAAAATACCATTGAATTCAATGGGAATATTTGTGAAATTCGGATAATAGCATCGCGACAGCCACATAGAGAAACAACGCATTTTTTGCGGCCTGTGAGGCTTTCTGTGTAAATTCTCCCGTTGGAATATGATCGTGTCATGTCAACGGGAAATAGGGAAAGTCTGGTACGGAAAAAATTCAATTTATCAAATAAGTTTTCCTTTTTCGGGTTGTTGTTGTTATTTGGTTTTGTCCGAAATCACTAAAACATGATACAAAAATTTGATAATGTTCAACAAGATATCGAAATGTTTAAAAGCAAACAACCTAACTTTGATAGTTTTGTTATTGATTTTGACTTGTGGCTAGAAATTCAGCTGGAAACAAATGTAAATCGATAACTTTACTATGATAACTACAAAACTAGTCAAACAAGTAATTAGTTTAATTAACTTAGAGTTAACTGTAATTCAAGACGATCTGTATTAGCTTAATGTTTGCAATTATACGCTGGATTTATGTTGATTTTCACACATAAAAACCGATAATTTCAGATATCTTGGATTCGACGGAAAGACTATCATTTATTGACTGTTGGTTTGACAACGTATAGCAGTGATGAACGTTTCCAGACAATACATTTACATCAATCTGGGGTGAGTTGAACTCAAAACATTCAACATTAAGATGAATCCGCCCTCGTCTATCGGAAAAACGACAATAAGAACGTTGGGTTATCTTTAATATTCACAGTGATATAAAAAGCCATTTGTGTTGTTGGCGATAATGTTGTTTTAAAGACTCGACCATCACAGTCAACTTTAAATTTGTTCTACTCGTTATTTAGTTTATACAGAAAACTTCTAACACGATAACAGAATAATGTAAACATTAAATTAGATTAAGTAGCAAGTGACCCAATCTAAAGGGCTGCTTTAGACCGACTCAATAATTTATTGCAATTAAAACCGTATCCATCATCCCACTAATAGCAATTAACCAAATCTATTTTACAAAATTCTAGAGTACAAAGCACAAAATAATAGCAATCTATTTATAGTTAATCAGTGTACCGTGCGTCTACTTAGACTCAATCAGGATTGAGCCGTATTGAAGTCCCAATATAAATTGACATACGAAATTGATTCTCAGATGATAATTGTTTTTTCCCTTTTTTCGAAAGTCGATTTGATTCCATTGATAAATTATTTTTGTGTTTTGTGTTATTCCATCTGATAGGATTGGACGTTGCAAATCAAATATGTACAGAAAAGGGATGCTGGATTATATGAATGTCAAGTATCTTCACATCCACCTGCCAGCATTTTTATACAACTCAACGTTGTCGGTGAGTATTTCATTTTAATATTGATTTTGTTAACTAAAAATAAGCCAGAGGAGACCCTCGATTATGATGGGAGCAAAAAAGATGTAACACAATACACACGTCTGAAAGCCGATATGAATTTTGTAATTTCTGCAAACAATATCGTATTGAAATTTGAATTACCTACTACGTAAATTAATATGCTCCAAGCAGATGGATAGAACTAATGCCTAGTTGAAAGTTTCAGGTTTTTTATTAATCAATTTTACGACTTGTTTCATTTTTATTTACAAACTCGAAATGTATTTCAGAACACAATAGTACAGTCGTAAACTATTTCCAAACAAAACGTCAACTTGTTGTAACTTGAAAATTGTCAATAATACTTGTTCTTTTGCCCTCCAGATACGGCCGAGTTGATTCAAACGAATACAACCGGAAAAATTTGACATTCCGAAAATCCCGTCTCAATCTTAATTACTTCCAAGATGTCCAGGTTTCATCCAAGACAAGCATCATTAATGCTAAATGTTATTAAGCCGAGTTTCTATTGTGATTCGGTTCTTTAGAAACTGTTCGAAGTGATAAATGGAAATCTCTAAATTAAACTAAACTCTTTGAAGTTTAGAAACTTTCGATTTTGAGCCAAACATTTCATTGAAAATCCCAGTGTTTTTTTTATGGATGGAGCATCGTTGGAGTTTCCAAATCTATTGATAAATCGTAGATAAAACAACATCGTGATCTCGCTTGATTCCACCCTTATTCCAGTTAATTTTAGTACATTAATCATCGATATTGCAAACAATACAGGTTTCGATTCGTTGATATTTTCGGATGACGATCCGACAGCATTGTAAACAAATCTTATTTGAAGCACTCGTGTCGCCACCTAATCCGGCAAATTAATTTCATATTGACATTACTGTTCCCTTAATTTCCATGGAATTAAAGGGGAAACAATTCTAATTATTTTCAGATTAACTTTTTCATTTAATTGCTTTACAATTATTAGTTTTATGATAATAAAGGTGCAGGTAATTTGGAGCAATTTTCCACCGACTTACAATGTTTAAAGTGGTATTCGGTAAATTTCAAATGGCAGGAATACTGGAACTTTTCGTTACATAAATAATAGCAACTATTTTCCGTAAATCATGGATTATTTCCTCGACTTCTCCACATTTACAATTCTTTTACTATTTGTGTAATATTTCGTGTAGTTGTGGTTTTCCGGTGTTAATCGATCGATTCGTACAACAAAAATCCGCATATACCAATACGAATTTATCTAAATTGTGTGTGTTGAAGACACGTTCGATTCTCATTTAAATTTCAACATATCCGAAACCAAAATCGATAACGTTTAGTGATGATTTACTAGATTTTCTTTAATTAAACCGCTTTCGATTCGTCCATTCGGATTCCAATTGGAATACGTACGATGGTTGAAAACAAACGATAATTCTATGGTTTTGGATGTTTTCCGTTTTTGTTTCATTGTGTCCCTGTGCATTATGTGGGATTATCTGTATCCAATGTTATAATATAGAATATCGGAAGTTGGATGATAACTCGTATACAACAACCGAGTCCCTATAGGAGTCCTTGTCTATTATCCAAGTTTGATTTATAGATAACTGTCGACGATCTTGGTTAGTATTTTGCCAGCTACAGCATCATCATCATTATCATCTGATATAAGCTTAGGAGACGAAACATCCAACTTTATGCCATTAAGTGTAACTTGATATCAAGAGTCCTTTAACTATCCGACGATTTGTCATCCTATCACTGCATAAATTAAATCCCTACTCTACACTACACATGAAACTTTGATATATTTCAGTGGAATTTTTTCTGGTTTTTTTTTCCTCTCCTACAAACACTCGCCAAACTAAAGATCAATTCATAAGATAAGTACAGTTCGGTTGTTGTTGCGTGAACGTTTTTTCCCCGTTGATTTGTACCACTTGAAAACTACTTGTGATAAAGGAGATGACCTGGTTGGGTTCTTTTACGAAACTATCAATCACCGACTAGTGACGAACGATTCTATCTCTCCTGTGGATACGACGATTATATAATTGAATAGAATTGTACAAGTTGAATGGAACAAAAAAACTGAAAAATTGTAATATCACCATTGTGTGTTACAGAAGCACGTGCTGAAATTCAGGGACCTGCTGAAAAGTACCTAAAACTCGGATCCGGTTTACGTTTAAGATGCGACATATTATTCACAACAGAAGAACCAATTTATGTTTTCTGGTATCATAATAATCGTATGATTAATTATGATTTTGATCGAGGCATTAATGTCACATCAACGCTAACAACAAAAACTAGCATTATCACAATTAAGAATGCTACAATACATCATTCAGGCAATTATTCATGTGTGCCGAGTAATGCTGAACCGGCCAGTACTTATGTTCATATATTAAACGGTGAGTTTGGATTTTTGTTGGCGAGTTTTCGGGCGGCGCTCGGAAATATTGAAGTCGACCGGCGATATATTTTTAATTTACAGGTGAAAATCCTGCTGCGATGCAGCATGGCGCTAGAGGATTATCATGGATATCAAACAGTCCTTCATCGTGGCTTTTCGTACTCTTCGTTGCTAGCTTGATATGCTAGTTCCGTTAATATTAGTTTATATCCAAAAAAAAATACACAGAAAGAGAATTATTTACAATAATAATAATAAAACTCTATCAAAAAAATAAAACATTTTTCATACAGGGATTTTCGTAAAATATGATTCATATATAAAGTGTTTAAGTTTAAACGAACGAGTCAGTAAACATATCGTCAATTTTCGTTTTGTTTATCCATCCTTAGCCGGTAAATTAAGTTTTTTTCTTCCGTTATTGTTGTTGTTGTTGCTGTAATTGTATTGTTATTTTATATACAGAGTGCTTCAAGTTGAAGGGTCACTATTTTCGAGATTTTGTCATTATTACCAGAAATCATAAAAGTCAACAGCTACTTTAGATTTTTTCCCGGATTGAATACGAAAAGCTGGCAAACGAAACGAGCACAACTAAAAATAGAGAGAAAGAAAAAACTACACCATCACCGGAAATTTTAAAGCAGAGTGTCGTGTTTCACAAATTTAACGGTCAACATTATTTACTAACTAATTAACAAAATGAAAATCTTCTGCTGCACATATTCTGGGCTCGCTTGATGTAGAGTGCTTTTCCCGTGATTTTCCATTTATTTCGTCGCTTTGTACAATTTAGTTGCTTATTTAGTAAGTTAAACAGTTCGAATCCAAAAGTGTTTCGTTTTTCAAAGATTTATTAATTCCGCTAAAGAGATGCAAACATTTCTATTTAATTATTAGCAACAAAAGGACCAACCGTAAGATTTACAATGAAATCGGCACAATCGGGGACAACTAATCGAATACTTGACCGTTAAATTCGGAAACTGTGGTCGCTTTAGTGTTCAGAATCAATGACACGCACGAGAGCACGATGCAATTAATGCGTGTCCAGTGTCTTCTAAATACTTTGCATTTGCATCCCTTTGTTGCTCTATACATTTTGAGATGTCATCACACCAATTCAGACAGAACAGATTTATAATGTTGGCATAATTCTCCCCTGCTTTGATCGCTTATAAAAGTGTAGCAATATTTCTGCGTTACGGTCAATCCGTACGCCGATGCTGTACAAAACGACCCAATTATACACCCATCACTACGATTCTACAGGCAAAAAATAAGCAAACGTATGAGAAATTGGTTGGACTGTTTTTTTGCTAGCTTTTTTCATAAAATATTAAACAGCTCGATCAAATTTTTTTGTAAACATTTTGCATATTCTGTGCGTAGTAATACGGTCACTTTTACTACTGAATAAATTCCAAACATAATTCACGAAAATTGCGTTTTTTCGCCGGAAGTCTCTTCTGTATTTATTGATTTTTTTCTATATATACTCGACATTGTATTAGGAATTTTATATATTTTAATATAATTTTTTTTGGAAAGAATTTTACGAGTATCCACCAACAAACGGAATCGTAAAAGACTGGATCTTACGATTTAAAAATCTATGCTATAAAAATCAAACGTAAAGAATACTTGAGTGTTGGCTAGTTGGATTATTTACAACTTTTTGAAAAGCCATTTAACCACTTTATTGGTCAATTGTAGTAAAATTCGTTTATAAGCTGTCATCAGCTAACATCATAGCAAAGTGATTGATATGGGTCGAGAATAGTTTGTATTTTCCATACAGTTTAATCCAATCTTAATTTGGGGGATTTTTCTCCAGCAAGCGCAGCGCCACTTCCAGTCACGTTATTAATTACCTTCGGGTATCGTTTTTAAGTGGTGGCAAAAAAATATTTCTGGAACCAAGGGGCCTTTAAGAGATTCCAGGCACAAAAAAAGATCTGCGGGTAACGGCCGTGTTGGAGGAAAGATAGAACCTTTCAACACAAGCGGCTCCTTGCAAATCAATTTCAGCCAAGCGGCTTTAGCTTACCGGCGCTCAAAAAAAATGAGATCCATTTCCAGATCAAATTATTAATTACTCTCGCGTATTTTCAACTTATTTGGTGCCAAAAAGCTTCTGGACCAAGGGGCTTTTAAGATATCCAAGATACAAAATAAGAGTCTATGAGTAACGCTCATGTTGGAGAAAAGAGTGTAAGAACCCTTGAGCAGTAACGGCTCCATGTGAAGCCATTTCGATGTCTTTGCAAATCAAATTTCAGCCAAGCAGTTTTTGCAGAGCGAACTAACATCCTCAATCGCTGATTCTTTGATTTACCGGAGCGCAAACAATTTCCAGATCAGGTTATTAATTATGCTCGTGTATTATTTTTAACTTATTTGGTGGCAAAAGATCTTTTAAGTCAAGAGGCGTTTAAGATATCCAAGGTACAAAATGGGTAACGACCGGGTTGGTGAAAGCTCGTTAGAACTTATAAAAAAGCCATTTCGATGCCTTTGCAAAACAATTTCAGCCAAGCAGTTTTTGTAAAGCGACCCAATTTCGTCAATTGTTAATTCTTTAACTTACCGATACGTAAACGAAAAAATAGAAGGCTCAATCGATTTCTTGTAAGCCTTTGTGTGCTTAATAAAAGTAAACCTGTCGGATACTCTTCCTGTTCGCTATTCAAATTAGTAATCACCGTTTATCGTTCCTGCTACAGAATTCATATTATTTGCTTAATCTTTGACTTAAATTCAAAAGATTGTTGCCTTGTAATCGTATCTACCAATGTGTTATTAAAACAACAGTGGATACGTTCCAAATGATAACAGGAAACTTTTTACTAATTACTTAATTAAAATTAATTACATAATTAAAATTAATTGTTACCTGAGTTGGATAGATGATTACAATGAAAGGTCAACTTGAACAATTTTTCATCATCATAACAAGTCAAGCTATCACATCTCGAATTTGGCAATTTCCACCAACCATTTGTATCAATAATAAAACAAACAATTATCAGTGTTAAATAAACGAACGGCGATATTATTGAGACAAGTGGTAAATGAAGCACACTGTGTATATACACTCCGTCGATTCGATCCGATCGACTTGACTGCACACGATTCTATAAACGTAATCAAGTTGATTGGGTAGTAATCGATCGAACTATACAAACATTTAGCTCTAATACCATAAAATATGATAGTGATTGCTGTGTAAATATCGAAATCTTTAAATTTATGATAATTGTTTTATGAAAGCTCTGTATATTATGACACCAAACAAGTAGATGGTATGATATATCAAAACAAGATGAATGAATAAACAAATATATTTACTAATTAGGTAAACAATAAATCTATAAATGTGAAATAGTTAATTTATAAAATTGATGTTTTATAATTTAATTATTTATATATTTGGAATTGTGAAAATTCATTAAGTAATTATTGAAATGATATGGGTATAATTCCGGCAAACGGAACCAATAAATCACAATAATTGTTATAAAATATGATACCTTTTATTGTCTGTTATCCATACATTCACCTTTCGTTTCGATTTTACAGGTTTTATTACTGAAAAAAAAGCCAACTGAAATTGAAAATGATTTAATGAAATGTATCAACACAGATATATATGAATAAAAATTTGTAACGAAACTTGATTATTTCTACTTTTAATTATTGATCAATTGTATTTATCATCGAGTTGCTCAGTTGGTCCGACACCGACAACAATCGAATTCTCCCAATAAATGTGTAATAAACAACAAAACATTCCGGGGGATATAACGCAAAATCAAGATCCATTTCAAAGCGAATATTGAACGGACTCGATTTTCTAGTCGATTTCTTTTATAAATAATCCACTTTGGAATAAAGCCAGATATAAAGCTTAATCATTACCCCAAATTCTCGGATATCTATATACGAAATGGAACCGTTTTCGAAGCGATTGAAAGCTCTGAAAAATTATAGTTAATTAAAAACAGCGGCCCCGGTATCGATTAATCGATAATTAGAAGAAATTTCTAATTAAACAACTCGTACCGTACTAGGAACTATATCTGTATGTACACGATATAGTGCAGCTTTAGTGTAGTCATTAAATTAAAGTGTAACACACCAAGCGTAATTCAAAGAGTCTTGTAGGCAAATGAAGTCTACGTTGGGAACAAGCAACTTAATGAATGTTTCCGTATTAATTTCTGCTAATTTATTGTCATTTCTGATAATTAAAAGCTTAGTGGAAATTTTTGGTAAAAACTCAGCGATAAATATAGTTGCGAAAAACTTTCGGTTATACCACCAAAGTTACATTAACCCAAATTTGAGGCTCCGTTGTGGCATTCGAAAATCTGATGTTTCGTCGATAAAACCACACATATGTTGAACGTTAGAATTGTGCCGCTTTCCGGCATTATTCAACACCACCAGTACCATAATTTCGCTTTATTTCTCGTATAATTTGTTAACGGTGTACTATGCAAATCACTAATTAAAAACTGATCCCGCAACGAAACCAAACAATTTGCCATTTGTTTGTTGATGAGTGTATATAAAGCTCACGGCAATGACAAAACTCGGGGGGTGTATTTGTTTAAATGCTTTTAAACGAATGTTTACCAACAGTTTTTCGACGGCTTATAAACACGTCTTGGTTGCATGCAAATATCAAAAATTTACAAGTCTGAGTTGTGCACAACAACAAAACGACGAACACTTGACAGCCTTCCACATTACCATAAAAAAATGCGTGGCGTACGAGCGATATGGCACTTCATTTATTGATCAATTTCCAGCACAACGGCGTCTTCTCGGCGATTAATTGGGCGTTTTTTTTTGTAATTTTTGTAAAGTTGGAATGATCGATGGGCCTCATACATTTCACTAACGCAATCGACGTAAAACCCACATGGCACATAAACTGGAAAAGTTTCAAGAGAACTCTTTGTAGCGCTACTGAAAAGAATAATAGTAAATTTAAAATTAGACACAGATGAGATCTGTTCTGTCCGTTGTTGTTGTTGTTGTTGTTTTCCCTTTACTCTTTTCTCGCAACAAATAAATTCTCAACGTTAACACAGTTAAAAGTTTTTGAAATAAACTTTAGTATACGTATATACGATTCTTTACTTTAAACTCATCTCAATTTGCATATTTTGATTAAAAGGTTAGCATTAATGTTGTCGCAACGTTTCGAAATAATCAGAAATGCTCCTTTGAAAAGCGACAAATTAATTAAAATTACAAGCCTTCGTTTTTTGGAGGCTCTCCATTTTTCTGCGGTAATTTGCCATCGATTTGCCGACAGAATGTCAACGTTATTACGCGTCGCAACCGGCCATAATCTGATCGAAGATTATGTGATTATCGAGGACGAAATAATAAAATAAATTGTATTTGGTGTTAATTAGAATAAACAATAACGAATTCAAATAATTGACTACACATTCTCACCAAATACCATTCATATTTTAACAAGTTCACAATTCAAATTATCGCCAATAACAAATATTGCAACTAAATTATATTGAATTGATGTGGTCGTCGATTCGCAAGGAATTCCAATAACGATCAGTTGAAAATTTTAATATACATCAACGGATAATTGGAATACAGTGAAAATAGTCTTTGCGTGTTTTTTCGTGCTGTTTTGCGAAAATAATAAAATGTCGTCCCGAATATGTCAAGAGGCTGCAATAAATTCTTGCAAATAGTCTGCCTTTGTTCTTCGCCCTGATCCTCTTCGTATTTATTTATTTATTTCACTATTTAGATTTTTATTATATTCTCGAAACGGTATTTCTTTCCATTTTAAAACTAGAATAGATTACCAATTTCATTCGTGTGTTCTTTGCATTTTATTCCATACTTATACTGTGGAATAATGTTGAAATTCTTACAGATTTCCTTAGATTTTATCACATATTTCACTTTCTTATATCAACGAGGATATTTCAACGTACATTTACTGTTCTATGATGTAAGAAATTTTCCATCTCAACTAAACTCGTATAGAATACAATTCAATTTATTAAATTGTAGTTGCATGTAAATTCTGATCGTTTGCACAATGAATGCCGTTCAGTTAGAAAACACGTAATTACAGCTGTACAATGTACTGTAAAAAGATCTAAAGTTGTTAATCATTCGCATTGTATTAAAGGCTTTTTGCCGTTTTTTTTTCGGTGCTCCTGAAAGTAGCCGTTTTGGATCATGAACTACCTACCACTTGTATTCATTAATGTTGCCAATTAATTACAGGAAAAAAACCGGAAAAGTCGATCAAGCTTTAAGTGAAAATTGAAGTGAAAGTGAGTGTTTATCAACTTTAACAATTACACGTCGAAAGATTTAGTATTACCAATATTTCTACTGGATTCGTGGAAGAGAATCGGTTTAAACGAAACTTGGAAGCCATCAAAATTATTTTAATTTGTAAGAATGGCCTTTTTTTTCGTTTAAAAGGCCATGTCGTTGAAAGAAACACCTAATGGGATCCGGGAGTCAGCATCTGAACAGCTACTCAGTCTTGAAACTTCTATAAAATAAAAGCGAACATTGTAAAATCTTTAGAAATTAAATAATGAAATATTCCTTACTTACTTCGTCAGACTTTTTGATTAACTTTTATAGTTCAAAACTCAAACTCAATAGTAGTACAGTTGAAGTTATTAAGATCAATATAATTATGTCAAACAGTTGCCAACTTAGAGCGCTTTTGGTAGTTTAACTGCGCCACACGACGCAATATACACCGTGTATTGGTGCAACGATTTTTTATTTTGACAAGAACTTCCATTAGATCGTCGACATGCTCGTACATTTCTGTGGAAACAAAAAGCTTCCAAATAAGGTAAACGAACGTTCTTGTGATGATCTCAAGAGTCTAATAAAACGAAAGAACGGAAATAATCCGAGACCGCAGCAAACTACGCTACTTGGAGCGGTGTCGAGTCGTCTCGACGTATTTTTTCTGGAGAAAGACCGAAAAAACGTTACTCGAAGAACCGGAAAAACTCGGAGTGGGTCGGATACAGAAACGTACGATTCTTTTAAGCATGTTCTATTAAATATTTACGAGATACAAATACTTAATATCACGACAATATTTGTTGCCTTTTAAGCTACATTTAAAGACAGTAATTTTCAAAAATTCACTTTTAAGCGCACACCACCGCTCTGAGGATGACGAGAAAGGCTTTAAGACAAACCGTTATTTTACAAACAACTCTTTTTTTGATGTTAGAATCATTTAAAGAGAGCAAGTTTGAACTGCAACCACATCTAACAATCGTAATGGATCCAATGATTGATGAACTTGCTGCAGGCTGCTGAAACAGTGCCGCGATTGCTGATTAATGATCAGGAACGTGAACGAATGAATGTATGCAGCTGTTTCAATGTAATCCAAACACGTATTCAACACTTGAGAACACCAAAAAAAATATATAGTGAGTCGTGGTCCAAACAAACCGAAGACCTCTTCATCAACTGGAACGATAATCCTCTGGGGAATATTGTCGTTAAATGTCGTTGTCAGATCTACCGCGTTCACCAGATCTGGCACCGAGCGAGCTTTTTATTTGTAAATTTGAACAAACTTCACTACAAATGGAGACGAATGCATTTTGTGGAGCGATATTTCTTGCATGGTATTGAAAAATAAATATTAACTTCGTTAAGAAAATAGTGTTTTCCTTGTGAGGCAAAAAAATAAAATAAACCAGTCTTTTAAAATCCACTATCATTAGCGACATGTAGAAATATTATTGATTATGTAACAAATAATTTTATTGTAGCAGTAAAGATTGTTACGATTTGATTGAATCAACACATTTGGAATTAAATTTTTCATCCGCAAACTAATGAAAAATGACGAATAAATCCTCAACTTAATTAATTTCTATTAAATATATTAATGAAAATCTCATAGTGCCACATCGCTTAAATTTTATTATAAAATAATAAAATATGTTCTGGTGGTGATTAATTATAACAAATCAAACTGTAAAATCATCTGTAAGTTGTGAAACATCCACTCACCGTTAGTTTGACTTTATCGCTAAGGAAAATAAGCAAACAAGGTGTGTTTGTCAGTTTATCAAAAACAACTTTTTACATCTGGCTTGATTTGTGTTCAAAAACTCCATTGTTCACATTAAGTACACATCTCTTAACAAGGAACGGATTGTATACAGTGCAGGTGAAAGAAACAAGACGCAGCCGAATTGTCTAAGAAACGGCACGTGGCTTAACTCGCGCTCGAATCAGAGGTCAGCAGCAATTGTTTACTCATGACGATTTAAGAAAAACTAAGCAGAAGGAGATACAGTCGAATTGGACTACTATCGTTTCCGTTAATACTAAGTCTATTTTGTGTAATCATTTTATAGTAACTGTATTAAAGTTGAGCGTGGGCAGATGCACGAAGATCAGTTCCCAAATTAAAAGCTGTGCACGCTAAGGAATCGATTATTCGCTCCAAGTATCACGCAGAGGCGTCAGATGCATACAGCAGGATCGGCTACAAGGGGGAGTGCAGAGGGTTACTTTACAGGAGACCTAAAATATACAGACCGTCCCAATCCAAGCAATCACCTTTCATAACTTCTTCCATTAATAAAACATTCGTATAAAATATTCAAGAACTAGTTTGAGTTCTGCAGATTGCATTCGAATATTGGGTTGGAATGGTCTGTATATCTACATTTTTTTTCGTATTTTGTGTCTTTCTACAAGAAGTTCTTGAGTTTCGTATTGCAGGCGGGCCCTTTAAAATATTTTAACAGTGTACTTACAAAATATGCGTCACTTATAATTATGAAGTAATTAGTACGGTACGTAATTAGCAAGATCTATATTAAATTACTCGGCTGAATCGGTAAAACCGCAACATCACAAAGAGAAGCTGATGCAATTGCTTCATGTGCAAATTATCGATTTTTAATAAAAATAGCGAATTCTCGAATACTACCACATCTTCTCGATTCTATTACAGCAAGACTCTGTTGGCCAAAAAAAAACTGATAAGATAATCCGTACCGTCGAGTTTATTAAAATTCATTTATTTCAAATAAAATTTGAGAGTGAATTTGAATTTAGCGAAAACGTACTCATTTTGCCCTCATGAAAAATCAACGAGGCTGATGGCAACAAGAAACTCATTTGACAACGAATTCACCTTTGATCTACATGTGGAAAGTAATTTTAAATATAAATATCAATTAGCCAAATTGAAATAACAAATTTTCTCCGTCGAATGAGCAAGATTGAAAATTCTAATGAATCTAATGGAAATCGTTAATGCTTTCTATAAATAAAACAGCATAAAATAAAACTCGAGAACAATACGCATATTAAATTCTAACTAAAATTCCATATAGATGATTGAATGCGGATGGAATAGGCGACATATTTTTGATTGTACGAAAAGTATCCCCAGTTTTCTACTCGACAATAATGTAATTATTCTATTTTTATGTAAATAGTGTCGATAATGTCGATATATAAATACAACGTTTTTGTACCTGAATAGCGTTATTTATAACGAATTTTATAGAGTAAAAACGAATCGATACAGTATCATCAATGGCAAATATCAAGTCTCTTCTATTTATAAATTTATGTTTTCATTGTACGAATATTGGTGGTAAGAATTTGAAAGTTTCAACATCAAGTAAGTTATTTCCATTGTTATAACAATGTTGTGCTATTTAAACCGAACCTTTTCTTTAGCCCATAATGGAAACTTAGATATTGAGACAACAACAATACAACCGGATAATGATAATCAACTTTTAATGATAACCGATCAAATATTCTTAACAGCAAATCAAACAGTACGTTATCAACAGGGCTCATCGGCTTTCCTCGATTGTAAGATAGATAATATCGTCAATGTTACGGTAAATCCTCTATTATTGCCTTTTTCTGCAATTTCGCGTCGATAATTTTTTTGCAATTTCAATCAGGTCAATTGGTTGAAAGACGGTCTGAGTTTGACTGAAAATCGAAGCACTTTACATGACGATAAACGCTACTTGGTTCCGGAAGCGGATCTTACTGTAATCAACATTAGATTATTCTTATAATGAGAAATATTTATTGATTATTGTTTATAAAGGATTGGTCGATGGAGATACGGTACACGCAAAAGTCGGATGCTGGTGTTTATGAATGCCGTGTAAAAAACGATGGATCGGCGGCTAGTGTTTTTATCAAACTGGAACTCATAGGTGAGTTGTCGAATAAATCCAAAGATCAAAGGCTTAAATAAACAGAAGTTGGGCGGTCCTTTTTGTTTTTCAAACAATAAACTTGCCTTTGTTTTGAAATCGAGTTTTCTTATATGAAAAACCATATAGAGCAAATATAAATAATGCAATCATGCTGAAATGTTTTTGTTGTTTTGTTGTTTTTTCTTGAATCATAAAGAGAAAAAAAAAACGTTTACGCTTATAAATTTTGATGTTATTGTTTGAACTTATTTTCAATAACAGATTTGTCAATATTTACCGTTTCTACTACTATTAACACTGATACCTATAATAGGTTTGATTTCATCATATTAGTTCTAAAACATTAACAATATTTATTGGGATTCTTTTTTTGATTTATTTTGCAATTAAAAATAAATATTGTTGGTGAATACGACGCAACTGACGTAGAACTGAACCATATTGTTAACGCAAGACAAATTGCAACGTTTCAGTTGTAAACACGGAAGCATTCGGTTACTATACAAAAATAACTCTATCCGTATCACTGATATACTGTGGGGGTTGGTTCGACAATAAATCATCGATTTTCAACGAAAATTCGAACTTTTCCAATCATATTGTATCGATGCGAGATGAATTAAGCGATCTAAATTTTCAGTAAAAATAGACTTAATCGTTCTCGGATTGCTTATAGTTGTGATGCTAACTCATCAACTCTTTGAGACAATGTAAGAGACTAAAACTAGCAGGATTCAAACAATTGTAAACGTGTATTGGTATCGGCTATTACTTTCCACAAGGGAGAGCAGAAAAGTTCTTGAGTTAATAAGAAAATGTAGTTTTCAAAATAATCTCCTTGTGGAGATTTTTCCCGCGAGATGTAAACGAAATTCATGCAGCATTTCTTACAGCAGTGTTTCCCAAAGTGTGGTACGCGTACCCCGTGGGGTACGCGAAGAGTTTGAAGGGGTACATGCGGCTCGGGGCTTTTGCTACGTCTGGTGCAACAAGTGACTTATTATGATTATTATTATTATTAAAGTATATGCATTTTTTTGATGACGGGTACACACTGTTACGAAAATTATAGAAGGGGTACATATATGTCGAAAGTTTGGGAAACACTGTCTTACAGTTTAGCTTACACAACTACTGATGAATAACCTGATGCTTTGTTAACGGAACTTTTCGGGCAAATGTCGCTATCTTTTATGACCGTTGCCATCAGCAATGCGAACCAGCTTCTACTCCCTTTTTTGTCCAGGCGTACAGTGCTAAATTCATATTTTGACAAGTTTCATCAGTGCCACAATTTTAGGCATTTCTTTACGGCTTTTTTCGTAAATTTTCGAAATCATTTACGGCTAGCAAAGACAGTTTGTCGGACCGGCGAAGGACACTGTTGTGAAAAATTTTCAGTAAATATCAACAGATTTTCAGGTAAAATGTGTCTTCTTTCAGTAAGTTTAGGAACATTCACGCAATAATCAATTTTCTGAACAATTTTTTCAGTAGTAGAAGTTTTTAGTTTTCTGCCACCTAAGAACCGATGGTCGGCCTCGTTTAACTTGAGCTGCTCGTTTCTTAGGACCCAATTCGACAAGTTCATTTATATATTTAATCGTCTCTAGAAACAATAAGACCGGCTCACCAAGTCGTAAACCTATACAATTTCTGTTGGCGTGGAGTTTTTCGGAAACCTTTTTGTGATTATCAAAATCAATGTAAAGTGAAGAACTTTTCCCTAGTCTTGTAGATAGGAAAATCTTGAGCGGATTTCGACTTTTGGGCGCCTTGTTTCTAAGAGGGAGAAACAGAACAAGCTCATTGATATAATTGAAGGCTGGTTAACCTCTGTAACAGCGGACTGAAGCCTCAGCGTCATTTATCGCATTGTAAATCCTTGAGCTAAACAGCAAAGTTGCCATAAAATATCAATTAATCAGTAGAAGTAATAGATTTGTATAAAGAGATGTCAGTAAGCGGGTTAACATTTCGGGCAATTTTTAATTGTAGGAAGTAGTCAAAATGTAGTGAAATAAAAAAATATTGGTGAAACAGTAATGAAATTGCTAACAGGAAACTTTGTTGGTTATATAGTCGAGGACTAGTTTTAGTGGACTGCCACTACAAATTATTGGATTTTATGATAGATTCCAACAGAAAAATTGATTTATTTTACTGGTAAAAATTGTAAAAAATAATTTACAACTCTTACCAGATGTGGCCAAAATATCTTTGGATTTGTTCCTATTCTTTCTATTTTTTCTCACCATCTGGTAAGAGTTGTAATCTATCTTTTTACAATTGATACAAATAAAATAATTCAGTGTGTTATAAGTCAGTCTACTATAACTAGTTCCGCATTATAAGAGACGCAAAATTGCACAAACATGTCTTGAAATACAGAGTTTGTGTTGTACTTCAAGTTTACTGTCGTTTAACATAGTATAATTTATACTTTTATTACCATTATTACTTAGATGAAGTTTTCAACGGAAGTTCTTAAAAAGCTTTATCTGAATAAAAATTAGTAAATTACTAGTTTCAGTAATTACAAGATATTAATTCTGGTTGCATTAAAAAGTGTATTATTCAAGTTAAGTAGTTTTTCAGAAGACTTTTTCACCGGCAGCATATTATGAAAGAGCCAATTATCACTTCATCTACTAATAAAAAAATACCCATTGATTTTTTGTAACTCCCACTACAAATTAAAACAATTTTAATGTCTTTCAAACGTAATCTTTATCGATTTTCCAAACTTTCTTTGAACCGCCTGTTTCATGCTTGACTAATAAAGTCGAATCAAACGACAGCCATCACTCAACAAGCACACGATCGGTCCTGAATTGATTTTATACAAATTTCGCATTTTCCTTATAATTCCCAATATTTCTATCAAAAAAAATAGAACCCTTCCGGGAATTTATTCACCCATACACACATTAATTCTCAAAACAAAAACTTCGCATACCATTAAATCAAATTAAAATTCATATAACACAGAAATGTTGAAATGCAAATATTTTCCAGAGGCCCGTGCCAAAATCCTCGATGGAACATTAAAAGCGGTCAAAGCAAATTCACCGTTACGTATCCGTTGCATATTGAAACATTCAATAGAGGCACCACGTTACATATTTTGGTATAAAGGTGATCGTATGATAAATTATGATTTGGTTAATGGTAGTGTACGTGTCGGCCGTCTTGGTAGTGAATTAATATTTCCAAAGGCACTGGCCGAACATTCGGGGAATTACTCTTGTGTCCCATCTAATGCTGTCCAGGCGAGTGTTACGGTTGAAGTACAATAAAAACAATTATCATTACTTACAATTTGTGTTGTATACCGTAAAAACTATTGTTAGCAAAACGTATAAAAAACATGAAGGGAAAAATCAATAAAGATTTGAATAGAAAACGAAAGAGTCTTGTAATATGCGAAATAAATGGACAGGAAATTTCTGCACAGTGTGTAGATCAGATGCGGATAATGGACGTATTGAAATTTATGAAGTGTAGAACTAATGGATCCAGTTTTATCACACAAATAATGATTAAAAGATGATTTTTGTTTAAATTAATCGTTCCAACAGAACAACATCATTAAAGCAGCATTTTTTTCGAATTCTAACGGTTATGTATTTTAGATAAATAAACCTATTAGGATTATTGTTTTTTTTTGTCTCTTCCAATGATAAGGCATCGATTTCGTCAAGCCGGTTTTCCAAGGAAAAAAACAACAGTTAATTCGTGACTTAAGTATAAAACGAATTAAGATTAACTTTCACACCGAGTTTAGTAGTCATTGTAGTCGTCAATAACAAATAATCAAGGTGAGTTTTTGTACTTTCTAGATTATCAACAAATTTACTTTAAATAAAGCTTAATTAGATTAGATTTAATCAACGGAGAACTTTGATTGGCACCAATTGTTATCAATGTTCAAATTGCCAACTCCCTGAATTTTATAGCAATTTTTCCCACTGATCAACCGAAAAAATCGGTTTATTTTTGCAGAAATGTTCCACTTGAAACTGCTTGTATTGTCGTTGTTGTTTACCAATATTCGGTAAGTACAAATTTATTGTTGCTGTTGTTGAAATTGCGGCCATTGACTGGCGACAGTCCAGTTATGCTAATAATTTTCCAATACCACATCACGATCAAATAAAAACCGCAACATTCCAGATCTTCACAATCACCATGGCATTGGGAGTGTGTTTCTGGTTATTGTCAAAAACAAGCAACTCAAAATGATCAAAAGATCGTACAAAGTTTAGCTGGTTGCCGTTTATTATGTTCAGAATATGCGGCAATTTGGCCAAAACCAACTGGTCACTTTTCAATCGGTCCAAATCTGATTAGTATTAATCCGAATACGATTGAAGTGATCAGTACACGATCAACATCACCGATCTCTGATCTGGTAACGTCAGCAATTAGCCAGTTCAAATATGATATTGAACAATCGATACCGAAACGGCACGGCCGCTTGAATCCGTCTAATAGAAAACTTAGCGTTCATTTATTAATTGATGATCAGACCAGTCGTCAATTAACACTTGATACCGATGAAAGTTACAAATTGAATATTGTCCAGAATCCAGATGGTAATATTAATTCGACGATTGTATCGGGAACGTATTTTGGTAGTCGGAATGGTTTAGAAACTCTTGGCCAACTTATCGTCTACGATGATCTACACAACGAGATGATAATGCCGAATAATGTTGCAATGGATGATAAACCAGCTTATCCCTATCGGGGCATATTGTTAGATACATCCAGGAATTATGTGGATGTTGATACGATCAAAAGAACGATTAATGCTATGGGTGCATCGAAATTGAATCGTTTCCATTGGCACATCACCGATAGTCATAGTTTCCCGTATGTGGCACCAAGTCAACCACAACTATCCCAATACGGTGCCTACTCACCAACCAAAATCTATAGCCCCAGTGATATTGAGGAAATTGTAAAATTCGCCTTGGAACGGGGCGTACAGATCGTGCCCGAATTCGATGCACCCGCTCATGTAGGTGAAGGTTGGCAAAATACCGATTTCGTGGTGTGTTTCAATGCCCATCCCTGGCAAAAATATTGTGTTGAACCACCTTGCGGCCAATTCAATCCAACCAAAACGGCACTGTACGATGTTCTCGAAAGTATAATTCCGTTAATTTTACCGTTATTATATTGAAAAATTGGCAATTTTACAGGCATTTATGGTGATATGTTGACGCAATTCCAACCGGATATCTTCCATATGGGCGGCGATGAAGTCAACTTTCCCTGTTGGAATAGTTCTAATGAAATTAACAAATGGATAACGGACAACGGTTGGGGGACTACATCGGACGATTTCATTAAATTATGGAACCACTTCCAAACCGAAGCACAGAATCGACTGTACAAAAAAGCCGGCAAACAAATCCCCATCGTACTATGGACAAGTACATTAACCGAAGACAAGAACGTTCAACAATATCTACCAAATGATAAATATATAATACAAATCTGGACAACAGGATCAGATCGTGCTATCTCTAATTTACTCGAAAAAGATTACAAACTAATCTTAAGTAATTACGATGCGCTATATTTCGATTGTGGTTTTGCCGGTTGGGTCAACGGTGGCAACAACTGGTGTTCACCGTACATTGGATGGCAGAAAGTCTATGAGAACAAACCGGCGCACATAGCTGGCGATCGAAAGAAACAAATTCTGGGCGGTGAGGCCACACTGTGGACGGAACAGGCGGACAGTGCCGTCATTGATAGTAGATTGTGGCCGCGAGCGGCGGCTCTCAGTGAGGTCCTCTGGTCCGAACCGGACACCACGTGGCGGGATGCCGAACAACGCTTCCTCGTCCACCGCGAACGGTTAGTTGCTAGAGGTATCCAAGCGGACACTATCGAGCCGGAATGGTGTCTACAACACGAAGAGAACTGTCCAACAGACGGTAAATTCAATAAGCACAATTAATGTGTGATGACCGCTTGTGTTGATTTGTGTCAATAAAGTTGGAATTTTAATAGCTTTCGCTTTATTTTATTTTATTTTTTGTTATACTACTAATCGAGTTCGTTAACAAACAACGATCAAGATAATATTGTTTTAGGGAATGAAGACCCTAGCAATCCGGCAGTCGTATCGTAAAAGTAGTCGACGCAACGTTTTTTGTTGCTTTTTTTATCACAGCGTAACAGATCTAAATTTGTAAGATTTAAAAGACAAATCAAGATTAAGCGTAGACGTTTTATTTATAATACATAAACGAAATAATTGCGAGTGCAAAGTTAATAAATTATCAAGTCTTCATAATTGTAATAAAAATACAAAAACAAGAGTTTAATAGTAGTTTTCTAAAAATGATCTAAAACCCTAAATCATCCCATATTTTGAAGTGATTACATAAAATTAAAAAAAAAAACAGCAACAACACAACGAATTATTCATGGAAAATATTCTTTAAATCATGCTCAAATAATGCAATCACTGCCATAATACCAAAGCCAGCAAGTAAGCCACTCAAATGCAAAAGAAACTGCATACAATCCCCTTCATGTTCATGTGACGAACTCAATTCTGGTATCATATCAACTAATGCAATATAAATAAATGTACCAGCAGCTACGGCAAACACCCATGAACTAGCATAATCCGTATTACCTACAATTGAATTTAATAATAAATCATTCCAAATAGCAATTATATAATAATTACCTAGCCATAGACCGAACAAATTTCCTAAAAGACACAATATACTCGACAATAAATTATAACAAAATGCCTCTTTAATACTCATTCCAGCTTTTAATAACATTGCAAAATCACCTAATTCATGTGGTAATTCATGACAGAATACAGCTACTGATGTGGAAAAACCACCGGCAATACTACTTGAGAATGCAGCACCAATTGCCATACCATCAGTGAAATTATGTAAACCATCACCCATAATTACCATCCATGCAACTGATGAGAAATTCTGTGGGGCTGCATGGACATGTCCATGCATATGTGAATGACCATGATGGCTAGCACCATGTCGTGTTAGTATCACTGTATAATCGCTATCTTCATCATCACGATTCCCATTCAATGGTGATAGACAAGAGATCTCTTTATTATTACCGGTATCGGTGGGTTTATCATCATTGAATCGTTTCATAAATACCGCTATAAAAGTAAAATTAAAGAGATTTTAGATTGGTTTAATTCGTGGCCTTTCATTATTAACCCATTCGAGACAGTACAGTTTTTTGTAGATCATCCACAGAATCCGATATTGTTTCATTATCACTGTTCATTTCCTGCAAACCTGATGGTCCTGGCTTTGGTTCATTCATTTCAGATGCTGAATCGAAACCAACATAAAATTATATTTTTACACGCTTCTAAGATAATTTTTATTTTGAAACGGTCACGTACTGATGGCTGCTATTTCCATCCTGACTGATAAATGCAGTGTAAAGTCGGTCTCGAATGGATTAATGGCAAAAAAGCAATCAACGTTTACAATGATTGCATTGATTAACTCTGGACATTACAAGCTCTTAAGGCTCCTTTAGCCTTTTATTAGTACTAGAAAATTATGATTAGGGATTTTTTATAGTATCAAGTCCGACTTATCTACATCTAATCTAAGGCGTTCTGGGGCGTGTCAATCTTAACTCGGTCAAATGTCCTCAAAAAAACCGAACAATGGGAGTATTCATTTTATCCATACCAGTCACGTTTTGGTTTGATCACAATCGATAGTATATTTGAACAAATCGAAATTGGCAAAAAACTAAGTAAAATATTAAGAAAATGTGGAATCTGTTTACGGCTTCCCTATCAAACATGAACGAATGATTAATATTACTGCTATATTGTTAGTGCTATTTTTTTTATTCGACGCCAGTTTTCCCGAAAACTCATATTAAATATACGAGATCGAAACTCTTGATTTTCCTAATTTTTGCTACGTATGTACAGAAACCCTATTCTCAAGCACAAAAGAAAGTAAATGTGGCAGTTTTCCCAAAATACAGTCCAACCTCGTTAATTCGAACCTTCGTTAACTAGAATTTTCAATAAGTCGAACAAAACCACTTGGCAATAGCGGCAAGCATGTAAATCTTATGGAATTTTTGCCTGATAAGTCGAACTTCTATAAGTCGAAATTCTCGATATCTCGAATTAAATAGCTGACACATAGATTTTATAAGACGAACTGTGATAAGCAGTGTGTATGTTTTATCGTTTTTGAAAACTTGAACTATAAAATAAGTACAAACGCATAAAATAAGTGGAAAATGTTTCAAGAAAAAAGGACGTAGCTATAAGATCCAATATTCCACCAAAAACGTTGACTGCAATTTTGAAAAACAAAGAGTGGACTATTAGAGCAGTAGAAGGTGGAATTACTTGTGGAAACGGCAAACATCTAAGGAAACCACTGAAACCAGTATATAAAAATTTGCATAAAGCAGTTTTTGATTGGTTTAAAAATGCCAAGAAACAAAAGTTGCCCGCATCTGGTAGTAGGCTAATTAAAGCAAAAGTTTTAGAATTTGTCAGCAGTTTGGGGAATCCAATTTCAAAGGAAACACTGGATGGTTGGATAATTGAAAAAAAGGATACGAAATAAATCCTGTTGTTATAGAGAATTATTTTTTAATTTGGCATGATTGTTTTGATTTAGGTAGAGTATTTGTTGTGATAAATGGAAACGTGACATTTTACCTTCTTTATTAGAAAATTATGAAGACCGACATATATTCAATGCGAATGAGACAGAACGATTTTTAGATGCCTTCCAAATAATACTTTAACATTTAAAAAAGAAAAATGCCATGTAGGTAAACACAGCAAAGAAAGGACAACAAAAATGGATGGATTAGAAAAGCTGAAAATACTTTTGATTGGCAAAAGTAATTCACCTCGTTGCTTTCGTGGTATTAAACAGAGGGCTTTTTTGAAAGCAACGTTAGAAAGAAACAATGCGGCAATCGAAAATAACAGAATATTTTAGACCATAATTGATCCTTTTTTTGTATTATTCTCTTCTTTTTTGCATTTTTTGTATTAATATTGATTTTTTTCACTTAAGTTAAATTCTTCATCAATTAATTGTTTCTTGTTTCAATAATTCCGTAATTCGAAGTCTTGATAACTCGAGCTTTTCATAATGGCATATCATGATTCGAGTTATTGAAGTTCGACTGTATCTGTAAGCCGGCTTCAATGATTTAAAAACTGAATAATATACAATTCTGCATTAGTTGGGATTACAAGGAGCTTTTTCTAGAATTTTTCTTATGTACAAATGGTAGAAAAATAGATTATATTTAAAATTCAACAATTTTAAAGATCAACCGTTACAAATTTTATTAAAGGAGCAAGCGAAAAAAAAATTAAATGCTACCGTGGAAATACTTTTAGATCTTCTACAAGCAATGCAGAGGATTCCAAAGACAAGAAAATAAGTGCGGCACCACTGGAATGAAAACCACGTGGAAAAAATTATGATACAGATTGAACGCTTATTATCCACAGTTGGTGCAGAGGTGATCCACTATAATTGTTGGAATTGGACAAAGCAAAAATATTGCCGTAATTTAGGCAAAAATCTTGTCTAGAGAACGAGCGAAAGTTTTTCTTGAACATTCATAATTTCAAAAATTTGTACGGCCTCCCTTATTAAGAGCTCCATTTGAGTGAGGCCCAAACCAGTGGTTCTTGAAGTGCGTTCCACGAAACTCTGAGGATTCGTCTAGCCTCTCTAAATATCCCAAGAACGAAATCAAATAAATAATTGAAAATTGTTGCAAAATTAACACAATTTGGAAGAACTTTTTACAGAAACGGAAGATATTTTTACCAGCAGTGTTCCTGTTTTAACGCAAATCCTCCGCAAAAAAAAACAGTGTCCCTGAGAAAAACTAATGGCAGATTCTACAAATTCTCGAATTCTATACTTTCGGTATGTTGAAAAAGATTTTCTGATGGAATATCAGGCGAAATAAGATTATCGTAAATTTGCCACTAAATTGCTTAAAAACATTTACCATCTTTATGTTTACGATCATTCTCATCAACGGCAGTCGAATCAGCAGTCTTATTATTAGCAGTTTTTCGCAATGAATTCTTCGACGATGTCTCATTAGAATTAATAAACGTCATATCTATAAATAAACACCATGATTAGCTTTAAAATTAGTTGTTTTTAACAAATTATAAATCATACTTGGATCTTTTAAGATATCAGTATAGCACCGATCGGATGCATTATATTTATCCACACATTTTGTATTGTGAAGTTTATCAACTTCTATATCTGTATCGAGTACAGCAACATGCGAATGACCCTAAGAATCAAACAAAACATAATAAATTATATTAAAATTAAAACAAAAACAAACAAAAAAATATCTTACAGTGCCACATTTAGCTTTCTTCCACTTGGATATGATCGGTATTAAACGTTCAACAATAAAAAATAATATTAAACCTAACATTGCAACGAAACCTTTCCACACATTATCATGATGATCATGATCATCATGATCATGATTATGTTCCAATGATGTTGTTGATATACTCATAGAATGTGGTAATAAATGTAATAAAGCATCACCAGCTAATGTACCAACAGCTAAAGCTACACAAAATTGCAATAACGGTTTGTAAAATTTCTTTTGCATCATTGGTATAATGATTAATGAAAAGAAACCACATGCACTTATTGATATAACAGCAACAATTGAATAGATCCATGTTAAAAATACTGACTTATTACGATGATTATTACTATTATTATTATTACTAATATTACTATTACTATTATTGATATTCTCTATAGTTTCTGTACAATTCGATGATAATAAATTAAATAATATTGCTGGGCATAATTCTTCAATTATCGATGGTGTCACTGTTCGATTTGGATTTGATAATGTTGGAAAATAAGGCTCAAAGTCGTCAACTTGAAAACACTGAAAATAATCAAAAAATAATTACAATTTAAGAGAATTCTTGGTGTAGTCTAACAAAGATTAAACAAAATTCTTAGACATTATTTTCTTAATAAACGTTATAGACAATCAACAGTTAAGAATTTCTAGATAAAAAGTGTACTTTTATCGATAATTCTTTTATAATAAAAAATGATGGTTTGTAGTTATTAAAAGAATAACAAGCGTGATATTTTTTTAAAGATTCTTTCACACTTTGAAACGCTAGCGTGCCAAAGAATCTTCTCAATGAGTCATGAATTAAATCGTATATACAAGGTTGGCGTTTGATTTAAATACATGGAATGATACTTCAAAGGAGTGAACGGATATTTTTTAAAACGCGTCTCTCTTGAGGCGTTTTGGAGGCTCTTTTTTACAATTCTAGAGTTAACTACGGACACTTATTAGAAAAATTTAAGTATTTTTCGTTTCAATAATGAGTCAATAAGTCAATCCCTTATTTCATGTAATAGAAATGTTAAATTGGTGTCCGAGTGATTTGCCTCTAGCTTAGCTTAGATACAATTTGCTTGAAACACCGGCAACAGTAAATACAAAGTTATTTTGCCAGTTCTGTATATAATACCACACATACGCCCTTCAATGCAAATTCCGAGTCCTCCACTGTTTTGCTTTATTGCAAATTAAAAACGAAATTTGTATAGGTAAGGGGCACCATGTCAAAGGCGAGTTGTATGAAGTGGACGAGGCAATGCTGCAGCATTTAGACGTACTGGAGGACCATCCGAATTTCTACGTTCGTGAACAACGCGACATCCAACATTTGAACACACCAAACGAAACAAAAACCGAAAAAAGCATGGATTTATTTACTCAAACAATTGAAAGATGAAATGCTCGATAGAGAAACGTTTGAATGTTACAGTAGTTATGGTGAACACGGTCTAAAATATGTTGAAAAGTATTTACGTCCAAATAACGGTATAGAGTATATAAGATATACTAAAAAATTTCTCATTGCAGTGAAGAAACGACACTTGATCTAAATTGTTAAATTTATTTTTATTTTTTCAAAGTTTTAGCATTTATAGGAAATTCAGTAAAAATCAACAAGATTATAATCAAGTGTTGTTTGTTGTTTTTTGTATAAAATTTTCCATTTAATCGAGAATTAAACCGAAAATAAGTATATCGTGATGGATTTGAAATTTGTTGTATTTAATGGAAAATTTCCAATAAATTGTACAATTTTGCTTGGTATCGCAAATTGTACAAAATACTATTTAATTGTTCAACTGAATCATCTCTAATTTGAATTTAAATAAAAAATAAATATTTAGAAAATTATGTAAAAAAATCACTAGCTATTTCTACACTTCAAAGGAGAGAATGGATATTTTTAAAAACGCGTCTCCTTGAAGCGTTTTGGAGGCTCTTTTTGCACTTCTAGAGTAAAATACGGACTCGTTTTAGAAAAATTTAAGTATTTTTCGTTTCAATAATGAGTCAATAAGTGAATCCCCTATTTCATGTAATAGAAGTTGCCTATCCTTTCCTGAAAAATTAAAATTTCAAAAGACCTATCAAAAATTAAGAAATATAGATTTGCATCCGCGCTACACACTTCAATGACTTTTCCAATGATTTAACGTTTTTTTTCCAATTAATGATTTGTTTGTCAAAGAAAATCACCCAACACTAAACGTACATGAAGTATCAAATATTTCAAAAAAGAAACAATATTTTAAATTGCGAGCTAGTATCTGCATTGATTCGAATAGTAACAATCTCAATCTTTCCTTCAAATACGCCTGATTTTAGTTAATTTGAAAAAAAAAACGCATATATTTAATACAGGCCTCAAGGGGGCCCTTAGGTCTTAGGCAGAGAAATTAGAGGGCCCAACAACATTTGGATGCTCGCTCAAACAACCGGATACAATGTCGGCGTCATAATCGGTCATGACTAAAGGGCGGATATCTGCTCCAAGTTGGAGCAAGCCAAATTCTAGTCTCCTGACAAATTCGTATAGAGCGTATTGGCAAAAGCTGTTGTACTTGCATAATCTATCTTTTCTTGTGAAACGTTTAAACAAATAAAGTCCGAACTACTCCGCACATAGAGAAGCAGTGGACCAGTTGAACTGCTACCGTAACGTCGCGACGTTACGGCGAAAAAACAGGTGCCTAGTTGTGCCGTATTTCTATGAATTTCTGGACGCTCTCTCTCATTCTTTAAAAAACGATTCGTCAGGGGCAAGAAACTGATGTTTCTGCCATAGAAAATTTTAAAAAACAATTTTTGACAGAAATAAATTTAAAAAAACTTTAAAATAATGAACACATTTTTGTTCTACGTGTCATTTCTTATAAATTTATGTGAATATATTAAAATTAAACTACGCCAATGGTGCATTTCGAGCATTGTAATTCTAATCAAATGACCTTCAATCCGCACTTTAGTCATGACAAACGTTGTGAGGCTCCAAAAATGAATTGCATTCCGGACTTTCGCGTGTGGCAACAAGCACCATTTATCAGAAAGTTTAACAAAAAGCCGTGTCAGTTATAAATAATCTAAAGAATTCTTATTGATTAATTAATTTCTAAATAACAGCAACATGAAGCATTATTTACTGATAAGAATAATAATAGACTTGGTTCTGTTTGATAAGCCTTGACTCATTCTTCACAAAATCATCATTTCCTGGATCAGCAAAACAATAATAGATTTATAAGGTTTCACTGATAAACCATGTATCTACTATGTATTATTTGTAATATGATCACATCAATTGATAATTTATGATTTATTTTACGATAAAAAACAACCACAAATCTTACCGTATTATTATCATAATTGAAAAGTACAGAATTATTAGTCTCTTGTAAATTCTCTCCATTTAGTTGCCCTTCATGATGATGATGATGATGATGATGCTGCTTTTGATGATGATTAAGTTGCTGATCATTATGATCAATAACTTGGTCCAATTGCTTGGATAATACTTGTAATTCTATTAAACGATTTAATAATTTCTCAAAACCATCAACGGAGATCGTCTCTCCATCACCATATTTTAAAAAAAGCTTCTTAATATAAAACTGTTTATCCCTAAATGTTATTGCAGTCGAATTGATTTCGCGTTTTATCTTCTTATCATTATTATTATTATTATTACTATAGATATCGTCATCATTATCATTATTGTAATTTAGCAATATTCGATCTTTCTCTTTAAATTTCTCACCAGCTGATAGATCTTGTGTTAAACGTAGATTTTGGGCATTGTGTGCAACGGCAGCATGCGATGCACATGGTGAATGTGTTGCACATAGGAAGCAGAATATTGAAACGCTTAGAACGTGACAGGACATCATCTGGAACAATCCAAAACCGAAAACAATACAAATTAGTTTCACTTTCATTTCCTTACACTGTAAACTTTCTATTGAAAAATCACAGTTTTCAAATTAACACGTTAACTATTGCACGCCGATTTAGTACTGTGTTTTTAAAACAATATTACAAGCCCCTGGATTGTTGTTAAGGTGTAAATCGGCCCCTCCACTTTCTACTACGTATCCAGCCGACTGAATATAATTTCCGTGGAGAGGTTCGGCGAGGTCTGTATTTATTACGTATTTTGTATAATTATGTAGTATGTGTAGTTTATGCAGAAGATTTACCAGGCAACTGATAGGCTCAAGCTACAGACCTGCACCCAAATCGGGTTTCGAACAGATAAATCAATATTTGCTTTGGAATCTTTGGAAAAGAAAGAGCCTTGAAATAATTAGCTTTAGGGCACTGTAAGTGCGTATTCCAGTTTCTAGCATTCATTAAACAACCTGAGATTTGTAATGGTAATAAGCTGTAACCTCAGATGCAAATTTAATGGAAAATTTAGATGTAGTTTAAACGAATTACTACGTTTTTTTCGTTTATTTATCAAGCGAATAGAACGAAAATTTTCTCAGTTATAGACGATAGAGTGCTTGATATCTGTATGAGTTCCATTTTCCAAGATTTGCATTAATTTTCCAGAAATCGTGATAAACAAAAAAGCTCGAAAGAAGTCTGAAAAATAGATGCAATCTTAGAAAAAGGGCTCCATACGGATCTCAAGAACACTATCGTTAATAACTGAGATAATTCTCATTCGATTCTGTTAACAAACAACTGAGAACGATTGAAAAATCGGTTTAAATTGAGAGAGTGACAGAATTTTCACGTTTCGGGATAAATAAATGTTTTCCAATTAAGTTTCATTGTCATTGAAAGCAAATGCAAAAGAATTTTTATCCTGAAATTTTCAATCCTTAAAAAAAACAAATAAAAAGTGGTTGGTGCACAACTCCTAAACAGGTTGGCCCTTAATCTTTCATCTATTTATCACAATCAAGTTGGAAATAAAATCAAAATCATATGTATCAAATTTTTGACATAACAAGCCGTTATTTCAATCTCCAAGCCGTAAATTTTTATCTACTTATTACAAGCAGTAAGTGTAAAAGCTATATATATTTACGTTTCTATCTACTGCGCCCGAACCCTGGTTCCACCACTGCATAACGCAATTCAAATTTCCCCCTTCAACAAAGGGCCGCTAATTACCAACGTTTGAAAATAAAATTTTAAATAAAATTCAATTACAACAGGCGCCGGACAATTTACCGGTCTATTTAAACAAGACGATTAGGTCGTGATCTTCAAATAAACGTATTAAAATCAATAATTTCCCAATTAATTATTTTCGATAATAATTTCAATTGTTTATTTGTTTTGTTATTGGATTTTGGTTGGTAATACTGGTAATTTGCAAAATGTCAAAATTTCAAAATAATAAAACAAAATAAACAATTTCGAATTGTTTAAATAATTAATTTCATACAATTACCGGCGATAATTGATTTAAAAAAAAAAGTAGATAATTTCAATTCAATTAAAATAATGACGACATTAAATACATAAATAGTTTATGATTAGTTACAATCTGACACCATAACCATAACGGGATATTTTTCCTTTTAGATAAAGGAAAATTACAAAATTACCTAAAATTTTGATTATTAATAATTATTGTCAACGCAATCTATTATTAGAGCAATTTTACGTGTTCGTTCAATAAATTTAATTAATCATAAATTGGCTATAATTAGAGAAATATGAACGATTCTATTTTATCTTACTTCTATAAGTGGCAATAATTCATAAATGATTATTTTGTTAGATGTTAGCGTTTTTTTTTTGCTGTCGGTAGCGAAAATTGCGAAATAATTAGAATTAACTAAATTAATTGTAAGTAATTAAAACTATAAATCCATACCACTAAATCTGAATCGTTTCGAAATGAATTTTATTGAAAACCAATCGGTAGAATAAATATATTCCAATTGAACCGAAGAAATTCCAACACTTCTAACATAACCTTTCTTCGCAACAATTCTGATAGACAACCATTTATGTCGACTGTACTTTTATAATGTGGAAAACTCGGTTGGCAACCTTGATTCCATTGAATTAAAAATAACTAGAATCGTCACGATTGACGCGGGATTTTTGAATTTTTTGTAATGTGATTTGCAAATACTTCTGATAAGGATTGTTATGTTGAGATGATAAGACAAAGTCTATATATTGAATGATTTTAAAGATCTTATTTGTTTTTAGATATTTTACAAAACAATGACGGTACTGTTTAAGGTTTGTGTTTATGGTACATTGAAAAGGGGCGAACCTAACCATAATTGGTTTGCAAAATTACCAAATGCTTATTATAAATTTATTAGTGAATGTAGAACGATCGAGAAGTATCCGTTGATTATTGCCACGCGGTATAATGTACCGTTTATACTGGATGTGCCAGGTGCGTATATTTTTGTGATTTGTCCAGTGGCGTACTTGGTAGTTGTTTTTGTTGGAAAACTACAGCCTAACATTTGATCCTTCCATATGTCTATATGACATTAGTATACAGGGTGGTATAGTTGAGTAAGTATATACAAATAAAGGCGATTTTGCAGCACATTTAACATTCGCTGCCATGAAACCATAGAAATTTCTGTACAGACCTTTAACTCGCTCTAGATATTATGTAGCGAATGCCAAGATGATTTGTGGCGTAGTTTAACACTACACGAAGGGGCACTGGGGTCAGAAATGCTGCAAAAAAGAGGAGATTCAAGCATGCAAAACGTATTCCGTTCGTTTGCAGTATCTAAAAAGTTGACAACTTGATAAAAACTGAGGCACAGAAAAATTGTATATTTAAAAACATATAGCTACGGTTTGAAGGAATCCAAACCCTATCGAACTGAACCGCTTCCGTAAAGACAGTTATTTATTTTACTATTAAATATCTTCTGCACAGGAGCAAGTCAGGTCAACACTTTTTGCATCATTTCTCACCATAAAGAACGCAGCTGTTATTTTCAACTTACAAAAATCACACTTCTAGGTGTTTAAGTGAATAATGGGAGTCTTTTTCAATTAGTTTATCCTATCAAAAACAGCCTGATGTCTTAAGCTTTCTTTTTGTCGTAATTTTTCCGTTCAACTGTGGAGATAAAAGAACATTGTTTTATTTTATTTTGAAAAGTGCTTTCTAGGGAAATGTACGGATAAATTACTTCTGAAGGCTTGTCTAAACGTTTCAAAACGTGGTGAACGTACAAATAAAACAAAAAAGTCACAAATAACTTTTAGAAAGATCATCCGTTGCTCAGAAAACAATTTCCAATCTTTTACATGCAAATGATAATCGAAAAAGTTCACTTACTTTGATACTTAGAAATGAGAGAGAGGGAGAGATATGATTGCAAAAACTGACACAAGGCTAGGTCCCTGCTCCAAAGGGGGCTCAGTCAACTAGTCTTCAATTATACCAATAACGTTTGTAGTTTTTAAAATTTTTCCTTTTAGATAAAAGGGTTTACATCCGTCCCTGATTTGAAGGGATCAGTTTGAACCACGCTTCAACATAATTAAATTCAAAGCGAATTCAAGACTTTTTATCTTCCAAAATGTATAAAGAAATGTCAAATTAGTGTTCCGAGTGATTTATCTTTGATATTTTTTAATGATTCTTTCACATTTTGAAACGCTAGCGTGCCAAAGAATCTTCTCAATGAGTCATGAATTAAATCGTATATATGACGTCGGCGTATTGTAAAATCCGTCATCTAGAAAATGGCTAGGAAGATCGTAAAATGGTAAAAATTTTGAAGTCTTTTATTTCCTGAAATGTTCAGATATTTTACAACCAATGGCCTGACCTGACAAAAACTTAACCTGAGCTAAACAGTATGACAGCCGGGGAAAGCCAAAACAGTCAGGAGCTACAAAAACAGCCCCTGTTAAAACGACAAGGCTTATGCAGTTTTCTAGATGACGGATTTTAGAGTATGCCGACGACATATACAAGGTTGGCGTTGGATTTAAATACATAGAATGACACTTCAAAGGAGTGAACGGATATTTTTTAAAACGCTTCTCTCTTGAGGCGTTTTTGAGGCTCTTTTTTACAATTCTAGAGTTAACTACGGACACTTATTAGAAAAATTTAAGTATTTTTCGTTTCAATAATGAGTCAATAAGTCAATCCCTTATTTCATGTAATAGAAATGTTAAATTGGTGTCTGAGTGATTTACCTCTAGCTTAGCTGACACACAATTTGCTTGAAACACCGGCAACAATAAACACTTAGTTCTTTTGCCAGTTCTGTATATAATACCACACATACACCCTTCAATACAAATACCGAGTCCGCCACTGTTTTGCTTTATTGCAAATTAAAAACGAAATTTGTATAGGTGAGGGGCACCATGTCAAAGGCGAGTTGTATGAAGTGGACGAGGCAATGCTGCAACATTTAGACGTACTGGAGGATCATCCGAATTTCTACGTTCGTGAACAACGCGACATCCAATATTTGAACACACCAAACGAAACAAAAATCGAAAAAGCATGGATTTATTTTCTCAAACAATTCAAAGATGAAATGCTCGATAGAGAAACGTTTGAATGTTACAGTAGTAATGGTGAACATGGTCTAAAATATGTTGAAAAGTATTTACGTCCAAATAACGGTATTGAGTATCGTCAAGATATACTAAAAAATTTCTCATTGCAGTGAACAAACGACACTTAATGATCTAAATTGTTAAATTTATTAATTTTTTTTTCAAAGTTTTAGCATAATTGGAAATTCAATAAAAATCAACAAGATTAATAATCAAGTTTTGTTTGTTGTTTTTGTTGTATAAAATTTTCCATTTCATCTAGAATTAAACCGAAAATGAGTATATCGTGATGGAATTGAAATTTGTTGTATTTAATGGAAAATTTCCAATAAATTGTACAATTTTGCTTGGTATCGCAAATTGTATAAAATACTATTTAATTATTCAACTGAATCGTCTCTGATCTGAATTTAAGTAAAAAAAAATTATTTAGAAAATTAGAAAAAATCACTAGCTATCGCTCAAGGTATTATAGCGATTCTCTAACGAAAGTTTTGGCCCTTGACCAGAACTTAATTTCGCTTGTTCTACAAAACGATGGGAGCCGGCTTTGTTGTGTTGCACAACTTCAAATGAGGCTTCATTACGATTCCTATTAATCAAAAATCAATTGTTAGAAAACAGTCATAATCGTAATAAAATACTATTACTTTCTATGATCATTGGTTTTGGACAGTGTTGGGAAGAATTCCTCATTGTGTATATCAGGTGCAGTCTTTCCACGTAAACGACTAGGCTGTGTATGGGTGGGTTGTGATTGTTGGTTCCGCAAACTGGGCGGCACGTAAGCACCACCAGTTTTCGGTGGTGGAGCCGATGCTGTTGTACTGCTAGTTGTATCCGCTTTGTTCTCGACAATCACCGGTTTATCGTCTTGCGTCTCATTATCGATACGTTTCCACGGTCCCATTTTCTTATCATTATCTTGCACATTACCATCACAACCCTCTTGTTGGTCCGAATTTGTTTCTATTGGATCACCGTTATCGTCATTCGATGATGATATTGTTAAATTACCAATCTTCAAGCCGCTATAATCTTTCTTCTCCTCTTCGAAATCCTTCCATTCATCCTGATCCTAAAAATAAACAAATCACACATTCGACATAACCAAAATTCCAACAACAATATGGTTAGAATTCGAACGAAACTAATTATAATTAAATCTGATTAATTATAATTCGATATTATTTACATTTAATGTTGGTGTTGCTTCATCGCCTTCTGGTTGACGTTCTTTCTTCAATTTTTCCGATTTCTTCGCATTATCTTCCAATTTCTTCGCCACTTCATCGGTCGTTGAGAACTTTTTCGTGGTTTTCGATTTCTTACGGTCTTTCTTAGCAAAGAAATCATCCAAATCTGACATTGTTCTACGAGAAAATTATTAAAATTTATTGATCAATTATTTCACGACACTATGGCTTTTTTTGGGTGGATTTTTTCCTTCTTTCCACCACAAAAAAAATCCATCAATTATTCACTCACACACTTTTCTGGTGATGATAATCGTGGAATAAAATGAAAATCGGAACTGTTCCAAAATTGACGAATGCGCATGTGTCTGTTTGACGTCACAGATCACGTGGCATATGTGACGTTGTTTGAAATTGAAAACAATTAGGTAATTGTATAATTTAACAATTAAAATAAAAATTCTAACAAAAATAAATTACAACAATATTTTAATTAATTATTAGTGGATATCCACAAATTAGATATTCGAGTTAATTTTATTTTTAATAATAGAGGGCGGTACAAGCAGCCTTTAATAACGCACTGTTGTCAAGTTGCTGAAATCTCATCAGATCTACTGTGAACTGTTTTGAAGTGGTGATTTGGTAAAAAAAGCCATTTCTAGTAACTTTTTTGTTAGTTTTTGGATATTTTTATAAGTATTAAACAATAATTCGTTGATATTTTAGAATTTTTCAATTTATAACGCGTTTCATTTAATTTATCAGTTTAGAGGCGTGTAATGTCTATGGTTGCGTTGAAAGTTACAGACGGAGAAGAACATTGAGATGATCATGGAGATGAGAGATGAGCAGCATTTAGTACCTCTTCAGATTTCGATCTAGCGGCACTTCAAGTAGACAGTCTTTTGAAGTGCACAGTGACGAGCCAGGCCGAAGAACTTATCAGCTCTGTGTTTCGATAGATTTGACCAGATGTGAACAAAAAAATTACATGAAAGATTATTAGATTCAAGCGTACCAACCGAAATCTAGTAAACCTTTGCTACGTGACTTGATTTTTGAAGCTTATCGAATAAAGTAGGGTATACTCCGTCCAAAAATTAAGTATAAAATTTCAAATGACAGCAATGCAACAAGCCTACGCAACGATAAATAGTCCTTCTATTAAGACCCCCAAAATTTAAATTCTTTATCGTATTAAACAGAAAATTGATTCGTCAAGGATTTGACAATCTCCAAAGAAGTATAAAATATCTAAATTTAGAGTTAATATTGAAAAATTAACATCAAAATATGTAAACAAATGCATAGGGTTTTATTCAAACAGAAGTGCCACTACATAATGTTCTCTTTCTTTCGTGTAAATATGTAAAAGTTAGGAACTTTTCATACATTAAGTTGCCTATAACCTATCATCTGCAATTTGAAATTTTATACTTAATTTTTGGACAGAGTATATATATATTGTTTTCTATAGTCATTGATTTCTCAAATAATTTAGCTGATTATTGAGGATTCACTGTTATTTTAACATTCTTTGTTAAAACTATATCGATAATTCTAGGAATCATAAAGTCATTAAATCATAAAATCGACACGACATTTGGTCTACTATATGTTAAGTAACAAACTCTAGCCAGTCTAGCCAATATGAAGAACTGAAATTCCACTAGATAATAGCGCCATCTATTAGTGTCGAATCGCAGCGATGCCAGTTGTCAATTTTAACAATAATTAGCAAAACAAGCTCAGTCTAATTAATTAAAAACTAGTTAATTTGTAACATTTTATTAATTGTTAACTATTTAGCTATAATAAAATATGATTGAATCTTGTCCAAAGAAACGCATGTTACTTGGTATCACCTTTCTTGGAATGTAAGTAACATTAAATTTGTTATTAATATCATTAATATTCTTTAAAGAAAACAAAATAAAATTAAACACAATTATAGTTTAACAGTTTTAGTATTAATTGTTGAATCCCATTGGACCGATTCACGGAATTCTAACCGTAAACTTAGCTTTGTTATTGAACAAAATTCCACGTGTTGGGAGAAAGAAACATATGAAATCATCAAGGATTGTGAACCGTGTTCAGGTAAATATCATATACAGAGGTGGCAATTCGAGTAGACATTAGAGGGCATAACGGTAGCCATCGTGGACAAAACGAGCTAGACAAATTAAATTTCTTTAGCCTACTTTTCTAAAGGTCAAGCAAAGCAGAGGTCGCTTTTTAGCCATGAACAACAAAAGCCTCAAGAACGGGTACAACGTCAAAAATGGGGAACATTCTAGTAAATCGACTCGTAATTGATTGATACAACAACGAACTGGACATATATTTGAACCAAAAGAAATTAAGTAATTTAAAGAGTATAAGAATTAACTATAGGTTCCATTTAAGCCTGTTTCATTCGTCAAAAACGGTACAATCTTGAGAAAATTCGTCAAATAAGTAGAACCAGCATTAAAACTAGGCTGGAAACTATAAATAAAACAAGTTTTCTGAAAGCACTCGAAATTGCAAAAAAAATATGCTATCAGTTAGTTTGTACGAGGTCTTCTTAGAGGAGATCCCCTAATTTATAACAACGTCTGATTGCACACAACTAACCTTACAGCAAATATTCTCTAACTTTTTGTTATTTTTTTGCTCAAAACACGAGATTCATAAATGAAGAAAAACACATGTTTGAATTTCATGTATCGAGGTCATTATGATTGCGTTAGTTTATTTGTAGAAAGCAATTACGAGGCAACTGGGTTGAACTGCTCGATAAGCTAGAAAATCTGTAGGGTCTTGCGTCCCGCTCATAGTTGATACTGTAGACGTTCTTTAGATTTATTTTTGTTGCTACCATCAAATGGCACATCTCGATTATCTATACTCTGGAAAAACACTTTGTTCTTTGTAGATTATTTGTTTTTGTCGTAATGAACGACCTAGCACATATCGTCCAATAAGTTCCCGAATATACCTGTCCAATTTGCCATCTCTGTAGGTTCTTAGCAATTTCTAATAACAGATAATTCTTGTAGAATTTGAGATAGCAAGCCAAAGTATCGGTGTTTGTATCCATACACATTATAAGGAGGTGTTACGTTGTGCTAGTGGAGAAACTGTAACAAGAAGTTGTGATAAAACGGCATACATTGACGAACGTAATTTCTGGCAATTCGAGGGTTGTATGTTTGTATTATCGGCAATTTCAACAGTGTGTGTTGTTGCAAGAAAACAAGTACTAAATCAACGTATGCTACAAAGAGTTCAACGGCAACTAGCTAATTGTGTTTAAAATAGTAATTAAAGAAAAAAAATGGAGAATTGTTTGTATATTGTTGCATACAAGATTGATCATTTGCATTACGCTGTCGATATAGAAACGTTAATAATTTTGAATATTTATAAAATTACAAATAGCGACCAATTGAAAATATACGTAAAACTACAACAAACACCTCCACAAACTGAAACAGTATCTGTTGATTTTACTCGTATAAAACACGAGATTATTCTAATAAATGATGAGATTTTATCGAATTTGATTTGGCCAATTGTAGTGGTGACATTGAATTATGTGATAGCTGGTCTATGTTCGGTGGCACGTCAAATTATCAAATACAGTAACAATAAGAAGATACGTAAATTGTTGGGTTTTCGTGATGCCTGTTTGATGGCCTGCAATGAAACCTCAATATGGACGAGATTCTGTGAAATCGATATGATCAAAACGATCAAAACAATATTAAAATCGAATCAAATTATCGATGATAGTTTCGATTTACCGAAAGATTTGGCACGTTTCGAATATCATTTAAGTCAACCGGTACGCATACATAATATTTATAAAGTGGCACGTGAATATAACAACGATAAAGATATAACGAGTGAAATACCAATTGAAAATCTGAAATTATCACATACGTACAGTGAAGGACCGTTTATGACTTTATCTGATGTTATATTGTTGCCGTGTTATAAAATTTTCTTTGAATTGTACGATTTTAACAAATTTACAACAGTTCTACCGTTAAGTCAAGCCTGGTATAATGCAATGTTGGACAAAGGTTTGATGCAAATCAAATTCAAAACAAATCGCGCTTGTATTCGTACGTTTGAAACAATTAAAATTCCTGATTTTATCAAACAAAGTCTGCATACAAGCGATCCAAATCGTTACAAACCCGAAAAACGGGTCTACACAAAACAGAAAGACATAACGAATAGTTTACGTATCATCAATCGTATTGATATAACGAATGATTTATATCCATATGGTGATGAGATCGATTTGAATTGGTCGGAATTGCCGCAACAGATCAATCCGATTAATAATGGTGGTTTACCGGAGAAACGTGCCTATCGTAAATGCGATCAATTGAGTAATTTAGCAAAAGCTGTATTAAAAATGACCGGTGATCGGTCGTGTAAAATTGTCGATTTTTGTAGCGGTAGTGGTCATTTAGGTATATTACTAGCCTATCTATTACCAAAGTGTCGTATTATCTTTATTGAAAATAAAGAATTATCATTGATACGTGCAAAAGAACGTATCGAACAATTGAAATTAACGAATTGTTTAATGTTACAAACGAATTTAGATTTTTTTATTGGTAATTTTGATATCGGTGTATCGTTGCATGCTTGTGGTGTTGCCACCGATTTAGTTATACAAATGTGTATAAAAAATAATGCAAATTTCGTTTGTTGTCCATGTTGTTATGGTGGTATACGTGATTGTTATCATCTAACATATCCGCGTAGTTTAGAATATCAACATTTAAATATGCAATTGAAGGATTATTTAATTTTGGCACATGCCGCCGATCAAACACACGAACCGAATGTATCGAAAACAACACAAGGTTTCGTTTGTATGGATGCTATTGATACAGATAGGAAATTGTATGCGGAAAGTTGTGGTTATAAGGTGTATTTAGGTAAATTGCAACCGTTCTCTTGTACGAATAAAAATAATTTATTAGTTGGTTTGTATGATGTTGGATTTTGTAAAAATGAACGTGTTTTAAATGGAACAATTCAATGTTGATTATTATCAAGTGATAATTAATAAAACTGTTTATTTTTAAATATAAATCTTTATAATAATCACTACCATCACATCCTTTTCTCTTTTGCAATGTTATAAGATAAGAACAGATTTTTTCCATATGAGAATAATTGCAGATGGAAAAACCATCCACAGATACTTCGCAGACTTCTAACTTTATTGTGTTGAAAAGTCAGTGCCGGTCCAAAGGAGGCATCTGCCCCGGGCGCCGTTTCGAATGGGGCACTGCATTATTTACGTACGAAGAATATTATTTAATAACGAAAAGGGCGTATGAAACCCTTATTTATCCCGGGCGCAATTGAGTATCCGTCCGACTCTGTCAAAGAACTGTACCACTGGAAACGTAGCGTCAATATAAGGCCTGCTTTCAGCAATCGTATTCAGTTCTTAAGTTTTGTATTAAATTTTCATCGTTGGTTGTGCTTCTTTCCACACCACCTGGGAGGTAAAGCACACGGTGCGTTTTTTTTATAGTGGTATCCCCTAGAGGCCTAGTCCACTTTAGTGTTAGTAGGACAATCACAACACTTAAACCCTATTAGCAACTTGCTAGCTAGCATTTGTTTTAAGACACAATAAAGTAGGAATTGTTAGAATGTGAAAAAAAAACAAAAATGTCCCGAATTTTGGCCCGCACCAAACTCTTGATTCCTTGATAATCAGTTTGAAAATTAATCTATGAATTGATAAATTTTCAAAGTTCAAATCTAATGAGAAAAATATTTAGTAAAGTACATGTGGACCGGCTTCAACTCTGCAAGACTATTTTCAATACAACTAACAAAAAGAAAAATAATAAAAATTAATTAAATTAATTAAAATAACATGCATTAGGCTGATCTCTTCCATATTCTTGACTAATTATTAATACTTTAAGTTATTGATAATTACTGAATGATGAATGAATGAATAAATTGATTATTATTACTTTGAATTGTTCAAAAAATTACAACAAAATATAAATGACTTGCATGCATGACATTGTAAATTTAATAATAATTGTACAAAAGACAGCCTTACAGGATAGAATTGGGTACATGTAATTCAATAAATAATATTAATTATAGATTCGAGTTTTGCGTTTTTTTCTTGAGTAATAATTTGTTGGAAAATTATAAGCTTTTAATTAGTTCTGAAGGTCCAATAAATGTCCTGAAACACAGATTTTTCACAAATTATTCAACAACTGAATGAGAACATTTCATTGCAAATGGATAAAGATATAACACTTACAAAAATTACTAAAATGTGCTGAACTAGAGATCATTGTAGAATTCTGCTTATAATATTCTGCAACAAATTATTAAATAAATAAATAAAAACATTTCAATTACAGTGGATGAAGATAGAGCATTTGCAAAAACGATGGAAAAATATGCTGAAATAAAAAAAATTATTGTAAAATTTTGATTAAAAATATCCTGATTCAGAAAATTTCACAAATTATTAAGCAAGTAAAATTCAAAAAAATCTGAAAACATGTGTTGGATTGTAAATCATTCTAAAATTTTGATTAAAAAATATCCTGAAACAGAAAATTCTCACAAATTATGAAATAAATAATATAAAACAATTCAGCTAAAATCAAAGAAATAATACACATAAAACTTTCTGAAAAAATCTGCTGAAATAGATATCATTGTAAATTGTTAATCAAAAAATATCCTGAAACAGAAAATTCTCACAAATCATTAAACAAATAATATAAAACAATTCAACTAAAATCGAAGAAATACGTCACTTACAGAAATTTCTGAAAAAATTGCTGAAATAGATGTCACTGTAAATTGTTGATTAAAAAATATCCTGAAACAGAAAATTCTCACAAATTATTAAACAAATAATATAAAACAATTCAGCTAAAATCAAAGAAATAAGAAAAATTTCTAAAAAAACTGCTGAAATAGATGTTAAAAAATATCCTGAAACAGAAAATTCTCACAAATGATTCAGCTAAAATCAAAGAAAGACTACAAAAATTTCTGAAAGAATCTGTTGAAATTGATGTCATTGTAAATTGTTGATTAAAGAATATCCTGAAACAGAAAATTCTCACAAATTATTAAACAAATAATATAAAACATTCAGCTAAAATCAAAGAAATAGACACTTAAAAATCTGAAAAGATGTCTGTAAATGTGATTAAAAAATTCTGAAACAAAAATTCTCACAAATTATAACAAATACTGTAAAACACTCAGCTAAATAAAAATAAGCCTACAAAATTTCTGAAAAAATTGCTGAAATAGATGTTATTGTAAATTGCTGATTAAAGAATATCCTGAAACAGAAAATTCTCACAAGTTATTAAACAAATAATATAAAACAATTCAGCTAAAATCAAAGAAATAAGACACTTACAAAAATTTCTGAAAAAATCTGCTGAAATAGATGTGATTGTAAATTGCTCATTAAAAAATATCCTGAAACAGAAAATTCTCACAAATTATTAAACAAATAAAATTCATAAACATTTCTGAAAAAATGTGCAAAAATAGAAATCATTGTAACATTTTGATTGAAAAATATTCTGAAACAGACAGTTTTATAGACCATTGAAACAGAAACTGAAACAGAAAAAATAAAATTTTCATCAAAAGTGTTCTGACACAAATTATTAAACAAATGAATAAGAACATTACCGTAAAACAATTTTCTCGTTCAACTGAAAGTCTCCTGAAACATGATTTTTCAAAGAATTATTAGATAATAGAATGTAAACATTTCGGTAAAAGTGAATAAGAAATTCTCATAAAACATCTTGAAGAAATAATATGGTGAAACTGAAACATATTACGCATCGAAAATCTTCGAATAACTGAAACAGAAATGATAAAATTTTCATTAAAAATGACCTGCAACAAATTATTAAACAAATGAATGAGAATATTTCAGTAAAGGTGATTGCAAATAGAATACTTACAAAAATTCGTCACAAATTGCATGCTTAAACTGAAGTAATTACAAAATCTTGATTAAAAGAGTCCTGAGAAAGACTTTATTGAATTTAAAGTTTATTTTGTAATACTTATCTGCTGAATTTCACAATTTTCACTAAATCACATCACGTTATTGGAGAAAACGCCCGGAAATATACACTTTTTCTTTGTAAAAACATTAGCGTAGTTACTGCTGATTTTACCAAACCCTACCGCGTACGTTTTTGTTTCAACAATTTCAGGGTGGTTACTGCTTATTTCACCAAACCCTGACTGTTCCGATTGGTCAACTATTGTAAAACATCACCTAAGGATGGGTGGTGGTTAGATAAACAAGGGGTATAGTTATTTAATATAAAGTTAATTTTGTAATACTTACCTGCTGAATTTAACAATTTTCACTAAATCACACTTTAAATCACATCACGTTATTGGAGAAAACGCCCGGAAATGTACACTTTTTCTTTCGAACAACATCACCAAACCTTACCGCTTATGTAATTTAATATAAAAAAAACACAAAAAATTCCGCGTTTTTGTTTCAATAATTTCAGGGTGGTTACTGCTCATGTCACCAAACCCTACTGCTTATATAATTTTATGAAAAAAACGCACGTAAAAATATACGTTTTTGTTTCAACAATTTCAGGGTGGTTACTCTTCTTTTCACCAAAACCTGCCTGTACCAATTGGTCAACTATTGTAAAACACCACCTAAGGGTGGGTGGTGGTTAGATAAACAAAGGGCATGGTTCTTACTAAAATAGCAAGAGAAAAAGGGTCCAATATCAAGCCTTGTCGACACTTGACCAATATTTTAACCATTCCTACCATAAACAAAGTTACTGGTAGTGAATTAGACCTTTAAAATCCTCGTAGAATCATGGGATCAAATTTTAATTACAATTTTAGTCTATAAATTAGATTACCAATTCAAAAACGAGTGGCAAACCACCTTACAAAAGATATTACTCAGAATTTACAAACAAAAGAAAATTCAATTTGAAACAAACAGCCGACAATACTTCAATTTTGGGTATCAATTTGGCGTTAAATCCAATAGAACAATGCGATAATGTCACAATAAAATCGGTGACTCATGCTTACAATTTGTAGTATCCAAAATAACCACATTAACTCCATTAGTTACCTTATCAAAATCTAACATCGAATTTCCACCGAATGTAACACTAAACGATCCAAATTTCAACACTTCAAGCGAAGTGAAGTTATTAATTCGGGCAATTAATAAAAACAATGCGAAATGCATTTTTGTAACAATACAAGTAGACATTCCAATAGACAATTTGTTGTGAAATTGCCATTCAAGGACAATTTCGAAGATGATTTGGCACTAAACCAATTTCTATCTCTCAAACGGAAACTCAACAAAAATTCAAATTTACAACTTTATGGCCGAATATCTAAGCCTAGATCACATAGAACCGGTACCAAATAAATGATTTCCGATATTTATTACTTGTCGCACCGTTGTGTTTTCAAAAATACAATTGAAGGCCCTAAAATAAGGGTGGATATATGTTTGGTGTATATATTTAATTGTATTCTTTTTGCAATATTGTTTCATTAACCATAAGTTTCATTTTTTATGTTAGTCATTAGTTTTCACTTCATAGGGGCAGCATATTCCGATTGGTCAACTATTGTAAACTTTCACCTAAGAGTCGATCGTCATCGGATAGACAAGGAACATGATCCTTACTAAAATAGTAAGAGAAAAAAAGTCCAATATTAAGTCTCGTAGAGACTACATTGTAAATATTTAATAAACAGTCCACAAACAAAGCATTTGGTCCTTCGTTATTATCCTCAACACGGCCGCTTATGCAATGTGATAAAAAAAAGGCTACAAAAAATGCGCGTTTTTGTTTCAACAATTTCAGGGTGGTTACTCTTCTTTTCACCAAAACCTGGCGCTTATGTAATTTTATTTTTAAAAAAATGCACGAAAAATATACGTTTCTGTTTCAGGATGGTTACTGCTCATTTAACAAACCCTGCCGCTTATGTCTTTTTATAAAAAAAAAACAACGGAAAAAAAATACACGTTTTTGTTTTAACAATTTCAGGATGGTTACTGCTCATTTAACAAACCCTGCCGCTTATGTCTTTTTATAAAAAAAAAACAACGGAAAAAAAATACACGTTTTTGTTTTAACAATTTCAGGGTGGTTACTGCTCATTTCACCAAACCCTGCCGCACCTACCATCCTAACTCATCCCTACAAAGTGTCCTAATGGGGCAATGGGAGGGCATCCTAACAACAATATAAATATGTGTATACACTCAATTCTGGTTTTACACGATTTTGATATAACACTATTTGAAAATTGAAAACGACGATTTTTGCACGACTTATTTTGATAGATTCGAATTGTTAAAACAAAATTTCGCTAAACTTTTATTACGTATTTCTTTTTGTCTTCTAACTAGCGGCAAATAGATAGTACTTCAGCACTTCACGGATCCCTCGGTAACGTATTCATCGTGTAAAAACTGAAGTGGGTGTATACGTAAAAATATAAATTCCCTTTGCTAACTAGCCCATGGCCTTGACATGGACGAATTTGCAAAAGCCTACCTTTTACGGATTCCTCTTCTCAATATCCCGCGACGAACCTACCTTTGTAGCGTCCTCTTCTCCAACCCACGGTGATTATCTTCAATACTCACCCCTGGAATTGGTACGGTTGTAAACGTCCAGCAGCTCTCTCCGGTCCATGTACACAACACTCGGCACTTCACTGCACAAACACTAACACTTTGCACTTCACTACACTTCAAGTATCACTACACAGCACTAAATATCACTACACTTCATGTCCTTAAAAATTTAACGATCCATCTTAACGCGACAATGTCCAGGGATCAACTGATCGAAACTAGTCGAAAATAAATCCAGAAAAAGGTGTTGGATAATCGAATGTACATATTTTCTTTGTTTTGTTATCACAGATCGCAAAAAAATTATCAGTGGTATGTAGTCGAGCGAACTCTTATCATTTATTGTAGAAAACAGAAGTTTTCGAATTTATATTAATGTGAAATATTTTGGAATAATTTTTTTCTATTTTTCGTCTATAATAGCGCTATTTTTAAACTTGCTAGTGTATCGAAATGAGTTCATTTCGCTACACTGTGTAAAAATGGAAAATCATAAACAAAATACATAGTAATTTTTGGTAACATATACAACCACTAATACACCAATAAAAAAAATCGAACAATGTTCAATTGTTATATCAGTAACACCAACTCCCACCAATTTCCCTAAATTTCAAAACTCGCAAATTTTTTTGTAAAAAAGGACACAAAATAGGCAAAATAGAACAAATAGTATAAAAAACTCCTCTCAGAAGTCGTATATTGGATTCGTGCAATAATTGTCGCGTCGAATTGTCGATAAGGAGGATCCAAAGTACTTCACACCTTATAACGAATTGGGAAATGCTACATACATCACAGAAACTTCTAGAATTCACTAGATCCCAAAATTGAAAAATATTTCGAGCTTTGACCAAAACTATTCTTCTAGAAAGTGCCTTTTATTTATTATATTTTTTTAATAGTTTCACTGTGAATAACATCTCTTTTAAGCACCTATAGTTTTGCTTAATTCCGAAACTTGCCGGCCTACAAAGACCTTTTTCTCGTTTGCAGTTCGATGCTGCCAGCTGAGACTCACCATGTATATATAAATGACCTCGTCTAAAAAGAAAATAAACTCCAGGAAGTTGTATCGAAATATGTTCATTCAATTATCTCGATTGTAAATCTTTCTATCTGACTATATTTATTTAAATAATTGCCAGTTGACATTGAACAAAAATTATAAATATCTAAACAATAATATCATCGAGTGCAGATCCTTCTAAACACAATAATTTACACTACAGTTTCTCTGTAATAATGAAACATTTACAATCAATTTTATTTCTATCATTTATTTTATTATTGAATTTCCAAAATGTTATAACAATTAAAGAAAAACAATTATCTGATAATTTGCTGGTAAATAATAATAATGTGACAGTGATTAAATTTATTGGAAATGGAAAATTTCAAGTGCCTGCAATTTTAAATATCTTAAATAAATACAATGAAAGTACAACAGAAATTATAAAAGAACCTTAAATTTTCGAAATACACACAAATCATTAGTATTAATTAACAAGTTGTGATGAAATCTATAAATTTGCTCATAAAACTATTCACACTCTGACAAAATTGTTAAATACAGTGAATCTACGCGACTTACAACTGAACTTAGTAATTTTCTTAAGTGTACAATGAAATTCTTGAATGTTATTTGTGTGATTTTTGTTGTGTTTCTGCTATCTCCAGTGTTATTGTTGAACTTTAATCCGAATAATGGGACAAGTGAAGATTTAATTGCTGCAGAAGCGGGTGGTGGTATTGCCCTCGTGCCACCATGGGCGTTCAAAAAGAATCGAAAACGTCAACGATTTGATAATGTTAAGAAAAGTTAATTTTAAATATGTACGCAATAACAGATTGTATCAAGTAAATATTTCGTAAATAGATTTTTTTTGTTTTAAAGAGAAACTTGTTTATTTGGCCTTCGTTTGAAATGTGTCACCGAATCGAACGTAACCGTAAAAATTATCGATTATTATACAATTTTTGCCTCCCACTTTCACTGATTATAAGTTGAGTTACGCATTGTTTTACTAAACTATTGCGTGAAGTTCGTCTCATGATAAATCTCTTCTCTCTATTTCTCTGCTATTTGAAACGATCTCTATTATTGGATACATGTACTGTAACACCCAATAAATGCAAAACATTGTTAATTCTAGTCAGTCTTGCGACTGTTGGACAAAGAATCCGATCAGCAATCGGTTTGGTCTGTTATCTGGACTTTTTCAAATATTTGGAGTACAGGCATATAAATGGTGGATGCGCCAGGAAAGATCGCTCAACTCGTCAAAAACATTATTTATTTCACTTGTTAACTGAGGATTGCTTAATTCCAGTTCAATATAAAACGGATAAGACTTGATAAATCAATTTCAAATAATATAAGACAAAATCTTCAATTAAAAGTTTTAGTATTATATAAAGAAAGTAAGTAAGTCAAGATCAACAGAATAATTTGGGTGAATCGATTTTATGTACGATATGATTATTGGAATTTTTAGTAAATAAAATGATCAAATACGATTATTTATTAACTCCCAGTCACATGTTCTTACGCAATGGAAAAATCGAAAAATCACTAACTGTGTGAAACAATATTTTACGTATGCATAAAGGACATTTTGACTGACCAATAGAAATTATTTAAAAATCGCAAAAGTCCTGTAAAAGCTTGAAATCAAGTTAAAAAGCATAAAACACAACCCAAAAATAACAAACTGCTTTTATACTAGCGTCAGTGTGTCAAAATGTAGGAACTTTTGGAATGTTCGGACTTCATCGTAATGGTCTGATTGTCTGAAACAGTAGTTCGTCTTTTAACAATAGAAAGTTTCAGAGAATAATTGTTACACTCTGAAATCTGAAACTGTTGTTTTTCTTGGTACTAAATATTAAAATCTGTACCGGATCGTGTTAGCAAGTAAGATTCGTCATGGCCAAAGAACAACAATTAATTATCAATTTAGTTACAGCTGATTTTTGGCATCTTTTTAAGTAGGCGTTATTGGTTTTTACAAAATTGATACCATAGGTAGGCAGGTAGGTAGGAAGTAAGGCAGTTTAGAGTGAATATGAAAGTTTTCTCTGCAAAATTTATTCTGTCAAAGCAGGATATAAATTGTCTGGACGTGCGTTTATTATAACATTATTCACTTATTTTGCTAATATCACGTATTTTAAATAGACCAATCTTGTTTAGTATTTCTCTCCATCTGAGATAGCAAGCCAGTATTATATAAAACATACGCAAATTCTCCAAACACATTTCCTCTTCAAGCACCCATTCTACTTCCAAAGTTACTCTTGTCTGGATGAGAACACATTTTGACTTTACAAAAATAGATGCATCAGACAACTCGTGTTATTAACTTTTACGGTTTACAGAAATCGCTTTTCTGTACTAAGAAAAATGGCATCTGTTGTTGAAACTATACTAACAAAGGTTAATCTTTTGAACATAATTCTGTAGATCGATACCTAAATGTGCAGTTTTTTGCTTCAAAACGCATTACTTTGATTATTAAAGTCCGTGCTGATCACGTAGGTGCAGAAGTGCGTGGGGGACGGGAGTATTCCCACCATATATCGACACAACATACGTTGAACATGGAAGTGTCCCTCCCGATAGTGAACACAGTAGTGTTAAAGATTGAATAATCGGTGAAAAATTGGGTGTACTAAAACAGATTTAACCGGTAAATCCACAAGAAAACTGGCTAAGATTACCTAGATTAAAATCTAGTTAATTGCATCGGTCAATTGATGCTTTCTCAGTTGCAGCTGAAGAAAAACCGATAACACTTGATAAATTAGTTTAAGTATCTGTAAGACAGAATTATCAATTGGAAACAAATAATATTGATCATGCCAACACGACTACCTGAACACCAAAGACGTAATTAACGCGCAACGATCTCGTGTATGTTAAGGTATATGATTCTTCCAATCTTAACAGAAAAAATAACAGAATCCGTTGATTTTCCAAATTCCAGTCGTACCACTGAATCGTTTGGGTAAGACAAGATTGTACAGTTTCAGTCTAAAATCACACATTATCTTATTAATTACGAATATAGGTTTTAGCGTACAATTTATTGCTGCGTTATACTTCAACTTGTAGGAACTCTCCTATCATAATCAACGACCAAAATGTAGTGGAAAATAACGAAGCTGTTGCCACCGATCTAGCATACCATCCAAGATTTAAGCCCTACAATTTATTAAAAATCAATCGAATTTCCATCAATATTTGTATGTTCGATTACTGTGTAAATATATACAAATGCTCCAATCCCATGAAGAGTACCACCGACTGATAAGGGAATAATGTATTGTTCCATAGACTGATTTCTTCGAAGGTGAAAGCTAATAATATTTATTAGATTTTATAAAAGAAACAATTGCGATATTTGATTGAGACAAACTTGATAATTTCTTGATAACGTTGGATGCATTTCTTTAAGATTTCTTTAACCTTTCGTTGACAAACAATAGTGGTAACTGTATATCTGGTAGTGAATCTACTTATTGATGGAGTCTGTACAAGAATAACATCATCACTATTAAATTCGTTAAACAATTGTTTGAAGAGCATCAATTGGAATTTTAGATGGCCCAAAACATAAATCATATAGTACGTTATTATAACCATACAGTAAATACCAATGGTATTCATCACCGTATAAATCCGTATCCAGATGTATTTAAGAGGTATTGAACTGTCCTCAAAGAGTTTTATGATCAAGAAAAAATCACGGTCGCTTTCTTCCGGAATAAAGTGTAAAACACCAGCTATTATCGATAAAACTGTATTCAAACTAACAAAAGACACCATAACCGTCGATTCGAATTTTATTTGAGATGTTGTACGTTTGTTAGTTGCATATAATGGCCAGAATTCAAGTGTATCAAAATCACAAAAATCTTCTTTTGTCAAAAGTATAAATAAACAAATGCAACCCTAATTAATTGAAAATTAATCAAATGTCGATTAAATCAATAGAACTTACAAATATTTTAAATGAAAATGGTGGATAGTATTTGATGAATTCATCAGATTCGAATTTGTACAAGAAATATATTACGTGTACGATTAATGCCACCAATTCCCAAAACAATATCAATTTCATTAAAATATTGAACAATTTACACTTAACTAAACGTTCACTTAATAATCGTACCAATCGTAACGGATCCGACTCGTCCATCTTTCACAATAAGCAATGAGCTTTGCATTTCTTGTTGAAAATAAATATTTAAACGTTAATCAATAGTGAAACTTTTCTATGTGATCCTAGAAACTCAAATAAAACTAATATGAAATTCTTTAATATAATTCAGGTCAACTGAGTAATTCTAGTATCAAACTTTGGTAATCAATGACTTTCCTATGTCGATATTTAAAGAGGGCTCGTATACATATTTAAATAGGGTGATTTTTACACGTGCTGTTGAGGATAAGAGAAATCACGCACGTAAAAAATGTACGGTTGTATTGTAGTGAAACGATTATAGAAGAACCTTAAAAATCGCTTGAAATGATGAATGATGTAGCAGGATGACGTTAACATTGCCTCACAGTGATTCAAAAAGGCTCGAAATCTGGTCAAAAATACGCAAAAATTGGTGGTGCTAATTACGAATTTTATATCAAAATTATTATATTGGCAACTAAACAATGTTTTGCAACCGTTTATAAGATAATAAAATATAAGGTCTTCATTATAAAAAAGTCCAAGTTTATTAGATCACGTTGTTAACGACTTCTACAAGAGTTTATTCAAAATCCCTCAAATAAAAACTAAACATTTCTACATAAGTTATATGATAACTAAAGGACGGATTGAAGGTCATTTGAGTAGAAATAGAACGCTCGAAATGCACCATTGGCGTAGTTATTTTTCGATTCTGCACCACTCCGTAAGAATTGAACGTTATTCACATCTACACTTCTACAGTAGAATCTCGATTATCCATTAGGCACTCGATTTTCCGTTACCGTCTATTATTCATCTATACTTTTTTTTTAAATTTTACATAACACAAAAAACGGTCAATTGGTATATCAATGTATTTTCCATTTCTTTTTTATTTTATTTTTCTATATATTTTCCGGTTATTTTTCATATCTACTGTATAACATTAGTTTCAGAAACAAATCTTACTTAGAAATTTGCCGATAATATAAAACATTGTTAAGCTTTATTGTTTAATGCCGCCAATCTTCCTGTAAATAGTAAAATGAGGAACTGTAAGTCCCATATACAGGGTCTTTGTTCAATTAATTCAATAAGAGCCAGGGGATCATACGTATATTTAATTTTTTTCGACATGTTAAACGTCTTGCAACAGTGTACGATTAATACTGAATGAATTGTTACAATAATCGGTCGGTCGTGTGAAAACAACGATACACTTGTAGGAGTTTTTACAAGGGTGGTCTCACGAGACATTTCCATACAAATCCGCGTATTGAAATGACCAAATGGACATCTCCCTGTTCGTATTACATTTTAGTTAATTTTTAAATATAATTGAAATTCCTATTTTTATCTCAAAAATCAGTCTAACAAATAATTCATATTAGATACAAAAGTCTCAGTTTACTTTAATTCTCTCGTTTTTTAATTAGTTTTAATTTTAATGCATGTATTTACATAAATTTATAAGAAAAGACACGTAGAACAAATCAACAAAAATGTGTTCATAATTTTAAAGTTTTTTTTATTTATTTTTGTCAAAAATTGTTGTTTTTTAAAATTTTCTATGGTAAAAACATCCCCTAACGAGTCGTCCTTTAAAGAATGAGAGAGAGCGACCAGAAATTCATAGAAATACGGTACAACTAGGCACCTGTTTTTTCGCCGTAACGTCGCGATGTCACGGTAGCAGTTCAACTGGTCCACTGCTTCTCTACTTTCGGACTAGTTCTGATTTTATTTGTAGAGAGAAACGTTTCACAAGAAAAGATACATTATGCAGGTACAACAGCTTTTGCCAATACGCTCTATACGAATTTGTCAGGAGACTAGAATTTGCCCTGCTCCAACTTGGAGCAGATATCCGCCCTTTAATTATAACTTTGTGGATTCCTGTGGATAAGCTACAACTGTCTATAAAATCAGAACTGACTTTGAAAAATATGGCAAGTTTTGCAAGATGTGGAATTTTCCATAACAAAAAACGGAAGGCACATGTCTAATTTCAGAGGAGCTGGACCCTTCAGGTCTACGAGTAGACTAAATTCTTTTGGTGATAGTTTTAATTTGAAAATAGTAATCTTTATTTTTCGGGTTTTGATCAGATTTGGGATCATTCTGAACTATTATGCATCCACGTGAAAACTCACACTCTTTTGAGTTCTTTGAAGGGGTGAAATTTATTCTTAAAAATCATAATTTATACAGAGCTCTTGTACCAGATTTACTTTATTCATGACATCAAATGATACAAATCTTCTGGTCTCACTCTACAAACGAGCTTACAAAAAATTGTAATAAAAGTAATACTAATCGTTGAATAAACAAAAAAAAATAAGTTCACCAATTCTTGGAATACACCTCCATATCGACAAGTTTTTATTATTTTTAGATTACTGAAACAATTATTTAGTTTTTCAGAAAGAATGAGAAAGATAAATTTAATCTGATTTTTTGTTGGTTTTTTTCCACCTCCGTGTGTAGTACAGGATTTTTTTTCAATACTTGCCCTTAAAACTATTTAATTTTTTTTAATTTTCTATCAAGTTATTACATTAATTATTCAAACAGTTGTCAATTGTTGTTGCTTGCTATTGGATGTTTTATGCTGTAGAGTTGCTCGATGGTAAAGTGTTTACTCTACGGTAAAGTAAACACTTTACCGTTGAGGTGGGTAAAGTAAACACTTTTCCATCGGGTGTTTAGTCGATAAAGTAGGACTTTAATAGCAAGTGTTGAAAAAGTTATATATCAAAACTTAGGGTCAATAAAGACGAATTCAGGGTAATAAACGAATCGATAAAAAGAAATCAAATGCTTATTGTTGATCTTTTACGCGAGGTGGTACCTTCCGAATGTAATGATTTTTAGGTCAAGCTACAGGCGACTATTGCCAGGGGACATGGATTATTTTGTTGTAATCTCATTTTTGTAACAGAAATACAAGAATCATCATTGATTATTCTTTATTTTCATGCAAAAGACACGTACATTTCGTTTCATTATCGCTTGAAAACTTCATATTTTTCAACATTTGCTCGATAATCTCATCATCACCATCACTATCATCCGAAATATCTAAATCCAAGATCGCATCAGATTGGTTCAATAATTCTTTTTCGAATTTCTGATCCGATATATCTTGCCGAATCTTTGTGACTTTTTGTAGTAAATCACCATAATCTGTTTTAACAAACCTATCGCTAATTTCTTGAATTTCATCAATATCCTGTTTATCTGTTGGATTTGTATCAACACTCTCGGGTTTCGTACAAAGTTCAGTTGTTGGTAATTCATTATTTGATGCAATAAATTGATTAACATTACTTAGAAACTTATCTAATGCTACATTTGTTGTTGGATCTTGTTTGAAATAATACGGTGGCGCTATCGGGGGTTGTACTGGAGGATGGTAATGATAAGGTTCTTCACCATCAATCTATAGGAATTATTTCGAAATCACTACATATATAATTGCAAATGTTATAATGCAAAACCTGCAAAGGATATGTGGCATCTGAATCGTAAGCACTCAAATCACCACAAACTACAAACGGGATGATAACACGATTACTACCAGTCAAATGATCGAAATCCCGATTAGAAACATCCAAATACGGTGTGATCAATCGTGGATCGAAATCGTCCGGTGGTTGATAATTGCGACACACCACGAAAGCTTCTAAAAGTTTTATTAACGATTAAATCTCGATATTATGCAGGAGAAACAAACAGACCGATGCTTGAGTTTCTTGAACTTAACGGTTTCGCTATTGCTACATCTTTAAATAACATCAATAGTTGATTTGTTAGTATGTCAACGTCTTTACCGCGGAAAATCTTTGCAATAAAAGTACCACCAGGTTTTAATACGTTGCAAGTTATGTGTAGAGCGCCTAGAAGTAATTGTGCTTGAATGTAAATATCAATTGAATGTAGGCCAGTAACTGCAAAAATCTCTAACGATTATAAAAGTGTATGGTAATTTGTTGGGAATTATACCATCCGGAGCACCATCGCAGACGACTAAATCGGCATGATCGCCTTTGAAATGTTCAATGATAGCTTCAGCGGTTTTATATTCGGTGATATCGCCTTGTAATTGTATGACACCAGGTAATGGAGCCATCGGTTGTAAGTCAACGGCAACAATTTTAACATTTTCATTCTTCGTTTGTGTTTCATTTGGTTTTTCAATAGAATTCTCTTCGTTCGTGAATAACGAACAATTAGGGCGAATATCGATCTTTTCGCCTAAATAGAGGCGTCTGGATAACACCTGACTCCAACTGCCTGGAGCAGCACAAAGATCTACAACTTTTGTCACACCTAAAACAATATTTTGTCTAGATATAAAGATAGCAAAAAATAGTCAGTTTGAACCTTCGAAAATATTGAATTTTTCATCGATTTGAAGAAGTTTAAATGCACTTCGGGCTCGCCACCCTTGCTCCTTTGCTTTACGATAGTAAATATCACGTTTGTCTTTTGAAAATTTACCCATAATTGCGGTCTTTAGTAAAATTGCAAATTATCACATTGATTTCAACGATTTCAACGCTCATCTATGAGGTTATGTTGTTGGAGGGCGACGACATCTAGCCGTGGGTAGTAACAATAATGAATACCGGAGAATTCCGGGAGCGCTAAAAGGGCCAGCTCTACGGCGGAGTCTACATTTATACAGGAATTACATATTTATCTCCTTAGCACCCAGTCTGTAAACTGAATTTTCTCTTGAAGAAGTAATTTTGGTTTTCAAAGGGACGAATTTTTATGTTTCATCGGAACAAAGGCTCGGGAGCACTTTCTTCTCTAAATTAGAGATCGTTTCACGTAACGTCAACCGTTGGACGTAGCTTCTTGGGGACTGAATTGTAGATGAAAGAGATAAAAGGAAGATTATCATAAAGATGAGAGAGACGTCTATAAATCTTCCGCAACTCGCGGCAATTTATGAAGCATCCTATAAATGTTGGTAGTATATTCTGAGCTTCAAAGGCACGTCAAGTTATCTTGCGAACTGATACGTCTTTTTGGTGCCTCTCACACATTAGTGTCGGTACTGGCTTTGAGGCAACAGCCTCAGAATTTGCACAATTTCATCATTGAGACAATTCTGAAAAGGCAAAGTTAAATATCAACATAATCTTCGTTCGTAGAAAGTCGCATTTCACTCGTAAAAGGTTGAATGTTGGTGTTTCCGTTCTGTTCTGTTTTATATTAATGCTGTAGATTGGAAGAGAACCATGTAAGTTCGGAAGTAGCAGTGCTTGAATTATTTGGAAATCAAATAAGCTCTATTAAAATTGCATTGAGTCATCGCATAATTCCAAGTACGGATCAAATAAAGGATAAAATTTAGCTCTATTTACTGACTAAATTTTATATAATATCGCTGCTTTATATTGGAAAGATAATGTGGATCCAAATCTATGCCTTACAGTAAAAATTAGGCAATAATGTAAATTAACACTTTGAGAAGCTAGTGACACTTTTGATACAATTTTGCATTGGCATGCTGTTCTGGTACCTTTTTGCACAAATTAAGGTACTCCTGTATTCAATCAACAATTATTATTAATATTCGTATCATAACTGTAGACAGAAGGTTTGGGTTTCTTTTTGCAGTTGCATATTTGTGAATACCGCCCGTGCACAGGACCTGAATTTAACCAATTGATATGCGAATGACAATCGGCGCATTGTCAAAGGTTTTGCAGCGAGAATATGAAATCTAAAATCTTGTAGGCCGTTATGTCTCATGATGTCATGATACATTTAAGAAAAATCGATAGAATAGCAATATGAGGTCATCCTTGTAATTCTCAAAACGATGAAATCTCAATGCCTGGGAAAGTCAAATATTATCCATCGAATGGAATAAAATTGGTCCTGGCTTTGGTATCTCACTCTGTGATACAAAGCACAAGTAGTCGTTCGTCAAGAATACGTTTTAAACGCGGAACGTCCTTGCTGTAATATAATGAACGGTTGTTTATTTTATTTTCGGTTGTGTAATGTAGACCTAATTAGGATTTTTGAAGTGAAACTTCTTTAGGCGCGCTTGGGTGTAAATATTTTTCAATGTATTTTGTAGCGAGACGCTTATACTCTGTCAGTTCTGCCAACTGCTTAAAATGAACACTAGGGTCTAAAGTTGGAGGCATTGATCGATGTACAGCACCCTCTGGAACGAAACTAAAATTTCGAGGCTTACCGCGATGATTTTTGAATTTATAAATTAACTAGCGGACCCGGCAGACTTCGTCCCGCCCGTTCGTTGGTTTATATTCACAAAACTAACAATATTAATTCTATTAATTATATCATAATCTGGAAAAATATCGAAATGTTTGAACAATAACGTCAAAGAAAGTGAGGTTAGAATCACTGTTGTTAACTTTTTAAAATTAAAATTTATAAATTAAAAAATAATAAATTATACAGTTGCGATCAAAAAATTTCGAACATGAAGGACATCTAATTGTCAGTTGGTGTAGGCCAGCCTTTAATATTTTGTATTTAAAAAGTCATCAATTTTGACATTAAACGTTAATAATGACAGTAATGCTTGGCCCAGTCTAAAAAAATTATGCCCGAAATTTTTGACCGCAACTGTATATGAATATTGTTTTGAGATAAGTGAAATACAAAAAAAGATAACTGCAGAAAAAAATCGAGCTTTCAGACAGAAAGAAAATAAACCAATCAAAAAGATAAACTTCATCTCTAACCCAAGAAGTTTCACTTCTAACGCGCGGCGTTCCACGCACTTTCAATTTTTTTAATTCTGCTCAAAGAGGTTTTTCTACACTACTGTTGAGTCCAATATCTTAAACTACTAAGGCCATTATAGAAATTTTTGAGCAAAAAAAAATATAAACAATATTCTTTGAAAGTCAAAAAACAAATACAGCCAAACCTGTCAGATTTTTACTTCCTTCATGTTCAATTGATATTGATTTCAAGATAAATGAGCAGAAATATAAAAATAGTTAAACCAAATTTGGAAAAAAAATGCACTGGAATTGAGGATATAATAGAAATGATCGAAACTCGTAGAAAGTCAAAAGAACAAATACTGCATCACTGATTATTCTAATTACCCAAATATTTGCTTCTTTAACTTTATAGAAGTACAATTAAACAATATTAGATATGGTGCAGATTTTTATTGAACGTTCAGTAATGATACGAGCAGAATAATCTGCAAGAAAATAAAAATTTTCGGTCTATGAACTCAACTCATAAACATGAGGAGTCAATTCGTGATTATTTTGGTAAAGATTGTGATTGAAATCCCAAATTACTGGATGAACGAGTTCGCGTAATTCCCGTATAACAAAATCTGTTATCAAATAATTTACAAACAGATTTGAGTTAATAAATCCGCTATCAGGCACCATACACTCTCTTCCAACTGGACTACCCTCCAGTAGTTCAACTTTTGTTTTTTTTTTCGTGGAAATATACATACTGAGAGTATAAAATGTCTAGTAGCACTCATACACATCACTGCAGTAATGGTCATCCCTCTCTCAGCTAACACAATCCTTCCAACAACTTTTTTGCCTCTCAGGGCAACAACTTTAAGTGTTTATTTAGGAACCATGCTCATAGCGGTCTCATCCATATTATAAATCCGGTGAGGGAGAAATTTGTGTTTTTCATATAAATCTTTAAGGTTTTTGTAAAATATTTCAACCTGAGCTTTATTAAATCCGATTGCTCTAGCCAAACTGATGGGTGCCCATTGTCGCAAGCTAACATGTTCGTTTCGCTTGAGAAATCATGAAACCCAGTCACGACCAGCCATTCGAGCAGAATTATCAAAACGGTGTTCAATTTTATTAGCCACAGCAAATTTGTAAGCTAAACGGCGCAAATCATTGATAGTAATCCCAAAGAAACTTTCATCTATAGCTTGATAGTGTACTGAAAATTCAGCTTCTTGATCTTTCGTGAATGTTGATTTAAACCAACCCAGATCTTCTGGTATGTAGTTCAACTTGAGCCTTTTTCTAAGGGTAGCCTCATTTATCCCCACAAAGTCAGCTGCAAATCTTTTACTTTTGCCCTTTTCTATTAACTTTCTCGCTTGTATTATTTTTTCCTCTGGTATGGAATTTCTTTCTGGTGAAAAGGAAAGTCAAAAATCAATCAAAAATTTGTCGTAATTTGTATGATAAGGTCTTAGAATAATAAAATGACCAATGATTATCTGTTAAATATTCAACATTATAAAACTCAATTCACATATCAAATGTGGGAAGTAATACACATTTTTACTAGTACATTTGTACATTGTAATACCCAATTTTATGGTATATTTCAAGTTTGATATTATCATCCCCAACAATTCGTTGTAAACTGTGCAATAACGCCATTAACGCAATTAATGCAATTTAGTACAACAGTAGGCCGAAATAGGACCTCAACTTCAAAAATTCAACTCACATAATAATGTGAGGTTGTGCAAATGTTTCTCGTCTAGTAAAAAATCCACGCAGTTGGCAAGATTTTATTTTGCATAAAAGATAATTTTACTACGCAGCATTGTTTAATATTTAATTTATAAAAGCTGCGTTTGTCAATAGCTCACTGATTATGGCAGAATTTTCACCATTTCGTTTATCTTTAGCTGTACAAAAAATTGATAACAAGGAAATAAAGTACCAATAGTCATTTAATTGTTGCATTTAAGAAAATCGTAATAAGAGTTATAGTATCGTTTAAAAGATAAAATAATAAATAAAGCGAAATAATACCCCTTTTCACAGGGGTTCGATATGAAAAGAAATACGGACTCACGGTTTGGATCCAGCAGATAACTGTAACAAAAATGACAAAAGGTCAAAAATTATTACAAAAAAAAACATTTAGAATATTTAAAATTTACCTCTTCCGTAACAACCCTGAAGCCGTTCGGCATGGGACGTCTTATTTTATCCCTGGCACTCACACTAAACACTAACACTAATTGAAAATAATCAACATTTTCCAAAACGATGTTAACACTAACAATGAAAATAAAACTGTCACAGGAATGCACAAGTCTAGAAAAAGTGTTAAGTAATCTTCGTTCTGCTCAGTTATTATCAAGAACTAAACAAAAGCTATTTTGTTTTTTGATAAAACGAGTTGCGATACCTTCGAATTTCAGTCAACTAATCAAACAAAGAAAATCTACAAATTTTATAGGTATAAATGACATTCTTGTGGAAAAGCAGGACCGGATTAAATCTTAAGCGGGCCTTAAAAAAACTTTAAAATAAAATACAAAATTTTGCCTCAAGAATGCGGCCCGAATCCGGACCCTTCCAAATTGCAAGCCTTAGATATTTGTATAATTTGTCTATTGGTTAATCCGGCTCTAGAATAAGGTACATATTGAAAACTTCAACAGAATATCTTTTTATGCTATAAGGAAATACTAAAACTACAAACTTCTCATAGTGATTCCCATCGGCAGGACCAGAAGTCGGAAATTCAGGACCCCAGATTCCTTTATGTGGCCAATATACAAATTATTCTTTTTTATTTGGAAAAAATGAAAAATCTCTGAGAAATGGGAGGAAATTTGTTTACGGGAAGGAATATGTTAGGCTGAAATGTCTCGTAGTGATATTCGGGGAAAAATCGTGGCACAATTGTATAAGTTGAAAAACAATTAAATTTTCCACGCCGCTCAAAATTGCAGTTTTGTTCGATAATTGTACGCATGCGTCTTTTAACAATTGGCGGTAATTTAGAAAAATTCCCAGTAAGTGCACGATTGGTTGCATAGGTTACAAAATAAATATAAAAATTTAGGTCAAGTTATGTTACGTTAAGTGGATGTGAATGGCGCTTTATACTTGCTAAGTGTTTGTTTTGAAATTATCAAAATTCAACAACACGAGATTAATGCGAGAAATGAGTTTAGAAAAGTACAAACGGAATGAGGCAAATAAGGACCTTTCGATAAGAAAGAAATTTGTTAGATTTTGTATTGTATTTTAATTAATAAAAATTCAATCAAAATGTTGTTGTTATTGCAAGAGTTTATATTTAATCAATTTCAATTAGTTCAAATGGACAATTAAAACTGACCATTTCGGCACCCATTGGACAACAATTCTCTCTGTTCTATTATCTATCTATCCTCGTTTCCCTATAGGGAATTAAAACAGTTGGTGGCGATGGCGACATGGTTTCGACATTACTGTGATTAGAAAGACGACGCTATCCAACTATAACGACTACGACGACGTTATCGGAAAAGGGACGTCTCTGACGTCGGTTGCCCACATATCTGTTGCAGGCAGCTGACGTGATAGTACATTGTCATTGTGGACGCCGCCTCCCTTTTACCTTTCCATTACATAGGACGCCATATTTGATAACTTTCCAACAATCCAACCATTTCTATTACCATTAAACTACATTAATTTAGAGCAAAAGAAAAAGACCATTGATAATTAGAAAAGGTATTTGTTGTTACAACAACAAACTTTTGGGGATAGATTTCATTCATCAGTTTTGCAAAGTGATTGAGGGATGGTAATGGGAATTTGTTTAGGTATATACGTTATGTAAATTTACGAGGAAAGTTGTGACACTGCCATGAGTTTGTGTATGTGCATATAATATAAGTTTAGGGGTTGTATTTCGCTTGACGGTACGTGCTGGTGGTAGTAGTAGTAGCAGTAAAGTCGAGTTCGATTGTCACTAAAGGGTCAGTAGACACAAATTTGCACTATCTTTGATTAAATCCTTAACCATGGTGATACATTACGCCACCAACTACCATCACCATCATCATCATTATTCTGTGCGAACCAAAAAAGGAGCTCATTTCTATGTGCATTTTGATAGCGTAGACCCTCTAGCAATCCATTCGTCGTGAGATTGAATAAATGTTTCTAGATACGAAAATAATCGTCTAAATGGCATATAAACATAAATATATCGTTTGAATATAATTCATTCATATGGATATTTAATTTAACGAATGGATAAATCATAAAATTCACCATTTTTCCAAAAGGACGGCCAAAAAAGAAATCGTTGAATAATATAGAGAGGGTGAATGAGGAAGGCGCAGGTGCATTACCAATATTATAGCCCCATTGTCGTCGGCTATCATACATTACACCACTGCTAAACTTAATTCTATCATACAATCAAATCGTTTAATTGTCAAGGGGTGCCACCGACTAGGCGCTGGTGGTGTAACTTGCACTATTTACATACAAAGCCGTACTAAAATAATTTGAAAATATAAAACTAAGGCGTAGGATACATGGGGGAGACCTGTACTTTTTTCCTCAAATTCATCCAGTTATTGTAATTAGGTTTGGAGACTAGTGCATCAAATTTGTCGAAAGAGCTTTTTTTATTTACAGTTATTCCGAGATGTTTGAAAACATGGGGGTATAATCGAAGATGAGAATCTCTCAATAAGCTGCAAAGATGGTTTGTGCCTGTATGTTTATGTAATGAAGAATGCACACATCTGAGCATTTTTAATGTTCAATTGAAAAAAACCAAACAGGAACCAATCGCGAGGGATGAAAAATGAATTTGTCTTTTACGATAAATAACTGAACATTTAAATTAACATTAACATTAAATATTTTCTTTGAAAGATGAGATGAACAGTTGGAAAATGTGTTGAAGAATTTTGGTTTTTCCAATTAAAGATTATTGAACAAAATTTAAATGATTTATCCAAGATACCCGTTATTCATAAAATTCTCTTAGAAATCGCAGATGAAAATTTGCCAAATTATTTTTTCCAAATGAAAAGGGCCTTCCACCATTTTGCATTAATGTTTACTATATATCATATGAATTTTCTTCATTAATCTTCAGTAGAATGGAAAAGTTTTGTCAATTGTCTATTTTCTTGTTCAGAAAAAAATATTTTTCAATTACCTAAGTATAATAGGACCACGATAAAGTGGCCCACCATAAAATAATAAAACTTAACGCCAAATTATGACAATAGGGCTTGTGGGTCACGGTGTTGATATAGACATTTACAACTTCTCTAGCCAGAAGATTTATAATAGCAGGTATAGTGAAAATTTTAAGCTAAGAGATTCGGATTTTAATGTGCAAAACCACAAAATTACCCAACAAAAGAGTCGGTAACAACAGAAATGATATATTGTCCCTTTTACGGTTTTATGACTCTGTTCATAACACGATCACGGTCAACATATTTTTTTACTATATTTTTCAAAATAAATATAAATACTAGCGGACCCGGCAGACTTCGGCCCGTCTGTTCGTTGGATTATATTCACAAAATTAAGAATATTAATTCTATTAATTTTCGGTTTAACTGCTTCCGCAACATCACTAACACAGATATTTCATAACTTTCAGGCCAAAAAATCAAAGTCCACGTTTTCTTTTTTTTTCACTTTCTTTTTCATTGTGAAGTTTACCAGAAAAGAACATCTCACTGTGCCCTTCACCTCAATTGGTAAATATATTATTAAATAGTTGGATGTTTAAATTTTTTTAAGGCCGATCCTAACTTCTGTTATCTTCGGTTGCACTCGTAAATAGTCCAAAAAAAAACTCGACAATAGAAGTTAGAAGTACCTGTACCCTGAATTCACCCACATTGCTAAAAAATCGTGTTAACCAACACACAATTAAATAGAGATAGATAATTGTAATATAAATTATGCCGAAAATCAATCCTTCTGATAAAACAAGAAAATGGACATTATTGAAACGCATGAAAAATCCTCCATATTTCAAGTTTGGATTGTTTTTGTAATCAATGTAATTATAAATATAATTTACTCCGTTCATAAGGTTTGTGGCTGAAAATGGGCTAACTGCCTGAAACTAGTACCACTGTATAATATAATTGATACTATAAGGATCGAATTTCTGTAATTTTAATCAACCTCTAATATATAGGTATTTCCTTATGCCTGAAAAGTACGATTCATATATGATGAATAATGTTAATAGTTTGATGAAATATTTCATCAAACTATTAACACTATTTATCATGAAATATTTCAAAAATTAATGAACCATATAAACGATAACTTAATAAATAGTTAATTTCTATCATATTATATTACTATAATTTAATTAAACATGTAGGTATATTATTTAAAAAAATATATTTATTTTTAGATTCAGATCGAGCTCTGTTATGTAAATTCTTATAATAAAGTCTTACATTATTTTTATAAAAAAATAATATAAAAATAGCCAAAATTCTTTTCTTAACACTCATATTTAAATAAATCTTTTTAAGTCCAATAATATTTCAAAATTGATATAAGTCGAACGAGACGAATATAGCATTAAAATTTTTCTAAATCTATCAACAACTAGTTGTTGGCAGTTGCCGTCAGTTTTTTTTTTTTATAAGATTCTGGAATCTTATAAAAAAAACGGACGGCCCCTAAAATATCCACGTCGATGCGTGCCTGTGGAATCTTTGGTATATTGTCGTGCTCGGTACCCCTGTGTGTATGACTGAATGGCTTTAGGTCGAATACTATTAAAAGTGGTGCGTTACTGTTCCTCTCTCTAAAATGCGTGCATTACTAGTGTATTTGTCTGCGTGCTCAAAATCATTTTTACTCGGGCTGCTACATTTTCATAAAAAAAATATTGAAAATTCAGCCATTTCCTGAGAACCGAGTCACCTCAAAAATAGTTTCCATGCGGTAGTCAGGATAACTCATGACTGATATTAAAAAACTGATATTAAAAAACCAAAGGGATTTCTTTACTATATAAGTTTATCTTGAATTTGAACGAAGGAATTAACAAAATATTCCTTTCTGAACTTTTGGTGAATGTGCAATTAAAAAAATTTGATTTTTGCTCGAAAATTGCTCTTTTTGATTCATTAAAAAATAAGTTATAATTGAAACAAAATCCTTAGTTCAGAAACGAGTATTTAGTATATACAAAGTTTAGACGAAATCAGTCCGTAGGTATTCGAGAAATTTTGACTACCGACTTTAAAAAAAGTTTTGAGAAAAACACGATTAAAGTTTGATACATAAATAAAATAGAGAAAAATAGTTATTTACTGTACAAGGTGGTAAAGTCATACTTTATCCACGAGCGGATAAAGGGACTTTACCACCGTGTGCAGTACAAGATTTCTGACACTTTTATTAATGACGCTCAGTGAAACCGAGCGCCCGTAGACTCAATCGTCCATAACTCGGAGAGTTTTGCTCCTAATGACTTCAAATTTTCCGAGAATATTTCTTATAAGTTGTAGTATTAGAAGAAAAAAAATCGATTTTCTGACCCTTGTCCCCCCTTAATAGAATAAGTAAAATCAAAATACTGTAAAGATGACGTCTAGATTAGAGCAAGATGATGTTATGCTTATTTCAACAATAATCACTATTAAAGACTACCACACCTTCGTATGACGAACAAGTTTCGTGCTTCAAAGCATTACATGATCCAATCCTCATTTGGAGACTCAACATATTCGTCATCATTTATGCATAGAGATTATAGACAATGTCGAATAATGATCAAAAGATCTTCCGACATTCATTGGGGCCGTTCAAAAATTACGTAACGTTTGTAAAAGGGTGGGGGGGGGGATGCGTGAAAGCGTTATTTTTTGTTACATAGGGGTGGGGTGGTGGTGGTCCGTATGTTACATAACGCCAATTTTGTGACCCAGGAAAAAATGAATTGGTTTGAGATTGTTTTTTTTAAATTTTTGTATTTTCGTTTTTGTTTTCTAGTGTTATAGTAATCAGTTTGGTTTTTGTTTGTTTATTTATACCAATACCTTTTAAATAAAGTTTTTGTTTCACATTTTTAAATAAATTGCGTATTTTTAAAGGGGGATTACTCAAAGTGTTACAGAAAGTTACAAAGAGGGTGGGGTGGGGGTTGAAAAATACGTTACGTAATTTTTGAACGGCCCCATTGCCTATTATTAAAAAATTATGATCTTTTAATCATATTCGTCATTACAAATCGAACAATTATTGCTTCTTTCGTTACACGTTTTAGTTTCCACAATCTGTTCGCGTTTTACTTTGTTCTTCAGACAGCAGTGCTGCAAAGTAATGACAAAGAATGAGGTAGGTTGCACTCGTATCGAAATATTATAGATTAGATTCATCAGATAGTAGTGTAAATATTTAGTTGGGCAAAAATTCTTCCTATCAAAAGTTGTATGTCCTAAAACCAAGCAATGATAAATTGACATAAAAATTAGCTATTTTTTCATCTATTTCCTGTACCTCTCTATTTATCCACCCTCATTTACCATCACCACTAATCATATTATCTATTGTCGCCTCTGATTTAATTCACTTTCTCTTCATTTATTCTCCCACCTTTTTATTTCTCGTCTAATCTTTTATGCTTCGTATCTTTATAGAAATTAACAACGGGAATGACTAAATTGGCAAATGAGTTTGCTGAATACAACAACAACAACAATAATGACGATGACGGCGACGACGACGACGACGGGCGTCGACGTTGTCGAATTGAATGTGATAGTAATGGGTGACAATCTCTTTACGCCTGATCCAATTTGTGCCTCTGATTTTATTTGACCCAGTAATTCAATCACCAACTCAGCAAGCATTCAACGCTGTCTGTCTGCCTGCCTGCCTTTTTGCTTGCACACAATTCTTTTACTGGTGGATGATTGAATTGTGTCTATTGACAGTAAAGTAGAAGATACTGCCTGGCATCATTACAATATTACGATAATAATTTTATAAAAGTTTACCGTATTCGAAATAAAATCAAATCGAACATATCTATAAATATACACATCCATTTACTGTAATTTCAGTTTATCGAAAAGACGATAAACAAATCGTCCTTTCAGCTTGTTGCTTTGATTCGAATTGAAGTTCCCCTAATTTACATTCCAGGGATGTGCGGCTGGCACCAGTCAATAATTGGAGCTGCCACAGCGGTACCCGTCGTGTTGATGATGGTGGTGGTAGTTGTAGAGGTGGCGGTAACAGCCCATCTTCTATCTGTTATATTACATCAGTGCTGTTGACGTATGTCAAAACGAAATAATCAAACAATACCGCCTGGAAATGGTGGCGGCGGTGGTGGTGGTGGCAGTGTCCGCCTTCTCTCAGTTGTTGTTTTTTTTTTCTCAATGTTAACACACATAGCAAAGGGATCGATTAAAGGTGCAGCGAGACAGATTGTTTGACATTGTTATTAAAATTCTCCCATCTTCACAGTAGGTGGTATGGTTTGCAAATGACGTGCTCTATCTATTGACTGAAATCATGTTGTTCCTGCTATTCTTATTCTGTCAGTGGTGGTTATGATTTGTTCTGATTCGATTGTTGTTTGTCTATACACGTGCCCGTTATTTTTTTCTTTCATAAACACATTATTCGCAATAGACAGGTCTTCGATAATTGTCTAAATAAAAGAGGCAACTAGTTCACCTCAATCATCTATCGTTTAAATATTAAAAATAAAGCATACTTTATAAATAGAGAGGGTGCGTTCTTCAGACAAATAACTAAAACGAGAACAAAGTCGAATTCAACAGGCGAGCAGATTTCGCAGTTATATGCACTTTTATGACACAAAAGCATCAATTACCAGTAGATTGGTCGCAACAATTAAGTATAAACCTTATGCACATGCACATATGCAGATATTCATGCACGAAATCAAATCTAGCAAAGCCAACCTCAGTGTGATTATTATTCATCGAATATTGTGGTAAGTAGAGCTGAATACTCGAAACAAACAAATTAACTGTATCATTTACAACACGAGAAATGTATTCGACAATAGGTACTCCCTAAATCTACTCATTCAACTATAGATCTGTAAATTACACAATTACACAAATACACATGTATCTGATAATTATTTTACACTTCAACTATTCGAAAATGTTGCCACTGTAGAGGCGCAAAAAAATATAGAGAAATTGTTACAAAAAATTGAATCTCCTCATTAAAATTAACACAAATATCGGCCGATCGAAGATCTACTACCTACACCTCCCCGGTATGATCAGGGGGTTGATATTATGGCAGAGGTCATTTAGCATCCACATACGGATACATATAGAAATATTGTTGAGAATTTGGAGGGGCGCCAATGCGAGTAAAGAGCACATCAGACCAATGGGATTAGTGTGGTTCAACCAATAGAACGATTGGCCCCACCAACTACCACCGATTCACAAATCAACCCCTGTTTATACAAGTGGACCGACTACAAAAATCAACCAACAAATAGTATCCGTTTACGATAAAAAAATCGTAATACATTAGAAACTAGACTCGTTGCGTCTAAATCAAGCAATAATCTAATTAGAAATTATCAATGTAATCTTTAAATCTGATAATTGATAATTTTAAATTACGAAATCAAAATTAAATCGAATTGAAATGAATGTATATGGATGTACGGTGGTGTGACAGAGAGAATTGCGTCAGATAAGGAGAAAAGGGTGGTTTGGAAATGTTATTACAATTGGGGCGGCGGGTAGGGCGCAGTCGCATGTTGCACAACAGAAGTTAAACACAGGGTAGCGAGCTCTGATCCCGCCCATGGATGATACACCACCTAATACATGTTTACCCCTTACAAACTCACTTGCCATCCCAACTTAACTTGATATCAAATCTAATACACCAACAACAAACACTTAACAGTGCGTGCTCCAATCTATCATCAAACAATAACAATAATAAATAATTTAACTATTGATAGAGGCAAACAGTAACAAAATGACTGATAATTATCAATGAAAATTGTTTAACAAATCGAATTATTATATTGTTACTGGTAGTGGTGAAGTCTTGTTAGAATCCAGTGTTTTTTTTTTGAGAAGATTATGGATTGTTCAGTATCGCAAACAACCCCTATTTTAGCGTCGCTCCATCAGTCCACTTGTTCGCCGGAGCATCGTCAACATCATCCAAATGGTGAGTTGTTAAAATTCAACAATACACTAATCAATCTGTAAAGTTCAATTTAATCAACACCAGTTATAATTTATCAAAAAGACACTCCATTAAGTATCGTGTAATTTGTCAAAAATTCGCAAATAGTTCCGTTTTTTTATCTAATCATCACAAATGAACGCTTTGGAAAGCTGTTTTTACCCAATTTTGATTTAATTGTCTTGTTTTTATTAAAAAAAGAGCGTTATTAAATTAATTAACCCCTTCCTAAATAAAAAGCGATTCAATGTTCCATATAAATTTCATTTGTACCGACAAGTTATTTGAGGGAATTTAAAGTGTGACACCTACTCTGATGAAAACATTATCAAATAAAAGAAAATTAGCCAAATCAGATATGATCGATCAACTAGTAGTAAATTGCATTTTTGTGTGTAGGTAGAGGATATTAATCTAAGGGTAAGTTTTTGCTTGACTTTTGCAAGGCTTAAATGAGGAAATAAAGTTCACCTAAAAATTTCAGTTTTTCTAAATGTTCTCGAAAGCTGTTTTAGAAGCTGAATAATAGACTCTATTATTCATTTATTTGTGGTTGATTTGTTCTATAAATCTGGTTCCTGTTTCTGGACTTTTTTCATATCAATATCGGGGATAAAGTGTTTATTAAAGGCTGCAAATTTAAGACCAAATTGCTGGAAAATATATTTTTCTATTTTGTATCAATAACAGCGCTATTTTTAAACTTGCTAGTCTATCGAAATGAGTTCATTTCGATGCCCTCTATATAAATGGAAAACGTAGTAATTTTTTCCCTTTAGGTTGGTAACGTTTTCATTGTTTTTGACAACTGTCAAAAATCATAAACAAAATACATAGTAATTTTTGGTAGCATTTACAACCACTAATACATCAATCAAAAAAATCAATGGTCAATTGTTATATCAGTAACACCAACTCCCACCAATTTCCCTAAATTACAAAACTCGCAATTTTTTTGTAAAAAGGGCACAAAATAGAAAAAATAGTATAAAAAACTCGTCGTATATTGGACTCGTGCAATAATTGTCGACTTCTGACACTTGTTCTTTAATATACTATTATGTCATTCGTATATTATTGAACCATTAATAGATATCAAAACGATCGCATTAATAAGCAAATAATAATTGTTTACTTGACAACGGGCAATTATGGCTTTGCGATGGGTTTATCAAAAATAATAGCCCGCTGTTAGAAATCTATCTCTTACTATAATACTTTTGGACAATGCTTATGAAATAACAAGTTCAACTTGTTATTTCTATTACCTTTAGAGTTTTATACCGGGGAAGGTTAAACAAGAATTTGCACTCGATTTTTTATGTCTCCTAAAATTGATGTATTCATATTTATAAATTGTCTGTAAGATGCAATAGTGAGTAAAAGGATCAAATTTGTACAATTAAAACGACTATCAGGATCCTCGGTTTAGTGAATATAGGCAAAACGAAATGATACGCGGTTCTAGAAGTACGTAGAAGCTTTTTGGAGAATAGCTTTTTTGGTACGATTTATCTTGAATTGCAAGGCCTCAGAATTCGTTCTTGATTACTGCAGCTTTTTATTATTTTTTATATAACCTTTTGGCTGCGATCAGTTCTAGGTCGAAGCGCTTCGCGTGAACTCCATACGATCCACAAATGCTGGCGACTACAGATGAGAAAGTACATAAAAGTATTGGACGAGATTGATAAGATTATTGGCGTGTCCATTGCAAATATCGATAAGAAATATGTTTATATATATAGGAGTAAAAAATACTACCGCTGACAAAAACTGTCAAATATTGTCTAGAGGAACAACAAGACTTGATCAAACTCTAGACCATTTACGGATTGTATAAGTGGAAAATGTTTGTTAGCCAATTTTCTATCATCTAGATAGACTTGCGATTTTCACTCTAGGCGACATTTAAGTAAACTGTTGTCTTTAGTGATCACTCGTTTTCCTCAACATATGCAGAATGCATTAAATATGCTTTGTAAGATTGTGGATTTCAGAAGAGAAGACTGGAGCTATTACTGTAGGACAAATTAAGAATAGACCCCATGTTTGCACGGTAATAAAAATAACGTTTTGGATCAAAACAAAAATAAAAAGCTTCTAAAGTAGCATCTCTCCCGCAGCTTATTGGATTTGGTTAAAATTTCCATACTGAAGACGTCTAGTTAGAGTTTTTTTTAGGAATATCGGAAACTTTTTCTATGACCAATGTTAAAATTTCCAACCCTAGCAGAAATGAAATCGAGGCGCTGGCAAGGGCCTGGCTAGTTTGCCTAGATTGAAACCAGGCGCTAACCAGTACACGGAAAAAAACGTGTAGGTGCTACATGCCGTAGACCTGCAACATTATCCTGTAGCAGCAACAGGATTAGTCCTGCTGCAGTTAGTCTTTCCTGTTAATACTACAATACTAGTCTTGTAGTTGCAGTGTTGGTCCTGTTGCAGCTACAGGACCTTCCTGTTGCTGCTACAGGATCATCTTGCAGGTCGACGACATGTAGTACCTACATTTTTTCCGTGTACTGGCTAGCGCCTGGTTTCAATCTAGGCAAACTCGCCACTCTAGCCAGCCCCTTGCCAGACCCTCGATTTCATTTCTATTAAGGACCTATTATATATAAAACATTATATTTACTTCTTATGCTTGATAAAATGGTAAAGGTAGAGAGCACTGGAAATTGTTAAAAAACACAAATAAAACTGATACGATGTCCCTTCTAATTTTGGTGCTGCAACGCCACCCTTTTAAATGCCAAATTGGAAACATAGAATAGCAAAAATATAATTGGTTCCTAATTAATAGGAAACTAAATTGATTATTAAAACAGGTCCTTCCTTTGTTTTCGTTTCGTAATATGTATTACACAGAAATCTTTGCCATAATTTTTATAACTCAAGAACACGAAGAAAAATACGTAGCCTTATTTTTTAACGTACAACTCAGATGAACAAACATTCCTGTTTGCAGGAGTAAGCGTAAAACAAAAACTCCAAATGAAAGACAGAAAACCCGTTTGTTTTTCCGTGTGTTTTTTTTTTGAAGTGAAACTTCTTTAGGCGCGCTTGGGTGTAAATATTTTTCAATGTATTTTCCCTATGTAACGAAAATGCGAGACCTCGAGAAGTAAAACACTTCTCCTCTAACAGACAGCTGAGAGGGACCAGTAGGGGGCGTCGCCAATAGCGGCGCTTATACTCTGTCAGTTCTGCCAACCGTGTAAAATAAACACTAGGGTCTAGAGTTGGTGTCATTGGTCGATGTACAGCGCCCTTTGGAACGAAACTAAAATTTCAAGGCTTACCGCGATTTATAATTTTTATATTTATAAATTAATTAATGGCGTTAATGCAGAACGAAAACGAGCAAGAAAGTAAAGCAAGAAAAAAATGGACTTCATCTCTAACCTAAGAAGTTTCACTTCTAACGCGCGGCATTCCACGCACTTTCATTTTTTTTTTTGATAATATATTGAGCAGCCTGAGGAATTTTGGAAAAACCGTTATCTCAGGGTAAATCTTAAACTGAGTTAAATTTACGAAGAGTTGTAAATTTATTTGCAAAAGAAATTTGATCACCGGCCTTTTTCCCCGCGGTCATGTAATTTATAAGCAATTCTATGGATTTTTTAGTCATTTCGCCAGAATTTGCCCAACTATAATTAGCCTACCTAATCTATCCCAATATCCAGTTCATGTTTGTCTTTTTACATATTGTACATATTCGTACAAACAAATTTTGATGTCCACTCGGTTTTTTCATACCATACAGTTTTTTCTACCACATGTTTAACTAATTTATCAACAATTCTATAAAATTTATCTGTTCAACTTTCCAAATTTTCGCAATTAGTCCTTACAGGAGTTACAGGACAATGGTCTTGTCGATTTTCAGAAAAGGGTAAATTCCACTGCATCGAAAAGATCTTTTGGGAAGCAATCGGACCCTTTTGTGAATCTTTAGTATTCTTGATACCGCTATCTATGATTGTTAGGCTTGAAATTTTATTTTATTGTGGCTAGCTTTGACCGACTAAATCTAAACGCCAATATGTTATAATTCGCTTACAACATCCCCCGATTATAGTCGTACAAAACGGTAAAATTTGTGCCATATGTAAAGTGGTATGTGTCAAATACAATCGTTTTTGTTGTGATAGAAGAGGATACTTTCAATAAACGAAGTCGACCATATATTATTTGGTGTAGAATTTGAAAAGAGCGAACAAGGGGTCTCCTGGTCCGTCATAGGATTACATTGGTGTCTCTATTTAATGCCACTGTATTAATTTGTATTATACGGGGATAAAGTGGTGGCATTATGATAGAAAGTTGAGTTTTATAGGGTACAAATAATGGGGGATGCCGATATGTTGCCAACGTCTCCTAGTGGTCAAACTAAATTAAAAATTGTATAGAATAAGAAACACTCTGATAAAAATTTAAGATTTTTGTTGAATTTTTGTTGTAATTGAGAACGAGATTTTTTTAATACGATTTTGATTGAAATATTGATATTCGTGTAATGTTGTGCTAAATCCTTAATTGAGGGACGCATCTGTAAACATCAGGGGCTAGAGATAGTTAAGGCCATATGGGTGCGTACGCCACCCTCCATGACCGGCCATTCAAATGATAATCGAGCACACTTGATTAATACTCTAATGTCAATTTGACTGTAACTGATTTTATAAACTTGAACCCTAGAAAATATCAAGGGACCACTTTTGTAATTCCTAATTGAATCTTGATTGTCTACAGTCGAATTCGGGATTATCATCTTGTTATCTCAATGTAAATACAACTGAATTGCAAATATGTTGCATTTTCTTAAATTAATTACTTTCTTTTCTATTATTTCCAATTCGATTAGATTTAAGAACATCACCAGGCAGTGTTGATTGTTATAGTCCGGAAGGTGATCATCCGTTAGCGTTATGTTTACCGAATTCGCAAACATTAGTGCAAGCTTCACGAACACCACCACCACCATGGAGTGTACCAACAAAAAAGGGAACACCAGGTTTGATTTGTGTCGTATGCGGCGACACCAGCAGCGGCAAACATTATGGTATTCTCGCTTGTAATGGTTGTTCTGGATTCTTTAAACGTTCAGTACGACGAAAATTAATTTACAGGTTAGTAGAATGTTTCCTGTTATTTTTTGTATTATTCTTTAACCCTTCACAAATCACTCCCGTGTCTGATAAAATCCCACACTAATACCATCACTACTAACGCGTATTTCATTATGATTGAAGTTGAATTTGGGGGGCTAAAAGAGAAAAATTGAATGGACAGGGTGAGTGGTGCGAACCACACAATCAATTAGAGAGAACCTGTAATCCGGTATGGACTACAAAACTGTATCGGTCTCGTGCTGCGCCCTTTGTACTCTAATCTGGTTACATAGAAAATCGTGTGTTTCGCCTGCTGTCCATCCAATCGATAGATGATGTGGCTAGCCGTCTCCACCTGCCAGATTAAATAGCGTCGACCTTTTTTTTTTGGTGTAAATCATAGAAATTCGTGTATATTATCGGAAATTGGTTGGCTTTTAATGGTGGTGTGATGTGTAAGTGCTGCTAAAATAGGGTTAAATTAAAGCATAGAGTGGGTATCAGGTGCGGCCGATGAGATTTCGAACTGGGATCGTTGCCATCCGACGCTCGACAATTTCAAAATCGATTCATTATTCCCATCGTTCACACAATTCCCGCACCTGCTAAAAATCAAAAATAGTTCCGAATAACAACAACAACAACAGTTTAACAAATAAATTGCTTTTGTACAGAATAATGGAACATAAATTATACGGCTATAGATAACCGATCTCATTAAAGTTTGATAGAAAACAGTAAAACCTAAATCCTGATACGAAACTCTCTAATAGCCAACCAAGTTTCGGTATTATAGTTGCTGGTCGTATTATTGTAGCAGTAGCAGTAGGAGTAAGAAACGGGACATGTGTTCTAGTGGAATGATTTTGTCTATTAGGGGATGAGACCGTAGTGGTGGTGGTGGTGGTGGTGGCGGCGGTAGTTGAGATGGTGGCTCATCCAACCGTTCCCTTGAGGATAACGTTGGGAATCATCTGGCGAAGCGGGATTCGCCATCGACTAAACTATTGAAACGCTATTGAGTCGAGGATCGGATTGAAATCGTTTCATACGAAACTATCTACAATTAAACTTAAATTACGAGAATAATTAAAAACGAAACGTAATAGACATAAAGATTTCGAAATTTGCATCAAATAAATGCAAAAATTTGAAAGAAATTGCACCAACGCTAAACTTATCAGATCCGGTCCTGTTTCTTCTTTGTGTGAAAAAAACCTCATGAACTATAGCGTTATATAAGGATACTAACGAAAGAGTGGATGGTAGCAGCAGATGGGAAAAATGGCACTTCTCCCGCCTATCTTTCTCTTTCAGTCACTGCTCGTCTAGGAGACAGTAAGAAAAACATCTCTTTCAACCTCCCACCCTATTATTTCTACCCTTATCCTGCTCCTAGTCTTTTCTTTATACTTTATCTATTGTATTCATTCGAAAAACTTTCCTGCTCTTTCCTTTTATCTCTTTTTATAGAAGGCAGGCCGAGATCGTTCCTTAAGCCATCAAATATACTGTCATGAGATAGATTTCAAAAAATGATTAGTGAGGCACCTATACACCGACAAAACCACAATAAAAATGCTGAGTAGATAGTTTAGGGTTTTTCCTTTAGCAAACACAAGTTAATAGACGATGAAAACGGTCAAACCATCGATCGATAGTTTTTATATGTTGTGTTATCGTTGCTCTGCTAGAAAACATTAAGACTTTCAATTTAGAATAAATTTCCATGTTTCGTATTTAAAGCGAAACTTTTTAATGAACAACATTCCGCTTTTTCTTGTGTGTGTCTAACATCTCTACGACCACTACCACCGAAACCACCACCAATTGGTTTCTTTATTTTGAGTGATGTAAAAGGGAAATGTAGAAGATGAGGACGAACACAAACCATCCCCTTGTATAAATCGAGGGAAAATAACTTTAATTGAATCCTGAAAAGGGGATTTATTTTTGTAATACTTTATGATTGCTGGTCCGGAAGATTTGCATCTCTGATATATATGTGCGCACAAAAAATCTCCTCTTTTTTTATTTAAATTGAAAGACAGGAACAGGCGGACAGATCATAAAATGTTAGTTATACGAGTCGGCTGCATAAGGGCGTTTTAAAAGGATTGAATTTTAACGAACTGAAAGGAAACAATCTATCTCATTCTATTTAACAATCATTAATTCGTTTTGTTTTATTTTTCTTACAGATGCCAAGCTGGGACCGGTCGTTGTATCGTCGATAAAGCCCATCGGAATCAATGTCAAGCTTGCCGATTGAAGAAATGTTTAGCAATGGGTATGAATAAAGATGGTGAGTTGGAAATATTCAAATTTTTATTTGATTCTATTAAAACGAGAAAGGGTAGCGCTTTAATAGTGGTAGAAATAATAGTGGAACGGGTCGAAAATGAATTTTCACTAAAGTGTTATTAAATTATCACGAGACACAGAAACAGGGTAGATTCGTGGTTGTAGTAACTGTAATAGAGGGTGAAGGATGAAAGTTAGGAAAGGCGAAGTCCTGGGAGAAGTGAGAAAGCTCTCGATGAACATTACTGAAACTGTGAAGTTCTTCAACGATCACCCGTCCTGCATACAGAATAGTTCCGGGAATTTATATACGATCCCTATACTATTTCTCAAATGTTAAAATTTATTTACAATCAATAAACATGGAATAATAGAGAATTGAATCGTTATAAATCAAACCGATGAACATGTTAATTAAGAAAATTTTCGTAAAAGAAACGACATTGTTTTTGTGTTGCTAGATTTTAGTCGAGATTGATGGCATTCTTAATCCCTCAACATTTCTCGTTCTCTTTCTCTACACTTTAGAAGGTAGAGTATCAAAAACATTTCCATTCCAGTAATGGACCTAGTTGTAGAGAGAGAGATAATAACGAATCACCATCACGAACAACTCTATGACCGTTTCATGTTGGGGCCCATCTATTCAAGATTGTAAATTACAGTTAGTTGTAATACGCATGCGATCCTATTTACCTCAAACCTAAAAAATATTAGACTGTGACACTATTTACATTAAATTCTAATTTTCTACATTCACATTCTAATGTTTAGATCCCGGGAGTTTTGGTAGAGCGTTTGGTGGGAATTAACCAGCTTTGAATCCCATTAATCAGCGTCTTCTAAATCCCCGGCTATAGCTGTTTGTTACACAGCCAACGCCTGCTGTTGCTGCTGCTGTTGTTGTTGTGATGTTCTCTTCCAATCCATCTCTCTCTCTCTCGTTCTATTTCACTCTATTGTCTCTTTCTTTGGGAACAACTACCACCACCCCCATTGCATATACACCTAAAGTGGTGGCAGTAATGGTGGTAGTGGCGTGTGGTCGGTTGTTAATCAACTGTACAGCTTATGAAATGATGAATAGATAGATTGATAGGTATATAGAAATGTATGTGACCAATGGTGTTGTTAGGTAATAGTTTGGATCTGATTAACATGCCATTATTGTTGATTTATTAATCAGAAACTGATGCTATGTATTTGACAATTTGTATCACAACTAACCCGTCAAATTGTAATACAATTTGATATAATTCACAAAACGACATTTAAACGATATTCTATTGTATCTTTACTGTACTGGAAGAGATAAGAGAGTATTAAACAAAAGACAATCGTATGCTTTATCACATTGTAATTTTCCGAATAAACGAAGCCAATAAGTGAGTGAATGTAAAGCAGCCTGTGGGCAAGCTACCAGCCACATAAAAGCACACGTCTCTTATTCATAGAAAACAACGATAGATTGACGCCCCTAAATAATTTCAACATCGATGGTGATGATGATGATGATGATGATGATGAGGACAACAACTTCAAACGTTTCCCCAGATTTGCATTTTCGTCCTTTGTTATTTTACCGCTACCATTGCTATGTAATTCCACCAATTACACGATGGCGATACGCGAATATAAACTCTATCCCCCCTTTTCACACGATATTATTATTCGTGTCAAACAATTTAAATTAATAAAGATGGAAAAGGATAAGATGATCCTTTTATTGTTCATATTCGGTCATATAGTGCGTAAATTATTTTCTAAAGTTATATATAATGAGGCTTAGTTGGAATAAACTTGTTCAAATTAGGCGACACGATTCTATAGAAAAAAATACAAAAACATTAACAAATTATCACTTTTCACGCATCCAGAATAAGTAAAGAAGGGTTGTTTGATATATTCTTGTGTTTTAGTGGTAAACGATCCGGAAACCACCCTTTAACCATCGAAGATTGAACACACGAGTGAAAATCATCGTTTAAATATGACGCTCAATTACTCGTGATTTTAGTAGAAAAATTTTTACACGACGTTCCCGATTTTGCATACGCTAGACACGTGTCGATTAACAAAAATGGGGGGATGTTGAAAATTCAAACACACAATCCATATACAAATAGGCACCCTACTGTTGTAATTTCCAATGTGGTCACGTTTCTTACAATTAATCCAACAAAAATTGTTTGATAAGTTTTTATAACTCGCCTTAAAAAGTTTTAATTTTAGCTGTACAGAATGAACGCCAACCAAGGAATACGGCAACTATCCGGCCTGAGACTTTACGGGATATGAGTGCTGAGCAGGAGCGGGCTTTGCGAGAAGCTGCTGTTGCTGTTGGTGTTTTTGGGTATGTAGCTATCAAATTTTACATACGATGTGCCCTATTTAGATAGTGATTTTATAGCTTGAATTTGTATTAGCAATTCAAATATTTGCTTAGTCTGAAAGCTAATCAAAATCGCTATTTGTTTGGTTCAAGTAAATAGGCAAAAATTCCACTTGAATAGTACCGGAGTTCAGCCTTATTTTGATAGTACTTTTGGAGATGAAGATAGAGCCATATTGATTTACAGATACACTCAGTACTGTTTCTGTACGAACTTTCTTTACACGATTTTGATTTAACACGGATGGAAAACGATAATTTTATTTTCAAATGAGTTATTTTGATTTAACGCGATCTAAAAAGAAAATTTTGCTCTACTTTGATTACCTCTTTTTTTTGTCCTATATCAAGCGCTAGAAAAATAGTGCTTCGGAGTACCTCGTTTTCAGGTTGCATATAATACGACTTCCAATTTTCCATTTTCCGTATATTAAAAAACAAGTGTCAGAAGTCGACAATTATTGCACGAGTCCAAGTTTAGAAAACGAGCGGCGAAGCGCGAGTTTTCTAAAGGACGAGTGCAATATACGACTTCTGTGTGCCCTTTTTACAAAAACAATTGCGAGATTTGAAATTTAGGGAAATTGGTGGGAGTTGGTGTTACTGATATAACAATTGAACATTTAGCCGAGAAACTTTTCAATTGATTTATTTTTCACTTTTAGTCAATTGTTTTTTTCGCCATATTGCTTATTTAACAATGAGTGAAGAATTTTCACGTACTCCACCTTAAATAAGGGAAATCCAAAGATCAGTACGAAAAATGATTATTATTTTTATTTTGTTTTGTGATTTTTGACAGTTGTCAAAATCAATGAAAGCGTTACCAACGTTAAGGAAAAAAAATGTACCATATTTTCCATTTGTACACAGTGTATCGAAATTAACTCATTTCGATACACTAGCAAGTTTAAAAATAGTGCTATTATTGACGCAAAATAGAAAAAATAGTAGATTATGTTATTAGGCGCAAAAGTGGAACTTTGTGTGCTGAAGCTGACTGTTGTCTGCCGAACGTTAGTGAGGCAGACATGTCAGCTGAAGCACACAAAGACACTTTTGCGCCGAATGACATATACTAGTTTATCTTCAAACGTCTTAATTTAACATTTTTTTATCTTGAAAAGTTTTTAAAAATTAAAATTTTAACTGATCATAATACCTTGGCAGTACTGCTTCCATGGCGATGCAAAAAACAAAGTTCAATCAACGAAAAAAAATAAATAAAACTGTACGATGTCGAGTTCCGACCGACCTTCTACTCCTTCTGAAGTCGTTGAAGCTGCGAGAGAGTCTATCAAAAAATTACTACCGACTAAATCGGCAAGTGTCTATGAAGCGGCCTACGAAAAATTCTTAAAGTGGTGTTCCGCGAAAAATGTGGAAGTGTATTCGGAAAACGTCTTATTAACTTACTTTTTGGAATTATCTCGAACCTTGAAAAGTTCTTCTCTCTGGTCGCAACATTCAAATTTAAAGAAAAACGTCGATATCTCAAAATACTGCAAGCTGCGCTTTGTTTTTGAAAAAACAAAAAAAATTACAAGCCAAAAAAAGCCAAAATCATATCAAAAGAAGAATTTGACAGGTTTTTGTAAGATAGATATTGTTGGCGCTAGGGGATTGCTCCAAAATGCTAGTATTACTAACTGTGTGTTTCACATTAACGTTAACAAGTAATAATTTGTAATATTAGTTTGTAATAAATTATGTTTACATTGTTGAAAGTTATTGTTGTTAATTTTGTCTGCCTAAGCTTATAAAAAAAGCGTCTAGGCACACAAAATGCTATTTTTACCTTGTCATTTGAGTCACAAAAACTGTCACTTTTGTGACGTTTGAAGATAA